>CM068956.1:178074344-178087221 GCA_035128595.1 Eptatretus atami | reverse complement strand
TACTCCATGGCTCGTCTGTCATCCCCACATATGCTGCCCCATCCTATCTCCTTAAAGCCGATCAACCTGCTCAACCACAGCACGTGCGCCATCCTCCTCACCCAGGAAAACTCCCCTAGAAATTGTATCAATCAGCCCACAAAAACAGCCACTTCATACACCCAGCTACCTCACGACTATCAGGTAACATTCATTAGCTCTCTCAGCAACGCTCGTGGACACCAAGGTCCACCCGACACAGATTCTCCGAAGAACCGAACCAAAGAATTAAGTCACATCTCAATCCTTTCAATCCAATTCACATCCATAAGCAAGACGAAGTACAGACCTGAAACTCGGATTCGTCCTCCACACAACCACAGCCACACCCATATCCAGTGAAAAAGGACTCCCAGGCCCGACCCAACGCTATTGACCTCGACTCACAGCCAGCAGAAACATAATACCACGCAATATAATCTCTCACACCTCAACATCCTCACACAAACAGTTCAACAACAGCACAAAATTCATAAGCCGAATTTATTTACCCAGAAACCCTAATCCCAGCTCTCACTCCATTCAGCACCCGAGCCCCCAAAAGAATCTCCATAACAACTGAAATAAAATCAAGATGTATCACCACATCACACCCACTCTCAGTACCAGATTAATCCAACATAGATCATCATTTTTGCACCCACTAAGACCAGATCCTCCCGCTCCTATTCACTATCAAACACATACAAATCAACTACTCAAGCAGCTCCTGCCAAAAACTTCTCGTCTCGTTCGGTTAAGACTGAAGACAAAGATCGTAACTTTACCTCTTGTGAAAGCCTGACTGCTCTGAAACGCTGAGCTCAAGCAGATGTGCACCCTATCAAATATCCGACAAACCTGCCCGCTAGAGCAGCCGTCACCCCTCGTATTGTTGCATCTTGCGATCACCCTTCCTTTCCAGAGAGACGAATAAGGGCCCTCCATCAGTTATATGCCTTGTTCAGCAGAGCACAGAACTGCATCAACGACATGAGTCAGCTTCCCACCACCTGGGGAGATCAGCATGGATGCACCAGATCCCTTGGAGCTTACGCCCCATTTCACGTTCACGCGCCTTGTTTCCACAATGTCATAGTGTGGGTCACAACATTATTGTAAACCCCTGACGCCAACCGAAGCTGTATCACCTGAACAACTCTCAGTAACCGGGCCACCCTTCACTTCCAGATCTCTTAAGACCTCCACCCTCTGCCAACTGCACAGTACACCGGGAGGCAGGAACGCAATCCACAATTCCCTGGAGCAGACGAGAATCACTCAAGGTGATGCTCTACCCCTCACATTCCTGCACATAGCCTCCTTGTCACCCTTACCAACGTACATTTATGCTCACCTCCGAACAGCTCACTCTACCATTAAGCCTGCCCTGCGAACTTTCTAATGGATCCATGTCCCTTTCGAGAGACATTATTCTCCTCCGATTCAAACACCACCCAACATCAAGACTGTCTTGATGAACTCATAAACTCTTCAACCCCCAAAGCACCCAACCCCAAAATCTCACTCAGCCTTTCGCAAACTCCTCAGCTACCCTCTATCTGACTCAACATCCAGCCTCGCTGGATGTACCATTCTCCGATTTAAAGGCAACTTAAGATCTACTACAAGCGGCGTGTCAGTTTAGAACTGAGCACCCTGTAGACCCTGCCATTCTGATCACCTCCAGCACAATCACGACATGTCAATCTCCTTTGCACACCACCAGTTTAAATCCCAATGTCCACATGAGCCTGGGGCCTAACCATGATCGCCCCCAATCAAACTTCTTGCAAATTAAGAACTGTGCTATTCAGTCACATTCCACCCATGGGACCAACACACACCTCATAACCATCCTATCATTTCCAGTCAATGCATGAAATCTTCCTAAACTTAAAGTGTATCTCGTCTGGCACTGATCAACCACAACCAGCTGGTAGAATGTTCCTCACAGTGAAAATCACTCGCTTCCACATCAAAGAACCAGGGAAATGACACTCAAGCGATGCGAATCCTTGTCTCATAATAGCTGTGACGGTACCTCATTATCATTTGATAGCTTATTAACCAGCTACAGCAACCCTTGGAGGTAACATCAGACGACCACCAAGGTAGTTAACCACCCCGTCATTAGCTTCCTGCAAACCACCCGAACTCAAGATCTGCATACCGAGTCCAAACGCTGTCAATATAACCAACACAGGTATCTTCCTCTCTTTACAACATTCCAGCACGCACCGAAGGACCGCCTCAGGTTAACCCAAGGAAGACCCCTCTGTGACGACACTTCAGCACCACTCCGACACATCTCCCCATCTACCAATTACCCCGTGGTCCCTCCCATCATCAAAATTGGTCCCGAAGCTGCCCAATCCCGTCATCCGTTGAGCTGCCCTCGAAGGAAGCTGATAGAGTACTCCACATGGTTTTCAGATTTTTATCTACGAGAATTTTGCGAATGAAAGTCGTTTACGGCGGAGTAAAATCCTGCACCAACCTTCCTAATAAAAGTAACCCAAGGCAGGGGACGCCGCAACACATGGCACTAATATGAGGCCGTTGGCTACAAGAGCTCTCCGGCCCTTACAGGTTTTGTTTTTTAATTCCTGTGGTGTCCATATCCAACACCCTCCTCACCAGAAAACCTGGTGGACTTAGTCGCCTAATATCTCACTATAAGTCGCCTTATAGCTGGATCCAATTCCAATTAAAAACAGACTTTTCCACCTGTATACACATCGTAACCACAACTTTCAATGAAAAAACAATTTACCAAATTTCAGAAAATTATTGAATATTAAAACTAGACTCTTGGTTGATTGAGTGTCAACCCTCCTATAATAGCATTGTAAATTAGCTCAGGGAACCCAATCACCTTCAAAAACACACACCAGTTAATTGCCTCCACCTGTGTTAATTGTAGTGATTCTGATTATTCAAATATAAATCAGCTTTCCTCCAGTTTCTCTGCTGTTGCAATTTCACAGCAAAAACTCAACCAGGCACCAGAGCTTTCAAAGACTTCCGGAGAAATTGTGAAGGCACTGATGAGAGGGAAAAAAAAAAATAATAATAAACACTCAAACAAAAGAAAGCAACTTTTAGCTTATGAATTACTCGCAGCAGAGTTTCAAAGAATATGTTACACATTTACCGAAGAATGCGATGAGAACTACAACTTGCCCAAGTTGCTCGCACCAATCTCAAACTGCATGCGGGTGAATATTCTATGATACCCGAAGTTTTTCTGCTTTGTTCCCTCATTTTTTTTGCTGCTGAAGTGTTTTAAAGTACGATTATAAAATTCACAAACATCCTCACTTAATCCAACTAATTCTCCAAAATTTTCTGTTTTCTGGCAGAACATCGCGATGTTCCACCCTTCAGCCTCGCCAAGCATTCCATTAGAGCGTGGTGCACACACTCTGATCCATACGTCAACAAGACCGCACTTCGCTTCTACGTGTGCAGCGCTCGGAACAGATGATGTGGAGCCTCGTTACATGCAGAACATCACGTTGTTGGTAGTTGATGGACATCACGGTTTGAAACACGTCTACATCGGTTGTTGAATTATTTTTCTAACCTGGTAATCACTCGTTCGAACACTTCGTGAAACACATAAACAAATTCCAAATTTCCTTCCGAACAACAGAGGCACTGCATAGTAGTACAGCTGCTCACAACCAATGACGTACCCCGCAGCTTGGCGACCATACAAAGCGAGAAGAAGGAGGGTAATAGTGAATAAGTGTCGCATAGAAAAATGGGACTGCTGGTGGGAACAAGCAAAAGAAGTACGCAAGATAATACTAAACAATCAGAGATTAAGGGAAAGAAAGAGAGGAGAGAAGTAAGATAAAAGGAAGGGTAATCAGATAATAAATTAATTAAAGCAAAATAAATGGAAAACTGAGAGAGTCGAGATGAAAATTCGAGATCTGTTGGTCGAAGAGTCTGATGAATGAAATCATTCTTGTCCTTCTCCTGCTTCCACGCGGTTTCCAGACCTCGATCAACGAACTCCTGTTAAATCCATCCATCGTTCTACCTGTCCACCACCAGATCGACACTGTCCACCGACCAATCGACCCGTCCATCGACCCAGATCGACACTTCCACCGACCAGATCGACACCGTCCCCGACCCAATCGACACCTCCACGACCCAATCGACCACTGTCCACCACCCAGAATCGACACCTCCACCGACCAATCACATTGTCCACCGACCCAGATCGACCACCGTCCACGACCAGATCGACCCGTCCACCGACCCGATCGACACCATCACACACCCAGATCACACTGGCTTTCACGGGCCAGACGAGTCTCATTTTGCCCTTCTTGGCCATCTGCTTACGCATTATCTGTCTGCACGGAATAAAATGATGTAATCACTTACTCGACCTTGCCATGCGGTTGACCGTCTGAATAAGAACACCATTCCATTGGTTTTGATGACCTTCTATTCCGAACAACAGGCCGATGGAGGTAGCTGCTCCGCATCCGTTTCACAAACTGCTAAGGTAATTGTTAAGTGTAGCTAGAGGAAGTGGTTGGCGCTCAGGCGTGTATGCAAGTATATTACACATATTTGTTGTTTACAGTCAAAAGTGCACATCTATTTGTCTCTGCTCACCTGCCTTTTCCACCTTACGTTAACATAATCTAAAATTGTTTTGAAAATTATTTTCCTGGGAGACATGAACAAACTGTTTTAAGAGCATTCAACTGCCAGCAGAGCCACAACTCGGTTTTGGTCACGTATGTGAGCACAGCATTTCTGGACTTGGAACCCATCGCTTCATTACTTGGCAACCTTATATAACACAAGCACCCAACAAGAAGGATCACCGTCGGCGTTCTGGCCAGCAAGCTCCCCCCTGAGCCACATCTTGCATTTCAATTCCACCCTTTCATTCTCTCGCATGCTCCCAGGTTGTTGTGAAAGCAGTTAGCATCGAAGAGTCATAATGTCAGCATTGTTCAGGAAGCGCATGCACGACACCCACAATCACCTTGAGACGTGAGGATTACAAACTTCCTGACGCTAGCATAGCATTGATTTAATTTTCCCTAATTTGAATCCTATGTCCGTTTCGGATGCTGAAAGTGTATGAACAACCTCTTCTGAGAACACATTGTCGGGTTTGCTGTCCATCCTCGATCAAAGACATTCTTGAAATGGTATCTGTAGGATTGGCTCACAGTTGGAATTGTGGAACTCACTTTGCGCGCCGTTCCTCCTCACCTTTCAGCTCCAGACCCGTGTCACCTGGCAGTAATGCAACCATTATCCAAATGTTCGTCCACAGTTAAACACTGAAGTTGTTTAACCAAGACGATAATAATTACAATTTTGAACCATAAATCAGTGTCACATGGACAAGAGAAGAAGGAGCAGATGAAAAGGAGAAAGAGGGAGGGGAAAAGAGAAAGGAAAGAAGAGAGAGGAGGGATAGCGAGAGGAGGAGAAGAGAGAGGAGGAGAAGAGGAGAGACATACATAAGAGAGAGAGACGGAGAGAAGGGGAAAAGGAGAGACGGAGAGGAAAGAAAGGAGAGAGAGAGAGTAAGGGAGAGAGAGGAGAGAGAGAGGAAGAGAGAGGAGGAGAGAGAGAGGAGAGTGAGAGCGATAGTGTCGTAATAGTAAAAAAATCGTGCAAATTATGATACAAGCAAAAATTGCGCACATGTCCAGATTCATCAAATCTGCCCGATTGCCATTAGAAAATCCAAATTTTGAAAAATTTGAAAAAAAAAAACTTCAAAAAATTTAAGTCACACTGGCTAAATCACTTAAGCACAATAGTTGAACATCCCAGACAGAGAACCAAGGATGCAGCAATCATTGATGCTCAGCACTATCAATCCTACCCCACGCACTTCAAAAATTTGAGATCACCCTAAGAACATATCCAAGCTGAATCCTATGTGCAGTACCAGAGGTCGGACGAGGTGTTTATATTGCGTACAAGAAGTCAAGTCTGAAGCCACAAGTCGAAAAGCGCAGAATTCAGAAGAGAGTGACAGAACAGTAAGACCCCCAAAAGTAACTGCGAGAAGCTTTCCCTTCAGTTGACCCAGCGACAAGCACTGACCTGTCTTCATATCCTTCGAAATAAGACGTGATACAAAAACATTCAACCGAGACCACTCACTATATTAGTCCACCAAAACGTATATGACTAAGCCAACCACTATATGCAACCAAGAGAAGTCCTAGATGATGCGGATGCCGTTGTAGTGGAATTGTAGTTCCTTCCAAATCGCCTAATTACCTTGACACATAAGCAATAACAGGCCAACTATCTTCAATGGCAGTGACCCAAACCCTGTCGCCAGAAATATTGTATTCCTACACCAAGCGATTGAGAAGCACATTTCTATCAGCAGGATGCGATAAACAATCAGGACCCATCTCAAGCACTATAGCTAGATCATACACCAACACCCGGCGTGACCTCCAAAAGCATGCTATGAGCTCTCTCCTGCTTTTCATACAAGTAACATCAACCTAGAGAAACTATGCTATGCCTTTGCCAAGAGCCAAGCCGAATAGTATTCTTCTCGATCCGACATATGCATCACTAGTTTCTGCAATATTGAGCCCTATAGAAAAACCAGAGGCACGGGAATCCATAGCTGCGTCCTTATGACAGTGTAACTGAGTGGATAAAGGTGACCTCTGTGCTCCTCCACCGCACACACACTAATATAGTATACCGCATCACACTCATCGCTGACACTTCTGGTAGAATAGGCCAGATGAATGAGCAATGATAGTCCTGATATACATATCCCAACCAATTCCTCCAATCCACCCAGCCAATCAACACTTGTGATTTATCATGCTTTTGAAGTTTTTTTTTTTTTCATTTTTCAAAATTTGATTTCCCAAAGGCCCTACCAGACAACAGATGAGATATAAGAAATTCTCCAGAGAACGAATATGCGGCCAATTTATGCTCGTGATCCATTTAGGAGTTGGCCCACCGCCTCCTCTGCAAAAGATTAGCATATTTCTCCTATATACCATCTTGCCCCAGCCGAAGAAGTCGCAATGAGATAATATACAGATGTCAAGCCATGAGAGGAAAGCGTGAGAAAGAATTCTGGCAGAGCGAGTCTCCAATGATGAAAGCTGACCAGAGGTGGAGATGTGCAAAGACCGAAGAAGTGAGAGCCGACCGTGCAGCATAGCGCAACGTATTCACCAACAGAGTAGTCACAGAAAAAGAATCACAGTAAAATCACTTGAGACATAGCATAGAAGAGAGAAGAGAGTACACAAGACCAAGCCAGACAGAAGTGAGAACAGAGACACAGAGTATTCGAGATGGCTAAGATGCATATGTGTTACGAAAGATATGCAGCAAGCGAAAGCATCCGATATTGCAATTAACACACGAACAGTCGTCTATATCTCCAAATAAACCCAACCTACTCTCATGAATATTACTCCATTTTCCAATATATTTATCTAGGTTAATTGTTGTTTTTTTCCTATCTGGAATGTTTAAACCTCGTGTTCCCTTTCTCAAGTGCGGGCCATCACAGATATGTCACTTCCAGCCAATATCATCTTTGCTCAATATGCCCATGCACATGCACTTCAGGCAACAATAAATGTTTAGAATCTGGTCCCGCGAGCTGAAAGAGCTACCCGCTACCACGTGGCTTGAAAAGTATTTGGACGATCACCCAGTGCTCCACCTATAACCTGCTCAATGCCAAGCTTACATAGGCCAAATGGTGCACTGATAGAATGTAGGACCTAAGATCACCACTGAGCTATAGCATATTTCACCACTCAGCAATATTCCATACACAGTAGAGTGCCCGTCAATCGATCGTCAGCTCACTTCAGTTAGAAACGAATTCCCCACGAGTCCTATAGACCTATCTCAATCCTCAAGAACATGTATACACCGCAATTGAGATAGCGCCTATCTATCTGATGTATTAAGTCTTCCATTTACTCATGCTCTCTTGCCCTTTGTGCATGGTATCCCTACCGGCCTGCCTCAGACCCCTATCCGGCAGACTCACTCCCTCTCCAATGTGAGTATAAAATTGAACAAATTCTCAATTATCTATGAAGTGTCCTGTGTATTGCGGTAAAAATGCCCTTAAAAAACGGCATTTTGCGATTTATCCAATTATTTCGTCTTGTGCCTGAGGCGGGTTAAACAAATTTTGTTGTTTGCTTGCGAAAATGTAAGTGATAGCGTTCCTATTGGAGTTACTCTACTGAATCTGCAAATAATAGGAAGTAATATACGAGTTTGTTACAACTTCGGATCCGCGTCTGTGTTAAATACCTATACAAAATATAACAGTGTGAACTACAGCCCTAGATATTCTACACCACCCAAGATGCCCTCATTACCAATATTCATTGTTCTTGACCTTCTGGTTGACTCACCCGAACACAGAACCCATATGTTCATATAAATCATTAAATAACTATATCCCCTCTCACGCCGCCTATGACCACCTTAGTAAGCACGATTTTTGAGGGGTTATGTCGATGCGATAAACTACTCTACCGATCTCATCCCTATCCTTATCCAATCTCTGAATTCCATCCCAATGACTATTGTCCCGAGTAAATTCCTCTCTCCCTACCCCAATGCTTGAGCGGGATGAAATTCGTGCACTACACCCAAGTATAGCGATCTGGTTCCTACCCACTACAACTTATATAACCAATCACTTTCCAATTATCTTTAGCAGATCACACTTTGTGATGCTCGCGTGGAGATTACATGCAAAGTTGGAAACTACCCCTCCGTCTTAAAATAATGACCTGACCCTCAATTATTCCCTTGATCGACTCTTTCAAAGAGACCACTAATCCATCTTCCGAGAGTGTTACCTTCGTGTAGAAGAAGGCCCTCGTCTCCTCTTCTATTGCACATAGCAATACCATACCTCTGGAAACCCTCCCGATAAAGTAGGTTACGCTGTGGAGAATCCAAGATACACCATATCTCCAAATTACACGTAGTGAGACACATAGATTTCTTATTTCTTCCCCCAGTAACATGTTGATATTTAGACTTGTACCAAACCCATTCGCCCAAGACGGAAGTATTAATGTAGATTTTCATTTCTGCGTGTTACTGCCCACCCTTTGAGTATGACTTATGCTCTCTCTCTTCTAGTTTCCCACATAATCTTACATTATCCTCTTTGCGCAACCAACATCTCATTCTATCTCCTTCAACTCTCTACACACATGCCTAACTCCAATCACGCTCCCTAACACAATAACATGCTATTACACACTCCTGTATCTCACTCTAAACTAACTCCTCCTTGCCGCCACAGACCCCTCTACTCGCCTCACCAAACCCCATAACACATGAGGCGTCAAGCCGACTCCACACTGTCCTAACATACCGTCGTCAGCAGAACGCCATCCTCAGCGGTCTCACATAAACACCAGTTAGATCTATGGAATACTTTCTTTCTATGATTCCTAACCCTTCCTGTCTCCCGCTTCTGGTTATCTCTCTGACATTGCCTATTCCACGCGGTATCTATGCTGTGTATGTTTTCCCCCGACCTCTGCCCCTCACTGGTCACTACCAACCTCGTGGTATACATTGGCCTTGAGTCCTCCTTCATCACAACCTCGTTCTTATATGTCCTTACCTTTTATATACGCTCAAACCGTTGGTCACACAAGCTCACATTTTGTCCCTGGACGTATACCACCCCTTGGTGTACATCTGGAGGAAATATCTCGGTTAATGACCATTTGAACTCAGAAGGATGTACCCCATATCCTCGGATCAGTGACATACCACCTTCCTTCCCGCAAGTACTCTCCGTGCGCGACTTGTAACGGCACTGTTTATTACACATCACGTCTCTGCGCTCCGCACCCACCTATATCATGCAATCGACTATGCTTGTCTTAGACCTGTGACTTTGTATCTCAGTAGACCCACCCACCCCTCTCTCGACTAGCGAAGCCGCAGAGGAAAGAGTTTTTCGCGTCCACAAGCCGACCCAAACGTCCCTCCGTGGCTACCGCCCTGGGCAAGATGGCGTATCCAACACCGCGGCTGAGCGGATCTGAGGTGCAAGAGATCATCTCCCGCTTTTCGTCGTTCGCATTGCTTCTATTCCTCATGCCGCAGGTTACTAACATCTCTTCTAGGTTTCCACTGACCTCGCTCGTCCCTCGAACTGCTTAACCCTGTGAACGGTGTCCCCGCTTTTCTTGCGTTTGCTCTCCCCATGTCGGTCTCATTTATGATGCACTCAGCCACCCCGCTGACCCGGGTCCCAGGCATGTCGCGAGCATGCGAACGTCCTTACTGCCTACGAGCGCCGGACGGGCTGCCGAGCCGAGAGGCGCTCGTTCCGATCCTACCCCCTCCGCTCTGCTGAGCGGGTCGAGTTCCGACATGCTGCAGAGAGGAGTGAGTCCGCAAGAAAAGTTAACTCTATGACACCAGGAATGAGAACGAAAGCGACTAATCCTATCTTTTGACAGGTGCTCTGTGTGAACACGTTGACACAGGAAGAATTGATTCATTTCCCCGGTGAGATCCGGATACCCGGAATCCCGATCCATTAAAAAAAACCCTTGTGTTTCTGCGACAGCCTAGAGTTCCTTGCGTAACAGCGTAGTATTGTGATAAGGTGGTACTCGCCCTAAAGCCTGCTACTATGCGCGATGTATAATCTCTCAAGAATAAGTGTGTGCACTGGCGTTCTTTTGTATTACCTGCGTCTTCTTATGATATATGTGCATTTCTTTAAATATTATGTTGCTATAAATATGTGCTATACGTGTGCTTTGTGTCCGTCTGTGTAAATAAAAATCGTCCTTGTTGAATTCTTCCCCCGTGTCGCTGCGTCCTTCTCTTCGTTGGGTCTCCATCTTTTTCATGTAAAGGGTTCGTCGTGGGCTATGAATCCGCCGATAATTAATCTGAACCGTCAAAGCCGACGATAACACCGCTCCGTTATCCCGTTAGCCCGGAACGAGCCGCTTAAGCGGATCGTGTCCGAAGTCGGCCTGTGGCGAGTACAATCCCTCGGTAGGTTACCCGCGCGGGTACTTAGGTATATCGACTTTCGGCGATTCACCCTATTCCGCCGCGGTAGAATGCGCTGGTGGTGTAGTCCGAGAGATGAGTCCGATCCCGTGACTGATCCCGGCTTAGCCGGGAGGGTCACGACTGAATTGTCCGTCCGGTGGGCGAGGCGGTCGCGATTCGAGTCACGTGGCATCGCACGCCGCACGACGGGCGCGAATTCGCAACAGTATTTTACCTTTTCGCAATGTCGTGGCAAGGAAAAACAAAAAGAGAAGAGAAGAGAGAGAAAAAATTTACTTCCTGTTCGGAGCATACCAGCACTCTGTTGTTCCCGAAATTTATACACCGTCTAATATGAAAACGATCATAACTTGGGCCATTGTGTTTATCTATAAATGCGCATAAGAAATCGAGAAATTATTAGAATACACGAAGTCATCACTCTCCGGAAGCCCGTACGTTGTAACCCGTAATGGGGAACGCGGCTGAGGTTCCCTTCCCCATCGGCCACGCCCACGCAACAACGTGTCTTCCATTGGTTGGTAAATAAATGGCCATAACTTGGAAGCACTTGTCCGATTAATATCAAACCTTGAAAACACATCCTCAGGTCGCCAGCAACATACCTGGCAATTTCAATTAGATCGGCAGAAGTTGTCGAGAAACAGCGGTCACACACACACACACACACACACACAACACACACACACACACACACACACACACACACAACACAACACACCAGACACACAGAGATTGCGGAAGCTGGAATTATAGATAGATAATCAGTTTCCCCTCTGCCCTTCAAGCAATAAGTGATGAAACCAGTCCGGCAGCTTATGTGGGCATGTAGCACTGAGGTTCGCTTCGCATGCATGTGCTACTTGTGAATGTCTGCAGTGGAAGAGGAACCCAATTCATGTTTGAAACAGCAAAGAGCTGACCTTGTGTTTGCTTTTATTGGTTGCTTTATGTAGCTTTCTTTGGCTCAAAGTGCAGAGCAGTATATACCGTGTGTATACAGTATATATCAGCTGCAGTATATTTGTGTATGTGTGTGTATATATATATGTGTATATACAGTATATCTATACAGTATATATACACATATACAGTATATGTGTGTATATAATTTTATATACAGTATATGTGTATATATACATAAACATATATATATATATACACATATATTCATATATATACATATATATACACATCTAAACCGACTTATATATATAACATATATATCAATATATACAATATATTCATTATGATATACATTAATTAAACATTAATACCAGTACATAATATTGAATATATTACACTAAATTTTTTTGTTATATACATTTCTATATACTTAGTACATGAATATATCACTAGATATATCAATAATACATATATATATATATATTACTTATAGATATATATATATACTCTAGAATACTATACACAAATATACAGCTATATACTGCAACTAAGAATAGAGACCACTCCAAAAAATTTAACATCAGCTTTCTCTTCATGTATGGCAGCCATTCCATTCCAGTGTCTCGTTGAATTCCAACAAGCACTCACCTCATTCTACTTATGAGGTACTGATATGGATCACCTGTAACCGAATCTTATTTAACAAGGAAAAAAAGCCCACTAATAACTACTGCTGTGGTCATCACTATCCTCTTGCAATAGGACCAGCTGGATGGCAAAAACAGCGCTAGTCGGACCTCAAAAGTAATTGGAATCAAAAAAATAGCTATTGACCATGCCAAAAGAGTTGAAAAGAAAAGTTTTG
>CM068956.1:178049594-178064578 GCA_035128595.1 Eptatretus atami | reverse complement strand
TGTAGTGCTTGATGGTTGATGGTGTACAGATGGGTGAAAAAAGGACGATGTGAAAGGTGCATTTGGAAAGGGTAGAATGAAGATGAATATTGAGGCTTGCTTGTGGGAATGTTTATGGGAAGGTCAAGTGGGCCTAGGTTTGCAATGTCTATTTTTTATACTGAACAAAAACGTTTTACACCTGTGCTCTTTCTTTTTTTCTATCTATCTAGGGAATTCATTTTGACCAGGATTCGATCATCAATTTAGTCTCATCATTAACAAGGAATGGATCTGCCACTGATGCAGTTTAGGGCCCCAAAAAGATTAGGGCAGGAATTTGGCCTGGGTACCTGGCACAGAATAGGCTCCTCTTTTCTCCACCGTTGACGAGGATTTATTTCAAGACTGCAACTCACAAAGAACTAGAACAAAGCATCTCTGATAACTTTACCATTTTGCAAGTGATCCATACTATACATTTGGACTTCACTGGAATGCCCCACATATTCTCAGATGCAACATTGCTGAGATGGGCATGGCAGGGTCAGGTGTCACTTTTGGAATCTACTGCGACTACTTCTACTACTACAACTTTTTATTTGACATCTGCAATTATTTCCACCTTCTTGTGAGTCCGGCAAGGGAACGCTTTTGACTTTCATGAACCGGCTAGCCAGGCTTGACATTTGACTGAGGGTGGCAGGAATTTGTGATTTGGCCAGAGTTGTAGCGATAACTTGCCTATTCTCTGTCAAAGACATGTTGGGATATTTTGTCAAAAAAATAATGCTGGCAGATGGGACACCCAGCTTAATGTCCATCTTAGGGATGGCACAATTTATGATGCATCTCCCTGCCTGCAAAACACCAATCCAACAGTTTATGCTCAGCTTGGGAATTGAACCAAGACTATACAGCAAAAAGGTAAGTGCAAAACTTCTACATCATCCTATTGGAACAATTATACTGTCATCTCCTTACACTGTATGAAACCTTCATTCTTTCATAGAGAATCTCTCTCCCTCCCTCTCGATCTCCCTATCGCCGTCTCTCTCCCTCTGTCTATCTCCCCCACCCGATCCCCCCTCTCTCTCTTATTCTCCCCCCCTCACTCTCTCTCTCTATCCCCCCTCGCTCTCTCTCTCCCCCCACCCCTCCCCCATCGCTCTCTCCTCCCCCCCCTCGCTCTCTCCCCCCACCCCCCTCGCTCTCTCTCTATCTATGCATATCTCTCAATCAATCTCCCTATCTCTGCATATCTTTTTGTCTCTGTCTGTGTGTGTGTGTCTCTCTCTCTCTCTCTCTCTCTCTCTCTCTCCTCTCTCTCTCTCTCTCTCTCTTGTCTCTCTTCTTGCTCTCTCTCCCTCTCTCTCTCTCTCTCTGCTCTCTCTCTCTTCTCGCTCTCGCTCTCAGCTCTGCTCTTTCTATCTCTCTCTCTCCCTCTCTCCCTATCTCTGCATATCTCTCCCTATCTCTGCATATCTCTCCCTATCTCTCCCTATTTCCTTATCTCTCCCTATCTCGATCTCTCGATCTCTCGATCTCTCGATATCTCCTCTATCGATCTCTATCGATATCTCTCGATCTCTCTCGATCTCTCTCGATATCTCTCGATCTCTCTCTCCCCCTATTTCTCTCGATCTCGCTATCTCTCAATCTCTTTCTCTCTCTAGCTCTCCCTATCTCTGTCTCTGCTCTCCCTATCTCTGTCCCTCTCTCGCTCTCCCTGTCTCTCTCGCTCTAGCTTTCTCTCTATCTCTTATCTCTATCTCTCTTTCTCTCTCTCTATTTCTCTCCGATGTCGCCAGCTCTCTCTCGCGTCATCCCTATCTCCTGTCTCGCTATCCCTATCTCTGTCTCGCTCTCCCTATCTCTGTCTCGCTCTCCCTATCTCTCTCTCTTCTTCTCTCTCTCTCTCTCTCTCTCTTCTCTCTCTCTCTCTCTCTCTCTCTCTCGATCTCTCTCGTCTCTCTCGATCTCTCTTCGATCTCTCTCTCCCCCTATTTTCTCTCGATCTCGCTATCTCTCAACTCTTACTCTCTTTCTAGTCTCCCTATCTCTGCTCGCTCTCCCTATCTCTGTCCCTCTCGCTCTCCCAATCTCTCTCTCTCGCTCTCCCTGTCTTCTCCTTCTCTCTATCTCTATCTCTATCTCTCTCTCTCTATTTTCTCTCGATCTCGCCAGCTCTCTCTCGTCTCGCTTTCCCTATCTCTGTCTCACTCTCCCTATCTCTGTCCTGTCTCGCTCTCCCAATCTCTCTCTCACTCTCCCAATCTTTCTCTCGCTCTCCCGATCTCTCTCTCTCTCTCTCTCTTCTCTCTCTCTCTCTCTCTCTCTCTCTCTCTCTCTCCCTATTTCTCTCGATCTCACTATCTCTCAATCTCTTTCTCTCTGTCTCGCTCTCCCTATCTCTGTCCCTGTATCGCTCTCCCAATCTCTCTCTCGCTCTCCCAATCTCTCTAGCTCTCCCTCCTCTCTCTATCTCGCTCACCATATATCTCTCTCTCTCTTTCTCTCCCTATCTCTGTCCTCGCTCTCCCTATCTCTGCCTCGCCTCTCCCTATCTCTGTCTCGCTGTCTCCCTATCTCTGTCTCGCTCTCCCTATCTCTGCCTCGCATTCCCTATCTCTGCTCTCTCTCTCCTTTTCTCTCCCTATCTCTGCCTCGCTCTCCCTATCTCTGTCTCGCTCTCCCATCTCGCCTCGCACTCCCTATCTCTGCCTCGCTCTCCCTATCTCTGCCTCGCTCTCCCTGTCTCTGCCTCGCTCTCCCTATCTCTGCCTCCCTCTCCCTATCTCTGTCTCCCTCTCCATATCCTCTGCCTCACTCTCCCTATCTCTGTCTCGCTCTGTCTCTGTCTCTGTCCTGTCTCTGTCTCTCTCTCTCTCTCTCTTCTCTCTTCTCTCTCTCTCTCTCTCTCCTCTCTCTCTCTCTCTCTCTCTATTCTATCTCCCTATCTCTGCATATCTCTCCCTATCTCTGCATATCTCTTCCTTATCTCTCCCTATTCTCCTATCTCGATCTCTATCATCTCTCTCGATCTCTCTCGATATCTCTCGATCTCTCTCTCCCCCTATTTCTCTCGATCTCGCTATCTCTCAATCTCTTTCTCTCTGTCTATCTCTCCCTATCGCTCGCCTCCCTATCTCGCCTCGCATTCCCTATCTCTGCCTCGCACTCCCTATCTCTGCCTCGCTCTCCCTATCTCTGCCTCGGCTCTCCCTGTCTCTGCTCGCTTCTCCGCTATCTCGCCTCCCTCTCCCTATCTCTGTCTCGACTCTCCCTATCTCGTCCGCTCTCGCCTATCTCTATCTCGTCTCCCTGATCTCTGCCTCGACGTCTCGCCTATCTGCATGTCGTCCCTTGCTCTGCGCAGGGCATCTCTGTGCCGTCATCCTCTCACTCTCTGGCTCCTCTCCTCGCGTTCTCTCTCTCACTATCTCGTCTCCGGGTAGTCGTCTCTAGTTGCGCCCATCTCCCTATCGTTGCATATCTCTCGCCGTATCTCGTCCCTATTTCCTTATCTCTCCCTATCATCCGCGTATCCGATCTCTACGATTCTCTCATCTCTCTGCGGGATCTCTCTGCGGATCTCTCTCGATTTCCGTGACGGGATATCTCTCTCGATCTTCTCTCGAGATCGTCTCTCGTCCGCCGTAGGTTCGTGCTTCGTCTCCCAACCTCTCTCGACTCTCCCTGTCCGTGCGTCGCTCTATCGGTTTCGTCTTCTATCTCTATCTCTATCTTATCTTCTATCTCTCTCTCGTGCTCTCTATTTTCTGCTCGATCTCGCCAGGCTCTCTGTGGCTCGGTATGCCTATCCGCTATTCCCTACTTCCGTCGTGCTCTCCATCCTCCGCTACTCCCAGTCTGTCCCTCGTTCCGTCTCAATCTCTGCTGGCTCACTCTCGTCTCAATCTTCTCCTCGCTCTCCAATCTCTCTCCGCTCTCCCGTGTCGTCTCTCTCTCTCTCTCTCTCCTCTCTCTTCTTCTCTCTCCTCTCTCTCTCTCTCTCTCCTCTTCGTCTCATCTCTTCTCCTTCTTCTCCCGAGCTCGTCCCGGAGTGGCTCTCCCAATCTCTTCTCTCTGTCTCGCTCTCCCTAATGACTCGTCCCTAGTCGCTCCTCAAGCTCTCTCTCGCTCGTCCATCTCTCTAGCCCCTCTGCTCTATTCCGCACGTAGTCTGCTGCTGCCTCTCTCTCTCCCCCCTCTCCTCTCTCTCTCTCCCTCCTTGCTCTCTTCTTCGCTTCTCTCTCTCTCTCTCTGCTCTCTCCGCTCGTCGGGGTTCGCGCTGCCCCCGCTTTCTCTCCCTATCTCTGGCGTCGCCGTCTCCCTATCTCTGCCTCGTCTCCCTTCTCTGGCCTGTTCTATCTGCCTCGCTCGTCCCTATCTCTGCCCTCGCTTCTCCCTATTCTCTGCCTTGCCGCTCCCTTCTTGCCTAGCGTCGTCCGTCTCTCGTCGCTCTCGGCCTAGTCTCTGCCTCGCCTCCCTATCTCTGTCTCGCTCTCCCTATCTCGCCTCGTCATTCCCTATCCTGCCTCTCTCCTCTCCTCTCTCTCTCTTCTCCTCTCCTCTCGTCTCTCTCTCTCGTCTTTTTCTCTCCCTATCTCTGCCTCGCTCTTCCCTATGGCTCTGTCGTCGTCCGGGACTCTGCGGCTCGCATTCCTATCTCAGCCTCGCACTCCCTATCTCTGCTCGCCTATCCGCAGCTCTCCCGTACCTCTCGCTCCCATCTGCCTCGCTCTCCCATCTCTGCCTCGCTCTCCCCGATCTCTCCTCGCTCTCCCTATGTCTGCGCCGGCTCTCCGCTATCTCTGCCTCGCGTCTCCCTCATCTCTGCCTCGCGTCTCCCTGATCTCGGCGTCGCTGCTCCCTGATCTCTGCCTCGCGTCTCCGACTCTAGCCTCACTCTCCAGTTCTCTGCCTCGCTCTCCCTGTCTCTGCCTCGCTCTCCCTGTCTCTGCCTCCCTCTCCCTATCTCTGTCTCACTCTCCCTATCTCTATCTCGGTCTCCCTATCTCTGTCTCCCTCTCCATATCTCTGCCTCACTCTCCCTATCTCTGTCTCGCTCTCCCTATCTCTGTCTCTGTCTCTGTCTCTGTCTCGCTCTCCCTATCTCTCTCTCTCGCTCTCTCTCTCTCTCTCTCTCTCTCTCTCTCTCTCTCTCTCTCTCTCTCTCTCTCTCTCTCTCTCTCTCTCTCTCTCTCTCTCTCTCTCTCTCTCTCTCTCTCTCTCTCTCTCTCTCTCTCTCTCCCCATACCATCTCTTTATCGGTTTTTTTCTCTCTTGGTGTTATATAAGCTTGCGTAAATCCAGGTAATCATTTCACAGTGCCCCTTTTTATTAATGGTCTGGTAATGCCCTGTTGGAGGTCTTTCGTTTTGGTGAATTTGACTTGATCGAGTCGTCCTCCTTTTCTGGTTCATCTTCCCATTGATGGATCAATCCATTTTAATGTAAAAGACAATGACACTGATGACTGGTTGGGTTAGACAAATGAGGCACCCTGCTTCACCTTCACTTCCTGGAACTCCACATGTCATGTGGTGTTAAAAAGGACATGTTGGTGTCCCTGTAACCTCTGGATTTTACGCTGAGTTTGTCTTTCTTTACGAGGCTGAGTTTGACCCTGAAGGCAGAAACGCATTTCTTGCCTTTTCTGATGCTGAAAAGACTGACCTCAATTTTTCCCCTTCAGGGTTGTTGTCTTTGGAGAGATCCCTCCTCTTTAGCACACTCAGAATCACTGTCTATCAGCAACACTGAGGCTAAAACATCTATTTGAGGAGCATGTGTATTTGCTCATCTTGCACTCGGGCCAAGTGCTGTAAGCAACTGCAAATCTCCTTAACGTAGCCCAGGATCACAGAGTCTGTTCCTCACTCACCCTGTATCCGATCACTGTGTACAGTCAGGTGATCAATTGTGTTTCCGATTCCTGGAGTCTGTACATGACACCTGTCTGGGATGGCTACCTTGCAATGTCATCATGAGGAGTCATGGATTATAATCATTGAGTGGTATGATTGTTCATTTTTTTCCATGTGGCACAATTGTGAAGCAGAAGTTCAGGCCTTCAGGCAGGCTTTTTTTCATGAAATGATGCTAATCATCAGTTTGTAATATCCAGAATTTTGCACAATATGGCAAATCTTTTTTCTTTCTTTTTTTTAAACGCCTATTCTCCACGTGAACATCATGGAGGTTTATCGAGGGTTGATAAACTGGTTTTTGTTCAGCATAATAATTTATACTACAATGTTGGTTTGTGATAACTACAGAAAGTGCAAACAAATTGGCATGTATGACCTACTCATTGTGTAAACCTAGGCATGTGGTTCTGACAGTATGTTCAAGGTATCATGTTTGGAATACAGGCCACATCATGCTGGTCGCACTTTCTGTCTTGTGGTGCATTCGCAGTTGCAAAATTCCACAGCCTTTCCAAAAGGAAGGACTGTCTGGTCAACTGGGGCCCAGTCCAGAGGCTTTCGCTGAAGTACCATAAATGGAGAAGTAATTTGGAGTTAAAATAAATGAGATAATGAAAATGTTTTGAGAAGCATTTTGGTGTATTAATGTTGGGGGTTTACAATAGGGCAGTGCTATGAAACGTATGAGGAACCAGAAGCGATGGTGCTCTTTGTAGGATCGGTCAGTGAAGTCATCAGCATCCGCACTGATGGAAATCAAGATAAATACCGGTAGTTAAATCGCATGAAATGACTTTCACCCATTCACTTCCAACAGGACAAGACGAGTGCCCTGAGCCTCAGTAATGTTGCTGGGGTTTTTTACATTCTGGTCGGGGGGCTGGGCCTAGCCATGCTAGTTGCATTGGTGGAGTTCTGTTACAAGTCACGGGCCGAGGCGCGGCGCCTGCGGGAAACTATGCCACCCCAGGGCTGCCCCGGTGGTGTCCGTGTTTTGGGCCAAGCCACCCCTATGCGCCCTCCACTGCCTTTCACAGCATACCGCGCCGAGGCCTATGGCATACACGGAGGGGGTGCTGCATGAGGTGAGAAGGATGGTGAGCTTGTCGGTAAATAACTGGACTATCCGTTAAGCACAATGGAGCAGGTGCAGGGAGTTGATGGTTGAGCAGATACATTATTAGTGATAAACAACAGACTCATTGGCATTTCCTTTGTACTAAACCTTCATGTCACTCAGCATGTGCTTCATTGAGACATTACTGCTGCATTTGGGGAGCAAATGCTGCATTTAGCCAGAGCTCGCTGCTTGAATTTGAGTGTTCACTCACTGAGCGTGCTGTGAGCAGCCCAATGTCATGCTCAAAAGAGAATTTATTCTTGCCTCAAAGGCCTCTGGGATCTGTTATGAGTCTGACCTTCATTTTGTTAGATTGTCTTCACACGTGTGGCGCCATCGCTTTTTTAATTTGGATAAGGTTCATGCACAATATGTGCCTGTTCACATGGAGGATTTTGTAATTGTATCTACTTTTCACAATCAGAAGCAATGCAATGGATTTGCACAGTATTTCCCATTTAATACATCACCCCAACACAACTAGCTGATGTAAACCTTTGCCAATAACTTTGTTGGGGATATTGAAATGCAATGTGAATCATATTCCTATGTTTGTTCCTCCTCATCCTCCTCCTCATTTATGACTAATAATGGGTCATGCATCGAAGTAGATATTCCCCTGGCCCACCCCTACAGCGGAAAGGTCCTGGGGAGAGCCGCCTCCCACCTTGGCTGTGCACCTGAGACAAGGGAGAGGGTAAACAATGAAAGCCAAAATGCAGCAGAATTCTTGAGTTATTGGTGGCACAAGGTACTGCAGCTGACCCACCAAGATAAGGGCGAGAGCCTAATGCAGGAAGTCGCTCAGAGCATGACAGCACAGTTTGCCTTGCACTAGGATATTCTGGCTAGGCCAAAGCACAGTCTCCCTTGCACTGGATACTCAGGTAAGGCCAAAGCACAGTCTCCCTTGCACTAGGACACCCGGGCAAGACCAAAACACAGTCTGCTATGCACTCGGATACTCGGGCAAGGCCAAAGCACAGTATCCCTTGCATTAGGATACCAACCAGGGCAAGTGCAAAGCCCCCACCCTCTTCACAAAAAATTGACATTTTTTTTTTCCTTTTGGTGTCTTTCTGTTGTCTTCCACCTCACCCCTTTTTCTATCGTTTCCTTTGTATACCCCCCTATAAGATATAGGATAGGGGAAGGATTATTGCTGTTGTAGGGTTTGTTTCCACAATGAGCACTCCCAATTTTAATGGTACTACAGAGTTTCTAATTTAATTTTGTGGAGTGAAAGGGCTAGCCCATATTTGCGTACAACTAAAATGGCCACCCGTCTACCAGTCGGCCATCTTTGATCAGATCGCAAAATAAAGTGAGGGGCATGTGTATGCCATCATGTACTGTGCTTGTGTCACGTTTGAACAAAATCTGACCTTGCACGTCTGGGAAATGGTTGGGGACCCATTTAAGTTCCAAAATGGCCACCAGCCGGGCGTCTTGGATCTGATCTAAAAAAATAAAGACGTGCATTTGTAAGCCATCATTCATTATCTGTCTGCCAAGTTTGAACAACCGGAAAATGCATGTCCAAGAAATGGTTGAGGACATGTTCAACATTGGGTTTTTTACAACTAAAATGGCTGCTTGTCGGCTGCCGAAATACCGTTGACGTGTTTGACACCGGGGGTTTTTTAACAACTAAACGGCTACCAGTCGGCCATCTTGGATCTGATCTCGAAAAAAAAAGACGTACATATGTAAGCCATCATGTGTTGTCTTTATGCCAAGTACAAATAAAATCGGTCCAGACATGTCCAAGTATGGTTGCGGACGCACGGACACGAAAATCAAGACCAAATCCACGAGCCCCCGTTTTGGACTAAGTCCAACGGGGGCTAATAATGGGAATAAAATAATGCGGGGTTGACAGAATTTTTTGACCTTGAACTGATTTTTAAGATCAAGGCCCAATTATAGACATTTTAACATTTTCACCAAAACTTGACAAAGTTTTGTCCCATCAGAATGCAATTTCCCTCATCAGAACAAAAAGCTCTCCGAGTTCAAGGTCAAGGTCAAATGGCGGTCTGAAAAAACATGACGCATTTTCTGTCATCGCTCAAGTTTGCCAATGCTAAATCTCAAAGACCACCTCACCTTCCAAGATGTTCTTGCATCAAAATGGTGTACCTGCACTGAAGTTGTGCACCTGATATTTGATTCGTGTCCATGACCTACTTTTTTCGGAATGTGACCGACGTAACAAAAAAAGACCTTTTTTGATCATAACTTGAATAGTTTTCCTCCGATATTTATGATATTGAGTTTTATGGATAAATTATAATTATAGATGGGGACACATTTTCTTAATTTACACTTTATCCCTAAACATTGAAGGCCAAGGTCATATGGTGGTCCAAAAAAACATATGGCCATCATTGGATTGCGAGCCAAGGGTAAGTCACGGGCGATTGCCAAGAGTAAGCCTTCCCCTGATGGGGGGGGCACTTACCCTTGGTGATGGCTTTGTGATCGCAGATATCTCATTATTTGTCACATTCCTAATGATTTTTATAATCAAAATTGAAAGAAGGATAAACCTCCGTCTTTGCACAAACTACAAAAAACAGATACAGCCGCTCACTATAGCCCCCCTAACCTTGCAGCGTAGGATTGTATTAGGTCCAAGAACATTATTACTTTCTCGATCTGTAACAGGCCAGCTCTGCTAATGATAAGAACCAGTAGCCAAAAACACATATCCACAGATGGTGCCTCTCCCCTTGGTTAACTGGACCCCAGATAGGATTGTGTGGCGGACACAGCCTGGTCCGGATCCATGCGGCATTAGTCGACATGGCAAGTGGTTCCTGTTGCAGGTGCCAAAACAGTAAAGGGTTTGTATATCATTTTTATTCCGATGTAATTACACTGATTTATCAAAATTGCATTGTTATAGTTGCTCAACTGGATTTTATTGTATTTAAACTTGTATGTTGAATAAAAATATATTTTTCCTCTTTTCCTTTAAACGCTTTATATACTCCTAATGTATTGTATTTGAGACTCCTATAACAGATTTTATCAGATGTTTTGTTTTGAATTTATCGGATGTTTTGTTTTGCTTATTCGCAATAATATCCTAAACTTCTGCTGTTTCCCTTCACAGTCTTGGTGGGACCAATTGTTATTTTTCTGAACCCAACATAACCGCCATTCTCCATCTGCAACAGCCAACCGATGAACCCATGCGCTCCGCGTCCCTCCCATCCCCACATCCCAAACGTTGGTTGACGTTGAAACTGGCTGGCAGCTTGCCGCTGTACTTAACCCTCTTCCTCTCTGTCAACAACTTGATCGCCTCTCTCCTCACCTCACCTGACTCTCATCTGATCTCTTGGAGAGGAGTTCGATGTCGTGCCACGACATGTCAACTTCAGGTGGACATAATGGATTTTCACGACGAGCACACGTGCACTCAGCTCGCTGTTTTCTGCCATGCTGCATCGAACAGTCATTTGCAAGGTGGTCCGGCCTTCTGCTCGAGAAATCTGTCTCGAGCTTCTGCCATGTTCTGATGTTGGATCACATTTTATTTTATTTTTGATGCCGTGGGAATTCTGCGTGATAGCAGGGCATTATGGCCTAAGTGAGGCTCCATTCCTGGCTTGACCATCTTTACTCTTTTCAACTACAGGACCAGTAAAGATGCCTAGCCCATGAAGAATGGGTCAGGGAGGAGAGTGCTTTTAGAAGCTTGGGATGGTGTGTGTGTGTGTGTGTGTGTGTGTGTGTGGTTGTGTGTGTGTGGTGTGTTGTGTGTGTGTGTGTGTGTGTGTGTGTGGGTGTGTGTGTTGTGTGTGTGTGTGTGTGTGTGTAACTGGGAATTCAACTGGTGCAGACATGTCATCATTTTGATAGAATTTGGGGAAGCATTGGTATTATTTATTTAAACAAGACAATTTTAAAACAAAGCTCCCCCCCACCCCCACTTCAGTAATAATGATTTCTTCTCAACAATGTTTTTTATTTTCTTATCTTTATTTTATCTCTCCATTTACTGTTTACAGGAAGAGCATTCTGAGCTGAGCATTTGTGGTCATTCAAGCAAAATTAATTTTGCAATTTGAGGGCAAAAGGACGTCACGCAGCCTTTGAAAAAAATCACAACTGCTTCAGAGTTTTGAAAATCCGGAAAGGCGCTGCTCGCACTGATGCCATTATGGAGCCAGAACACTGCACGTAAATTCTGCTCAACATAAGGGTTAATGCGTTGTTACAAATGCGTTCAATGGATTGCAGTTTTGCTGAAAGAAATGCACCTGTTAAACAAGAGCACGTGTG
This sequence comes from Eptatretus atami, assembly GCA_035128595.1. Taxonomy (NCBI): domain Eukaryota; kingdom Metazoa; phylum Chordata; class Myxini; order Myxiniformes; family Myxinidae; genus Eptatretus; species Eptatretus atami. The sequence continues at coordinate 178,053,247 of CM068956.1, read as the reverse complement.
GAACTAATTTTGAGTTTGTAAAGACCAAGGAGGTTTTTAACAGCTTTCTCCCAGTTTTGTAAGAAACCATACAACGACCGACCAACCTGAAACAGGAATTAGCAAAACTGCTGTTTTGTGGGATTTCAGTTAAAAGAGAAGCACCTTTTCGGATTAATTTATAACCGTGCAGGATTATATACAGACTGTACAAAAATACCTTTTGGTTTTGCTTGTAGCGAGCGATGCACGTTTGGAGGTTTTGTGATGCAATGCACTGAAAGTTTCACTTGTCCACCTGTAGAAAGCAAGAAACATAGCCATAGGTACAGTTGTCTCATATAGTGTAAAGGATTAATGCAGTAAAGCCTGTCTAATATGGCCACACATCATGGAAGTTATTTAACATTCGATGATGCTACTTTATGCATATTAGACCATTGCCATAAAAATAACAAATTCAGTGGCCACATTGTGCAGGTTTCACTGCATTACACGTATAAGATGATGTTGATGGTCAAATGAGGATAAACCTTATATTTAAAGGTGTCTTTTTTTCGCTCTTATTTTTCCTTTTTTTTCCATTCTCACTTTGTGGATGAGTCCTTTTTCCTTGTCCTTTATTTCTACCCCCTCCCCACCACATTTTTTTCGACTTATTGTTTGGAAGTTACTTAATTTTTTTCATCCCTTTGTTTATTTGTTTCCATTCATAGTTTTTGTATTTGCATGCTTCCGGAGAGGCCACTTTGAGGCAGTCGATTGGTCCCGCGACCACAGTGGGACTCGACAAGACTACAGCTGTGACCGAAGCCACAATGGGAGGTTGCGAAACGTAGCGCATGATTGCATTCTTCACTGGTCGTGCGTTTTCATTTAAAATGCAGAGCAAAAGGTAAAAAGCTGATGTGGATGCCCAACCTTCGTCTATCCTACCATCTCGTGTCCATGATCTATTAGGGTTCTAATTAGTACCTGCTGGTAAAAGGAGTGACATGTTGGTTTGAAAAAAGAAATTAAAACAATAACAGGCTATTGCATTTTCCAATGGAAACTAAGTCGTTGAAAGCTCAGTTTACCGACTTACGTGGTCACATTAATATAAGGGTTTGTTTTTTTTCTGTGCGTTATCCTTTCTTTACACACATTGCATTGTTTTTCAGATCATGCTTGTAAAAGGGTGAATGTCAGCACTTTGCCGGTTTTTGCAATTAAAAAACCACCCTCGCAAGGTTTTTGACAATACGGCGCGTGACAATGACGTAGAGGGACGCGCGGATGCCATTGGTGTATATTAACCGCTCTCCGTAGTGACGTGATGACGTTTGCTTTTGCTGTTTGTGATTGGTCAGATGGTTACTTGAACGCAACTCATTTTTAGTATTTTAAACGATTCAGTCTAAGAGATGCTTTTAACGCTCGTCTTGTATTGGTTTGCACACTTAAGTCGGCTTGAGGATTTTTTTGGTGTTGTTTCTGTTTAAAACTCTTCATCCACAATTAAACATCGACCACGTTTTAATGAGAATTAAATAAAAACATTTTCACGTATAATCTGTGACATTAGAATTTGGGGGGGGGAAATACCAATTTTTCTATAATTCATATTTCTAAGCCACACCCACTTAGATTTGGCCATTAGCCACTCCCCCTCCCTCCCAGGAGGGTGCGTTGGGACGTTTTGTATGATAGTCATTGCCAAACTGAAATTTACTCAAAACTTCCTTTTAGTTTTACACTGTTCACACAAAGGCTACTTTGCACATACAGAATGTTAATAACATGGGAAACTGGCACTGAAATGAACTTGGAAAAACTCTTTTCGGTATGTTTTCCGTGTCCCCAAACCTCATTTTACCTGTTGTTTTTCAGATAATTTTTTGCCGATGCTGAAAAGCAAATATTATAACTTGATCATTTCATTAGTAATCGTTTATGTGAGACATGAATTATTTGTTTTCAGTTTAAAGTACTGGCTCATGGATTGTGATAGCTGCTGCACTTGTTTGGAGTGATTCCATATATTGGAAATGTGTAATGGACAATTTTAAACTAAACTTGAGGGTGGAACCTGAAGGTAAATCTTAATTTGTTTCCTTCTCCCTAACCCTTAACTGCTCATGATTTTCCATGTAAATGATGCGTAACAGGCTGGGTGACGTAACAGGAGTGACGTTATGCACTTTGTGATGTTATGCCATGCTTTAAAAGGCTAGTCGATCATTTGCTCCAAGTTTAACTCGTAACATTTGTTTTGGGGGAGAGGGGATAACCTAATTATGGCATTGAAAACGGTTTGTAAATAAAAAATAAAGATGTTTCTTTAACAATTTCTACTTTTTCCATAATTTATTGCACCACGAGGGACCATCTACAATTCTACATTGTATTAATTGAAGATGCAAATATGGCAAAATCATTCACCCCACATCCCAACCTATGCTCCATATATAAACTTTCTCTTCCTGTACTGTATGCTCCTTCCATTTCCTCCATGTACTATTTCTGGGCCAGATAAATTTTATACATTATATATACATATATATATATATATGTATATATATATATATATATATATTATTATATATATATATATTAGTTACGAATTCTGGCCCGCCTGGCGTCTGAGACGATTGCCGTAACTCAATCGCAACCGCGTCGCCCACCGGACGGACAATTCAGTCGTGACCCTCCTGGACTACCGCCAGGAGCCAGTCACGGGTGGGGGTTTAACCTCACCACATCGTGCCAATTGCCCACCCGCGCAGGATAGGGTTGCTCGCTAAATTCGACCTACCTAAGTACCTGCGGGTAGTCGACCGGGCGATCGTACCTCGCCGCAGGTCGGCCTAGGACACGAACGCTTAAGTGGTTCCGTTCCGTGCTACAGTGATAAAAAGCGGTGTTATCGCCGACCCTCGACGGATCAGATTCTCTTCTTTACCCGGGTGTTCAAAACCCACTACTAATTTATTCCGCGATTCAAGATGCACTTTCAAAAGGAAAAAGACGACGAACGGGATACATTTCACACAAGGACATTTATTATAAAGCACATATTGCACACACACACAAGCAAGGAATCATGCAATGTACAGGCACATAGAAAGTACTACTACCGACTACGATGATGTACAGTCACTTACACAGGTCTTCTTATAGGGACACGGCGCCACAGCAGTCATACAAAAGCAAAGAAAAACCCTCCCCATAGGCAGGGAGGTAGACGGGTTCGTAAACCTTTATGGCACGGGACCTGGAGGACCGAACGGTACCCGTGAGACCGAAGGGTCTTACCCGCGCCCTCGTGGCACGACGGTGGGCAGGTCGCGACGTCGACTCCCACGGCCTTGCGTAGCCGCGCCTGACCTCGGGCCCCTGGCGTGGTCAGTGAGCTCTCTCCGGCGTTGCTGCTGGTGCTTTCACGACCCACGACCCGAACAAGAAAGGACTGAGGGCAGAAGGGGCTTCAGGACCAGAGAGAGAATGACGTCGACGACCCAGACAGAGAGAGCTCATGGACCAGAGAGAGAATGACGTCAACGACCCAGACGAAGAGAGTGAGACCGAGCTCGACCCTGGCCACCAAGAGAGAGGAGCACTCGACTCTGACAGAGAGAGTGAGCCCCGCGCGCGGTCCGCCTTATATAGCGCGGGGCTCCGCCCTTCGCTCC
>CM068956.1:177953436-177965270 GCA_035128595.1 Eptatretus atami | reverse complement strand
ATTCTGGTTCACAGTTCCAGACCCATGCGGACCAACACATGTTTCATAACCATCCCTAGCAGTTCCAATCGACGTGATGAAATCCCCCAAGACTAGAAGAGTATCTCGCCTGGGGCACTGATCAAACACAGATTCGAGTGTGGTGCAGAATGCATCCTTCACGGTGAGATCACTCTCCTCAGTCGGAGCACATTCAGAGACCAGGGAAACGACACCTAAGGAGTGATGAATCCTTTGTCTCATAATACATTCGTTGACCGGTGTTACCTCAATTATCATTAGTCAGCTTATTGGACACAGCTACAGCAACTCCTTGGGCATGGTAACCATCAGAGCGACCAGACCAATAGTAGGGGTAACCACCTGCCATGATCTCGCCACTATCCGGTCTCCGAACCTCAGAGAGTGCTGTAATACCGATGTTCAAACGCTTGAGCTCAGATGATTACAGAGACACGTGATCATCCTCTCTTAGAGATAGGACATTCCAGGCACCCACCCGAAGGGACCGCCTCAGGTTAACGCAAGGAGACCGCTGTCTGATAGACGACACCTCAGCACTATTGAGAGATTGGGCCAAAAACGATATATAGCATATTTCAAAAATGTATTGGGCCTGATATGTTCCCATGATTCAGGCATTGCGTGGCAGAGTTATGCGCTCTACCGAGTGCCCTTCTAATTTTATATGTATCGATGTCGAATTGACATGTGGATAATGAAAAATGATCGTACAGAGAGGTTAAACAAAGCGTTGTCTAAAAAAAACAAGCTCAAATGAACTAAGATCCTCGTAATGATGACGTCATAAAAACGAATATGACGTCATTGTGATGTATTAGGTTGGCAATAAATTATCTGTGCTAATGCCTGGCTTGATTCCCGAAAACAAAATTCAAACAGCTTGCCTAGTTTCGGAGATAATGGTATAGGCGATTTCCATTAGCGGCGATATTATGACGTCAACTTTTTTTCTAGGAAGAATTTCCAAAATCGGAGATGGTTACTGCCTGCGCGTGGGCTTTCTGCATATACATGGCAAGTTTCACGAAGATCCGATGAAAACTCTGGGTTGTGAAAGAATCTAAATGAGCTAAGATCCTCGTCCTCTTAATGATAACGTCATAAAAACGAATATGACGTCATTGTGATGTAACAGGTTTGCAATAAATTATCTGTGCCAATGCCCGGCTTGATTCCCGCAAACAAAATTCAAACAGCTTGCCTAGTTTCGGAGATAATGGTTTCGGCGATTTCCATTAGCGGAATATTATACATCAACTTTTTTTCTAGGAAGAATTTCAAAATCGGAGATGGTTACTGCCTGCGCGTGGGCTTTCTGCATATACATGGAAAGTTTCACGAAGATCCGATGAAAACTCTGGGTTGTGAAACAAAAAATGTCAAAAATAGGAATGACGTCATAAAAATTGATATGACGTCATAGTGATGTGTCATATGTGCGGTAATTCATCTCTGCTAATGCCCTGTTCGATTCCCGCAATCAGAATTCAAAAAGCTTGCCTAGTTTCGGAGATAATTTTTTAGGCGATTTCCATTAGCGGAGATATTTGACGTCTAAACTTTTTTTCTAGGAGGAATTTCAAAATCGGAGATGGTTACTGTCTGCGCAGGGAATTTTACATATATACGCCAAGTTTCAGGAAGTTTCGATGAAAACTGTAGGCTGTGAAACAAAAAAGTCCACAAGAAGAAAATGAAGAACAACAACGTGAGTAAGACTTAGAGATCCTCCACGAGGATCTAAAAAGGTGGAGCCAAGGCTTTGAAACAAACATCCAAGCAGCTTGTAGAGAGCTCACCAAGTGGCTTAAGACCTCAAAGCAAGCACTCCAGTGAAACTGTTGATTAGCGATCGCCGATCGGTCATATTAAACACCATGCACCCGGAGACACCCGGAATGTCAAACAATGTTCGAATTAGACAAATGACCACTTTTTAGCAGTTGGAACTGCTGCTGAGGTCAATAAATAAGTTTAAAATTTGAAATTTGGCTCAGTTAAAAAAAACTCTTGAGGTTATGGCATGTACGGAAATTAAACAAAGCCACGAACCCTGGTGGAAAAGTTTGGAAATGTACGGAAATGAAACCCAGACATTTATAAGCATTGCAATTTATCCAGCGATTCGTAGGAATGATGATCAGGTATTCGATAATGTGAGGAAAGTGAAAAAAAATGTTGAGCGCTTTATCGTTAAGAAACCATTGTGGCCTGTTCCAAGTCGAAGCATTGTTAAGCAGGCCAAGCAAAATGGCAAATTAGAACCCCAGCAAGCTAACAGAGGACTGATTCAGGGGCTGACCAAGGATGATGCCTTGATGAAGGATATAATTAAATAAGGCCGTTAATTATCTTCAAATGGGGTGTTTTAATTAACCCAAACACCCAATGTTCACTCTTGCACTCCTTTGGAGATCCCTGAGTATACATGCAAAGTTTCAGGCTGCTAGGTTTCATGGTTTTGTAGTTATGGAGGACACACACTCACACACACACAGCCATTTATTAGTGTAGAAGATAGATAGTAGGATAGGTTAAGGATAGCAACACTGTTTTGGAATGGATGCAAGTTTCCCGATGTCATGTGAGGCCAAGTGACCTTGTCCTGCATCAAAGTTCCCTGTTGTTTGCAAAACCGAGTTTGCTTGCTTGCTTGATGTAAACTCCTCCACTCTCTTCAGCAAGAGAGCGTCTTTTCTGCCTCCGCAAAAAAGTTGCAGGAGACATTGTGTTTTCATGTTGTCCGTCCGTGCGTCCATGATAGGTTTTCGTTCCCGCAATAACTTAAGAACGACTGAAGGGATCTAGAGTAAGTCAAACTTGGTACAAGTATGTAGAACGATGTTGAGATAAACTGCTAATTAATGGGGTCAAGAGGTCGAAGGTCAAATGTCAGAGTTCCCGTTGGGTAAAAATTATATTACTGCGCTAACTTGTGAACCAGTGATGGGATTTTGACCAAATTTGATTAAAGTATATATTTTAATGCAAATACGAACCGATTAGATATCGGCATCAAGATATCAAAGGTTAGAGGTCATGTCAGGTAAAAATATGATACTTGAGAACAGCTGAAGGGATTTTAATCAAACTTGGTACAGTATGCATAAACCTCCATCAGTGCATCCATCCACAAAATATTATTTGTTACCAAAAGGTCAAGGGTCAGAGGTCACATTAAAACTCCTGTTAATGCGATACTATTGGCTTTGGGATTTGAACTAAGCTAAGTACATGTACCATTATACATGTACAGATTGGAAATTGAGGTCAAATTGTCTTGAGGTTTAAGGTCAAAGTTCAAGAAAGCAAAGACTTAATGTGGGTGAAGGAATATCGGTCGACATCACTTAAAGCACTAGAATTACGTCTAATTTATAAAGTCTTTGGTAAGTCTCGGCCGCGGTTCGAACCACCGACCTCTCTGACTCAGAGCAGATGCTCTAACAACTAGAATGGCACTCGGTATATAGAGCACATACCCCCGCCAGGCTGGATCTAGATCTGGGCCTGAACCAAAATCAAATAAATCGGCTTGTTCTTGTCACCTAACCAACTCATCCACCTCGTGTTATCATAACTCGCCCACAAATTTTTGAAATATCATGCGAAATATTGTTTTTGGCCCCATGTCTCAATTGTGAAGAATCGCATTTAAAAAATAAAAAATTTAATTCTCGTATCCGGATTCGGATCTTCACTAAAATTGAATCAATTCGTCCTTATCACACACCAAACTGTCCACAAAATTTCGTCCGAATCCGTCCAAAGTTTTTTAGATATCGTGCTATACATTGGTTTTAGCCCTTTTACTCAATGTTGAAGAATCACTTAAAAAATTATAGGATTCGGATCTGGATCTTCACCAAAATCTAATCATTTCGTCCTTGTCACACACGCAACATCTCCACCAAATTTCGTCCAAACTTTTTGAGATATCGTGCTATACATCGGTTTTAGCCCTTTTACTCAATGTTGAAGAATCACTGAAAAAATTATAGGATTCGGATCTGGATCTTCACCAAAATCATTTCGTCCTTGTCACACACCCAACATCTCCACCAAATTTCGTCCGAATCCGTCCACAACTTTTTAGATATGCTGATCACAGACAGACAGACAGACAGGGGTGAAAATATAACCTCCGTCCACCTTCGGTCTCGATACACACCGAGTCTGGTCAGTGGTTAGATGGGTCCTTGATGAAGCCCTTTATTGTTGATGTTTCGTGACCACGCAGTCGTGAGATCGGATGATAATTATCAAGAATTATTAAATTAATTATCAAGAAACAGGAGGATTATAATTATTCACCTCGTATGATAAAAAATCCAGCGCCGATGGCAGCCAGGCCTATAGGCAGGAGCACAAATGCTGTTCGAGCTGCCAGGTTTCTGTATCCCACGAAGCAGATACCACTGATATAATCTCCATCCACCTGTGAACATAAAATTAAGGATGTGATGTTTAACATGTTGATTCCAAGGTTATATAATTATAGGAGGGTTCATATCCAGTAAAGTTTAAGAGGGGTTTGGTGGGGGGAGAGGGGGTTGGGTTTGGAACATTGTGTGCAAACCAAATTCTCTTTACATTCCCACCACATTTACTGCTGTCTCCTGAACAAAGTGTATTGTCTAGTTATCCCCCACCCCTCCAATAAGTTCAGAGATGGGGGGGGGGGGCTCATTAAAATGAGCTGACCGACTAATCATCCATTCATGTACTTTTATGTTCACGATATTTCAAAAACTGTTGAACATTTGGCTTTCACATTGCAGATATCTATTCTACATGACAGTGTCTCAACCTGATTAGATCATGGCAGTAATTAGCTGAATTATGTTGCCATGGCAACTATCTCGGTAACTTGGCTTGTGTGCACGATATTTCAAAAAAAAAAAACGTTCAAGATTTACCTTTCATATTACACAGATCTAATCCTCTTCCCACCCAAAAGGCAGGGGACCGAGAATATCAGCTCCTTGTTCAAAGTGTTTGTTTGAACATTTTAAATACTCAAAACAGTACAAATATTAACTAGAGAGTTCATAGAATACTTTACCCCACAAAGTCTTTCGAAAAAAAAAATAAAAAAGGGCATGGGAAGGGTCTGCGAGCGTCAAATTTGATTGGTCGTGATGACGTAAAATTCTGTAATATTTTGCCCAAGTACCGCTAAACGGAAGGTTTTTGAAAGTGTGAAAAAGGCAATTTGTGTTCTCCAGTGTTCAAGGATATAATTCAATCGAAATAAAATAAAGATTTTGAAGGTTGTAGAAAATAAACCTTTTTTTGGAAGTTTAGCCCCATTGACGTAGTGGCTATTACACACCTTATTTAATAATAATAATCACAATAATACCATAACTGGTGATTACCCCAGTACACTTTCATTTCACCAACCTCAGAAGGATGGCAAGCCGAGTCAACCCACCTGGTGTCGATTCAATGATGGACAGGGGCTTGAACTCAGGACACTAAGGTCACAAGCCAGCCACCTTACCCACGAAGCCAACACCAGGCTCCTTATTTAACATGTCACATGAGTTCTTCGTACCTGTTGTTTGCGTCCTTCATGACGTCGTCAAAAACAGTAAGTTTCCTGTTTGGAATGATTTTCAATTTTGACTGCAAGGCAAGCAGACGGAGTAAAAAAGAAAATTTATCTCAATCCTCTCTGCACGTGCAATATCAGGATGAACTCAAAACCAAAGTACTGCTAAACTACAGGTTTGTTTTCCGATTCATGTTCAAGAAAAAATTCAATTGAAATCAAGTTGTTCCTCGATCATAAACTGATGTTTGCAGACAGACAGACGGACAAAGTGTACCAACTGCTTAACACCAGTTTTCGCTTCGCGCATGTGGGGTAATAATAGTAATAGTAACATGCAATGAAACAGGTTTCCAAATGAAGACATGGGCAAAACGGTATGGGAATAAAAGCCCCTTCACGGACAGTTGTTGCATGTGGAATTCTCATGGATTTGAGCGCAGCAGTCCAATGGCTGCGAGGAAGGACTAGAGAGAGAAACAAAATTTTGTCACGTGAGACCAAGGTCAAGACATAAACACAAGGTACTACCTGACACGCATCGTGAAGACCGGCACCGACGAGTCACCAACACGATGAGTACCTGGATATGTATATGAACAGAATGCCCTGTTCTCACACTAACCGAGTACCTGAACCACCACAACGAAGTGGCTAGCTACATCTGTCCACACGTCTGCAAGCAGTTGAAAACAAACGAACAATCAAACAAAAGAACTGATCAGAAATGGACTTGTCTGCGTAGCATTGACATGTAAGTAAATTATCTCGAGTTCATTTACACTTTGCACCAGAGGCTTCATTCTGTTCATGTGTGTCGCCCGAATACACACGCACGCAGCCCCGAGCTGTTCAGTTACGCCATGGCAAGTGCACAGGGACAGAAATAAAAATAAATCTTGGGATCCTGCTGAAATAGTCTGGGGGGCAAACAAATACGTTTTGGACTTGCATAAGAACAGCCATAAGTTATATTTCATGATATTGGAAGGCGTGCTCTAATCTTCAAAACATATAACACACAAGAGAAACAAAACATTGTGACAATTATTTGTAAAAATCAAAACAAGGATGTGGGCATCAACCCAGAGCTACTATTGTCCCCATCCCCATGGCACCGGTGTCAGCCAATCATCGATCCCAAAATGTGTTGATCCAATCAGAAGAATCCAAAAAGTACTGCCTTGCAAGGTTATCGGGTCACCTGAGCAGAAGCCAAGGCCGCCACTGTCAAAGCAAAAGGCAAGGACCACGCAAGCAGGTGGTGTTGGGCCAGCTGGTAGCGAGGCGCGGGCCGTGGCCTACCCAGCGCCGAGCACGCGGCGAGCCAGCCACGAGCAAGAAGCACCAGCCACGCAGCCGCGGCCAACAGGCTGAAGTAGACCCCGACAAACACCAGTATGCACGATGGAGCTTGTCGGCTACTGTGTGGGCACATGAGTGTGTACATCCTCAGGATCACAAGTAGTCTTGCATTGCAATCAAATATGAAGCAAAATATTATGGCCTACTTGGGCTCTCCGATGCGGCTGGTACCGTCCGGCTGGCATACGATGTCCTGCCTGGCACCGTGTGCAAACTGTGTAAGCCAGCAGGCGGAGGCCCCAGCGTAGCATGCATTGATGTAGAAAAGGAAAACGGCCGGCTGGCGGCGTGAACGACGCCAATCCACAGCAAATGTCGCCTGCAAGTGGAGCGAGTGCAAATAAGGATTTCTCCGACGTCCTTCAAGTTAGGCCTGCAGTTGGGCAGTGACAAAGCTTGCGATATACTGTGGTATTAACAAAATACATCACAAATGTTGGCATGTTTCTGAGCTCACCAGTGCAAACAAAGTGGACAGCAAGGCCAGGGTAGCTGCAGTGGCAAGGAAAGCTTGTGCGGCCAAGAGCTCATTATCGTAAAACAGCGGGGGTGAGCATGGCTCGGCACAGCCAGGTACACCGCCCAGCCAGGTACGCGCATCTTCAGATAGAATCAGTGGTGCCACACAGTTCTCCGAGATGTTAAACCGCAGTGGAAGTGGCTGCTGGGACCACAGGGGGAAGGAAAAGGATAATCTGTTGTGTTGAGAGGGGTTAGTTATTCCTTCTTCTACACTCTCTCACTTTACCACACTCAGTGGCGTAATGGTTGGAGGATCCTCTCCGAGTTTGGGAGGTATGCGGTTCAAACCCCGGCCGAGTCATACTAAAAAGACTTCAAAAATAGTACGTCCTGCTTCCTTCCTTGTTTAGCGTTCAGCATTTAAAAAGGATAGAGCACATACAAGCAACCAGAGGTTGGCAACCCTTGCACACACTTGATGAGCCTAAATGGCCTCCTGCGTTGAAGTTCCTTGGAAGGAAACTCAGATTTATGGTCCAAAAGAGAGAGGGCAAGGCTATAAAGATACAATTTAAACGAAACTGCCAAGACGTGAAAACGCTCAGATTTAGGTACTCTTGTTTTATGTTTGAATGTAATCAATAATACCGTCCATTGGTCTGCTTGGGATGTGGTCAAAATTAAAATAAACGAATTGTACGTTTTTAAATGCTCACTAAAGCATACAATAAACTGATGAACTACAATGCCGAAAGAAAGTCCACACCCCCTTTCAAAATGTTCACCTTTCGTTGCCTCATAGCCTGGGATATAAATTTCATTAAATCAGACTTTTTCCACCTTTATTTACACATCGTAACCCACAACTTCCAAGTGAAAAATAAATTCCACAAATAACAGAAAATTAATTAAAAATACAAAACTAGAATATCTTGGGTTGGATAAGTGTCCACCCCCCTGAGTTAGTACTTGGTGGAAGTACCTTTGACAGAAATTACAGCTGTGAGTCTGTGGGATCGGTCTCCACCAACTTTGCACACCCTGATTGGATAATATTTGGTCATTCTTCTGTACAAAACTGCTCAAGCTCAGACAAGTTATGTGGGGAGCGTTGATGGACAGCAATCTTCAAGTCATGCCACAGATTTTCGATTGGATTTAAGTCGTGGCTCTAACTGGGTCACTCAAGGACATTTATCTTTTTGTTCCTCAATCACTCCAGTGTAGCTTTGGCTCTGGCTTCGGGTCGTCATGCTAAAAGATGAACTTCCGTCCCAATTTCAGCTTTCTTGTAGAGGGCAGCAGGTTTTCCTCAAGGATTTTCTGTATTTTGCTCCATCCATTTTCCCTTCTACCTTGACAAGTGCCCCCAATTCCTGCTGATGAGAAACATCCCCATAACATGATGCTGCCACCACCATGCTTCACAGTAGGGATGGTGTTCTTTGGGTGATGTGTGTGTTGGGTTTGCACCAAATGTAACGTTTTGCATTTTGGCCTAAAAGTTCCATCTTGGTTTCTTCAGACCACAAAACCTTTTGCCACAGGCTTCAGAATCTTTTTTTACACCTCAGACAAGCCTGAAACAGGACTCAAGGTGGGCTTTTTTGAGTAATGGCTTCCTTCTTGCCACCCTATCATACAGGCGAGACTTGTGGAGTGCTTGGGATGTTGTTGTCACATGCACACAGTGACCAGTCTTTGCCATAAAGGCATGTAGCTCTTCAAAGTTGCCATTGGCCTCGTGGTGGCCTCTCCGATCAGTGTCCCACTTGCTTGGTCAACCAGTCTGGAGGGATGGCCTGATCTAGCAAGGTCTTCCACTTCTTAATGATTGGATAAGTGTCCACCCCCCTCACTGTGCTCAAAGGGATATTCAAGGCCTTTGAAGTATTTTTATACCCATCCCGATCTGTGCCTTTCCACAACTTTATCCCGGAGGTCTTTTAAAAGCTCCTTGGTTCTCATGGTTGAGTCTTTGCTGTGAAATGCACTACCCAGTGGAGGAAACCCACAGGAACAGCTGATTTTATTCTCAAATATCAGAATCACTACAATTTAACACAGGTGGAGGCCAATTAACTTGGTGTGTGATTTTGGAGGTGATTCGTTACACCTGAGCTAATTTGAAATTGCTATTGTGGACACTTATCCAACCAACATATTCTAGGTTTATATGTTTAATTAATTTTGTTATTTGTGGAATTTATTTTTCACTTGGAAGTTGTGTGTTACGATGTGTAAATAAAGGTGGAAAAAGTCTGATGTAATGTAATCTAATTACAGTGTATAAGGCAACAACAGGTGAAAATTTTTAAAGGGGGTGTAGACTTTCTATAAGCACTGTGTATGATCATGCACAGGTTTGTTCATTCCTTGGCATCTTCGCTGCACAAGTTGTCCAGCTGGACGACGCAGAGGTCTTTGAGCTGTCTGGTATGGGTTCGATTCCCGATCTCATTACATAAACTGTGGGATTGTTGCTTTGCAGACAGGGCGTTGCATGAACGTCCCATCAATAGGACTTTAAGCCGTGTGTCCCGTCTGCTGGCGATGATTTGTGGTGGTCGAGTAGGCCATTTGTGTGTCAATGCCCGGAAAAAATTCCAGGGGAATGAATTTGTAATCAAATTCTGTTCCAATACTCACAAAGGACGACTGCACGCGTTCTCGGTGTGCTGTGGATGCAAGTAGAGCAAAATATTCGCAGTGTGCTCAACAAACAGCCACCATTTATTATCCTAGGCTCACCGTGCAATCCGACGGAAAGTCATCACAGTCAAGAGACTTGGGCCAAGTGCCTGGGCCACCACCAAGCTCGACCAAAGGCTCACACGCCTGCCGGGCAGCTTGGCACGTCGCACGGCTTGGTAGTGCCACCCGACCGTCTCCGCAGGCTGGTAGGTACACGGCACAGAGGAGAGGGGCCAGCACGACCCAGCACCGCGGCCAACCGCGCAGCCCTTCATACAGGAGGGAACAAGAACATACACTTGTGTCAAATGCAGTGTGAGCAGGCTCAATGGTAAAGCATGTAGCTTTTCTTATCCTGATGTTACCTGTCCACTGTCCGAGTACAACGAGCACATTATCTTGAGAGCGTGCATCAGACAGAACGAGTGATGTGGTGGTGTAAGGGAGCGAAGCACCCAAGCATGTGGACTCCTGCAGCCGGTGGCACTCAGCTCTCCGAGCACATGGTCCAGGAGCCGGCGGAGGGAAACGAGACCCTTCCCGACCCCGCGGCCCATCCCGAGCTGCCCCCCAAGCCCCGGCACAAACTCCCAGCAACAAGCAGCAAACTGTGAGTGCCACGGCGGGCAGCGCTGCCAAGGGAGGGCAGACGATAGCTGGATAAATAAGATGCAGTGTGGGGGGGGGGGGGGAGGAGAGAAAAATAATTGAAGAAAAGCACATTCCATTCCTTATGAAATGATCACTTGGAATTCATGACTGACCACAGGAAAGAAACTTCAAAGTGCCGTTCTGGTGTAATATGCCACAAAATCTGCATCTTGGAGCATGCGGTCTGCGTATATGTATGAAGCATGGACAACGTAAAGCCGGCTGTCCTATCTGCACCGGAGCTGTAAGGAGGTTAAAGAATCCCACGGTGTGTTCGAAAAGGTCGGCCCACTGTGCGTCAGTAACCCTGACAACATCCCGGCCATGTTCGAGGTTAGCTGCAGTTAAAATAGCAAAGGAGGTGGAATGATAACCACGATGGACCAAGTGACCTTCACCCGTTCCTCGATGACCTTTGCGAGTTACACGTGATATGAGGACGAGCGAGTTTGAGAGAGGGATGTGAAACCTACCCATGTGGCCGCTCACTCAACCCTCCCCGTCATCCTCGATCTTTTCACTCTCTTTCCTGCGCACACGGACACACACCACCATAACCACAACCGCACGGGGCACAAGCTGACGCCATGGACATTCCGATCAAGTTGCTTATGGCCTGATCACACGGACTCCGCAGCTCGGACGAAAGTTTGGAGAAACTTTTGAGAATGACCAAAATGTCTTTGTTAGCGGAAGGTGCGATGTTCCCGCGGGTGCCGCTCTCACCATGGATCTCAAGGCCACCTCGGGAACCCGAGGGTCCTCTTGTCGTGTCGAGTGGATGATGCAGGATGATCGGGGGAGTAACGGCCGTTCGGACCGAGGAGGCACAAAGGATGAGCATCGGTGGAGGCGGCGATGGGGGAGTGAGGGGGAGGGGTAGGGTTAAGGAGCGCACGACGGGTGCCGAGACTGGAGGGGGCGCACCACAGTGGAATGTCTTGGGCATCAACACAAGATGTGCAAGGAGCAATCTATATATTACAGACTCGGTACAATATGGCGGGATTTGGGGCGTTACAGCTCCTTTACTCCAAGCTACACCACCCCCACCATACCCTATACTCTTCGAGTGAGTGAG
>CM068956.1:177919799-177941677 GCA_035128595.1 Eptatretus atami | reverse complement strand
CCCAGCGCCAAGAAGGAGTGTGAATTTCTCTTCGAGGGTGGAATGCTTATCGAGAGGGCTTGGGTACCTCTCACCCACAATGAACTCGAGTTCTGGCTCGGAAATGAGAAAATGCACCTGCTGACTACACAATCAGTACCGGACTGCGCGTTTGAGCTCACTGACTGGACGAGAAAAACGGTGCCTGCTCCCAGTGAAATGCATAAGTTCCAACAAGTAATGCTTTCATGTTTTTTGCCCAATAGCTTCAATAAATCTTCTTGCTTCTTGCAGCTACGCAGACTACGGTCCATTAAGATTTGGACCCGAAAGATGACAGTTACCGCTTATTTTTACTCCGTGTACCTGGGAAAGATGCTGGTGATTTCTTCGATGGATTCGATTTTGAGACCTCCAGTGACAAGCAATTCACCTCTCACCTGGTACTTGATGGCCTATCATACTTTGACTAGATCACCCAACATTAAAATTTCATGATGAAACATTCGATGCAAATCAGTTAACTCTTTCAAACCCAATAAAATGCACAAGTCATCCATCTGTTCATTTGTCTATCTGTCATCTTGTTTCAAACGGCTCACTTATTATGGACTAGCAGGTAACCCCCATCCCCAAGACATCAATCACCTCCCCACTCCGAAGTCTTTCAACCCTCGCCCCAAAGCCTCAACTTCCCTCCCCTTTCTTCCAGTTCTTCAATGGCAAGAGGGCATTCTTAAATCACTACATATTATTTATTTTATTACTCATTGAAATTGTGCATATTTAAACTCTTTCCCCTCCCTGTCCAACATTTATTATGCCATTACCAACTTCACTCACTCCCACCTCCTTTTCATACCTGCGCTCCTACCTCCTTCACAACTCTCCTTTGACCGCATTTCATAATCTTGTAATAGTGAGATGTATCTCGTGGAGAGAACAATTATCCAAACCATCTTCAGGTCCCCATTCACAACATCACGACATATATATCCCGTGGAAATACCACTCTCAATGATTGGAGTCCCGAAGTGGTTTATTAAATTATCCTAATTACTTATCTTCCTCATGATGCATACACGCTGTAGTCGTGTACACACACACAGTGTTAAAATTTAATAACGCGAAATAACATTGAATTTCATAATCTCGTGAGAATTCCGTCATCTTGCGTTTAGTCGATGGAGGGAC
Organism: Eptatretus atami; assembly: GCA_035128595.1. NCBI lineage: Eukaryota > Metazoa > Chordata > Myxini > Myxiniformes > Myxinidae > Eptatretus > Eptatretus atami. The sequence continues at coordinate 177,940,504 of CM068956.1, read as the reverse complement.
CAGACAGAGACGGACAGAAGGTATTGTTTGTTATAGACTCGTATTAAAAACCCCATCAAAAATGACGGGATAAATTATTTTATTCAAAATATTCAGGGAGACTGGAAGAAAAGATGTTTCACAGCAAAGGAAGCGTTATTTAAAACACTACATGTAAGATGTGATAATAATTTTCTTGATCTCTGGCCGACGTTTCATTCGATGTTTACAGCCTCGCCCGAGCGAGCCAAAGTCTGAAGCCTCGGCCTAGCGTCAGGCCATCCTTACCATCTTTAATTTATTAGACATCCTACGGACGTAAATGAAACTCGTTTTACTCTCGCCGTGGTTCCACATCACGTGCAGAAGGAGTTTCACCTCCCTGCTGCCCTGTATATTTATTGTTACATTGGAAAATCGATATAACGCTCCACCAGTGGGGTCCAAAGCGACATTTTAGGGCTTATTAAATGATAAGACGCTATACTGATCAGTGAAAAAATATTTATATTACCAAACCAGAGCCAAAACACGTGGGACATGTACGTTCCGCATCTTGGTTTGTTGGGGTTGATGAAACGAAGCGGTCAAGTGAGTTACAGGAGATACGGATGCGATGATTGATTTGAATTGAATTGATTTTGTTCAATCTCAGCTTCGCCCATTTTATATGGAAAGGTCGAGAAGATGACAGCCGTGAGTATTTTCACACCCCCCAAACATGTCAACTCAACACAGGCGCGATGAACAGCTTGAATTTTTTTCCCACTTAGCCTATTTTTCGACTAAACTTTGTCTCTATTTCATTTTTGCCTTTCTAAACATTTGAAATAGAGTAATTTTTTTGGGGTCAAGGTGTATGAGGTCTATATCATACAAGCGCTATAACCTTAGCGTTATATCGATTTCCACTGTATTTAAAAACGCTTCTGTACACTGCCTGTTGCAGCCCAGTTGCAAGTCCACCGTCTACATTTCCAATAAAGAGATGCTAATTTACTTTTATGAAAAATGTTTTTTGATTTTTTTTCCTGAAAAAATAGACCGTTAGTAAACCACAGTCGTGTCTAAAAAGATTGGCCTTTCAAACCCTACTTAAAATCGTCCTTAACGAAGGGCGGACAAACAAATACACACCGTGTTTTATATCGGTAGATAGTATGGGCGTCAAACAAATTCTTACAACAAGATACTTCACAGATAGTCCAATATGTGCCATATAACTTTTGAACAACTCGCTTACTGTTATGTTATGGGGTTAGAAAAGGGATATTGTAGTTTGCAGAAAACAGTGCAATTAAGGGGTTCCACATACATAGATTTCTATTCTTTGCATATTGTCCCAGCTGCTCCGGCATATGTTCCCATACCTGACCTAACACATACACGAATGACATGGATCTTAGAAGACAACAATTTACTTTGAACGCAAATGACAAGAGATAAACATCACCAAAAACATGGATGTGAACCAGTCAGATGTGGACCCCAAATAGGCCATCTTGCTTCAAGTTCATGAAGGGCTGCTTCAATGACAATGTTTAGGGGGCGATGTCATTGGTTGAGTGTATAAGCCTAGCTGCAATTTACCATTAACAACACCACACACACACACACACACAACACACACACACACACGGGGTTCAATTTTACCTCCAAACCCCATTAGTGTCAGAATTTGCAACAGGCCACCAGAACACAAGGCCTGCTTTGCACACTTGTTTTCAATTCTGAAATGTGATCCCTTGCCTATGAAGAATACATCACTGATGATAGGTACAAATATGGTTGCAGAAAATGACATCGGTGATCAAGTTTTGAGCGAGTTATCAAGGTATCAGTGGGTAGGTAGAGAAAAGGCATGTTCTGATACTCCATTTCAGCTTGATTTGTTTTTTTGTACAGGGTATGCCATTTAGCACTTACGACAGCGACTGAACAAGACGATGGAAATTGTGCGGCACCAGGGACGCTCAGGCTGGTGGATGAATCGCTGTCACGCTGCACACCTCAACGGACAATATTATCCTGGTACGGACGAATGCATCCAAACCCGCAATACTTCCACAAATTACCACGTTTCCATTTTTTTGCTCACAAAACTGGTTGATATAAAGTTTAAGTTAAAAATCGTTTTTCTTCCCCAATAACCAAAATTACGCTTGAAGAACATGTTCTACATTAGAAATGAACGAACAATTGGTGTCGGGGTGTTGTATAACGGTACTGCGTCTCTCTGTATCATTTTTTTTGAATGTGGCAGCTTACTGCTCCTACTGCCTAAGGCCTCGTGTTACACGGAAGGCTTAAATTATGTTGTGTCTGTGATGATCCTTCTGCCCAGGCGGAATTTACGTCCAAGGATGAGGAAGCCGGTATCTATGACGCAACGGCATCATCTGGGGCGACGTGCACGACCGCTTTTACTCTCAAAACAACGACCATGAAGCTGCTGCCAATGTTGCGGCAATTGGGCAAGGCCAGAAAGCGTGGAGACTACTAGTTCATCCAGAACGACCTCCACATTAATAACATACCAGAGAAAAAAAGTCACAGCCACCATGCACAAATTACCACCACCAACACAAACTACGAGATACAACAATGAATAAAGAAAGGGAAACGCAGTAAATCCACAAACCTTCCCATCATCGCTGCATCAATCTTGTTCAGTGTGAGATAAAACCCAAACAAAAAACCCACAAAAAACATTTCCTTACTTCCTGGGTTTAATCCAATAGGAAAATACTTTTGGAGTTATCCACATATTTTTCCAGCTTCGTTTGACTGAGATGGCTGGCCATATACTGTATTTGCCAACTCTTGACCTTGAATGATTGGCCCTTTGAGCTTAGTTTTAACTTGGGCAGCCATTTATTTCCCTGTCTAGGCATTAATGTCAACTTAGGCAAGGTCTACATTATTTTGTGAACCCTTTGACTACCTTGAGCAATAATATTAGCAATTATAACTTTGTCGGTTGCAAGTGGTTGCAGATGTTGTGGTTGTTTTATTTTTGCCTCAAAGAGCATGCTCCTCTGGACTTGCAACTGGAAGAACTTGTTTTTGTTTCAACTAGATTTAGAAATGGCATGAAATTAACCATGGAAATGGGGACAATAGAAATGGGCATGAAAACTTGGAATTAAAAACTTAGAAATGCATAAAACCAACAATTTCAGTTACGATCATAGCAAGAAACGTTGTCACCACGTTGAAAGTTTGGGTAAATCGATTGAAAAACAATGTCACACCTTCTCCTGCATGCCTTGTCGATAAACTATTTCCACAAAATTACATGACTCCAGGTCCAATACACACGCAAAAGCGAAAGGCATGTGGATATTGGGCAGTTTTTCGACAGAAGATCCTGTCTTTCCATCGAAACCCTCTATTGTTCTTTGTCTTCCATCGAACACCCCGTATTGCATTTGTCTTCCATGGAACGCCCTATAGTCCACATCTTGTCATCGAACGACCTCATTATCCCCTCTTCCAATCGAACAACCCTCTATTGTTCTAGAACTTCCATGGAAACCCCTCTATTGTCCCTGTTTTCCATCGAACCCCTCTATTGTCCCTGTCTTCCATCGGAACCCCTCTATGTCCCCCTCTTCCATTCGACCCCTCTATTGTCCCCCTCTTCCATCGAACCCCTTCTATTGTCCCCCTCTTCCATCGCACCCCTCTATTGTACCCTGTCATTCCATCGAACCCCTCTATTGTCCCTGTTCTTCCATCGAACCCCTCTATTTATCCCTCTTCCATCAAACACCCTCTATTGTTCCCTGTCTTCCAGCAAACACCCTCTATTGTCCCTGTCTTCCCCGTCTATTGTCTCCATCTTACTGCCCATAAGCATTGTACAAATCAAGTCCAAACACCTTGAAATGCCTTGTGTGCAACATGCGTTACATTCGTCTAGATATTTTCATGTCATTGGTTATACGGTGTCATTCGTTTTACAGTACAAAGCAAAATAAAAGTTTCTTCCCATTAAGTTTCTTTCAGAATTTTTGGCTCTTTGCCATCACATGCTTTTCACAAGCCATCAGGCCAAAATATGGGTAAATAGGGGTTGCCTCCATAGCACCAAGCTGCAATTGATGCTTCTTGATCGCATTGTTTTCATTGAAAAACATGCAAGAAGAAAAAAATTGACAATTAATTTAGTTTTTTTTCTCCTAAAATTCTAGTTTCCCCTTCAAGGCCCAGACCACTGTGGGACAGAAACAAACACCCACATTTTGCAATAGTGAACTCAGGCCCTCACCTGACCTGCAGAGCTATCAAGCAGACCCACTCGAATCTTGCACATCTCGGCAGATTTAAATCAAACATGATAGTGGGCTTAAAGCGGCTCTGACACCCAACGATAGATATCGTTTGGTTAGCTCGCCTTAAATCATTTTTTCTTGCGCTTATATCTGCTTTTTCCAAAACTTCAGAGCCAACGTATCGTTTCAAAAGTAAGAAACAATGTCCTTGCTTTTGAAAAGCAAAATAGTGATAACTGAAGGGCACGGTAGAGCACATACCTCCACCCCACAATGCCTGATCCATGAGAACATATCGGGCCAATACATTTTTTAAATGTCATGTTATACAGTACTATATCGCTTTTTTGGCCCCCATAATTCAATGGTGAAAGAAATCCACTTTAAAATATAAATAAATTCTCCTATCCAGATCCAGATTCGGATCCCTTCACCAAAATCGAATCAATCGTCCCTTTTCACACACCCATTGTGCCCACCAAGTTTCTTTCTGAATCCGTTGTAACTTTTTGGATATTGTGTTCAAGACAAACAAACAGACAGACAGGGGTGAAACATAAACCTCCGCTCACCTCGGTGGCCCAGAGGTATCAATTTGATTTTGAGCAACAAGCGTTCACCTACACAGCAACAATATTACTGACAAAGGCAAAAAAAAAAAACATTTTGAGGAGGAGAATGTCAGAATATTGTAATCATTTCTTTGCAATTTCTATCATTCACGACTGGGTTGTATGTGTGTTGTTTGTCGCGCTACTCCGACATGCTTGGGCTGATTACTCCAGACCTTGCTACATAGGATCAGCATGACCCAATTTAATGTTTATGGGGTTTTAAAAAAAACATCTTGCCGGTGGTCTGTGTGGGAGGGAAGGGGGAAGGAATTCTCTATGTAAAGTTATCGTGTAGCACCGCTCCAGGTGAAAGGAGGGTATTACAAGTCCCCACCATTTACAGTATTGTTCAGTATTCCTGTCACCACATTTTCCAGTGCAGTGAGGTGAGGAGTTATAACACCGCCAAATAAAGTTAGAACGTGTTACGTGTTTTGGAACAAGATCGCCCATCGGTGGGTACTCTCTCGTATATGTACATAATGAAAGGGCTCAATAACATAAATAACAGATTGAAAAGACAAAAAAAAAAAAACCCTGAACTTTACAATATTAAAAATATCTTGGATCCACTCTACCCACTCCCCCCCTCCCCACCCGATCCAAAATAATCAACTGCTAATAAATAAGAGGTTCGTATGGCGTTTATGGTAGTAATATTGAATTTGTTCGTCACCACACTGACCAAGGGTTGTGACCATTTTCCCTTCACTCGTCGAATGTCACAGGCCAAAACAATTGGGTAGTGTACCATTTTACCCTCACTCGTCGAATGTCACAGGACAAAACACTGGGTGTGACCATTTTCCCCTTCACTCGTCGAATTGTCACAGGACACAAACAACTGGGTGTGACCATTTCCCCTTCACTCGTCGAATAACGCGTCAGAGGACAAACAACTGGTGTGCCAGTTTTCACCTTCACTCGTCGAATCGTCAACAGGACGAAAACAACTGGTTGTGACCATTTTACCCTCTCACTCGTCAAATCGTCACAGGGACAAAACAACTGGTGTTGACCCATTTTCCCCTTCACCGTCGAATGGCAGAGGACAAAACAACTTGGGTGTGACCATTTTCCCCTTCACTTCGTAAATGGTCACAGGACTAAACAACTGGGTGTTGACCCCATTTATACCCTTCACTCGTCGAATTGGTCACAGGACAAAACAACTGGTGTGACCATTTTTCCCCTTCACTCGTCGGAATGGTCAGAGGACAAACAACTGGGTGTGACCATTTTCCCCTTCACTCGTCGAATGGTCACAGGACTAAACAATTGGGGTGACCATTTTCACCTTAACTCGTCGAATTGTCACAGGACGAAACAACTGGGCTGATGACCATTTTCCCTTCCACCATCAATTGTCACAGGACAAAACAACTGGGTTGACCATTTTCCCCTTCACTCGTCGAATGTCAGAGGACAAAAACAACTGCGTGTGACCATTTTCCCCTTCACTCGTCGAATGGTCACAGGACTAACAATTGCGGTTGACCATTTTCACCTTCACTCGTCAATTGTCACCGGACGAAAACAACTCGGTGGACCAATTTTCCCCTTCACTCATCGAAATTGTCACAGGAGGAAACAATTGGTGTACCATTTCCCCTTCACTCGTCGAATTGTCACAGGACGAAACAAATTGGGTGTGACCATTTTCCCCTCACTCGTCGAATTGTCCAGGACGAAACAATTGGGTGTTTGACCATTTTTCCCTTCACTCGTCGAATTGTTCAGACGAAAAACAATTGGGTGTCCATTTTCCCTTCACTCGTCGAATGGTCACAGGACGAAACAACTGGTTGTGACCATTTTCCCCTTCACTCGTCGAATGGTCACGGACGACAACAACTGGTTGTGACCATTTTTCAGCATCGTTTCGTTCGTGTTGTAGTGACGTGTGTAGTTGTAGTGTATGGTGTCAAGTAATCTGTGGCGTTTTGCTTGTTTAATTTTTGACCACATTATATGTTATTCCTCACAAGCAAATACCACCGTCCTTCACTGATGGGAATACAAAGTGGGGAAAAAGAAGGGAGGAGAGAGGGTGGGAGGGGGAGAGAGGAGTGGAGGGGGTAGAGAGAGGAGTGAGGGAGAGTGTGGAGGTGGATGGGTAAGACGAGAGGAGTGGGAGAGTGAGGAGTGAGGCGGGTAGATGAGAGGAGCTGAGGGAGAGTGAGGCAGACGTGGGGGAAGTGAAGGCCGACGTGCGGTGGAGCGTCAAATCGATTCTACTGTCTCATCAAAATGATTCTGCACAGAATAATAAATAAATATTAGGGATGGGTGACGATGGAAGCATCGGCGTGGATATGAAAGGGGCGTGATTTGTAAGGATGATGGGTCGATGTGCGTCATGATTCGTATACTTTTTTGCGTGATCGAGAAAATCGTCCACACGACGTGCTCGCACCTGTTACGTGTTGTGACGAATGCCATATTTTAAAGCCTGCCCCTTGTCCCCAGGGAGCAAAGGCAAAAAAAATTAAGATGTGAAATGTGCTACGCTGCCGAGAAGATGGGAGGGTGCTCCGTTCAACGAGGCATGTCATGTCGCATAAGAGGTTGTTGTCTATGTGCGGCAAAGTCCTGAAACATTGGTCATCCGTGGGAGACGAGGAATGTTTGTACGACCTTCGTCCTTGCTTCCTATTAACGATGTAAAATATAGGTCGAGATATGCTGTAGCAGCCTCCATCGCCCCAGTGAAGGCTTTTCAGACGTCAGACAAGTGACAAATAACGATCACGGACCTACGTCAGCACCTGTTTGCGTACCCGCAGAGTCAGAGGATAGCCCAAATGTCGTTCATAGATTAGTCATCGGTCCGTGCGACCATAGTCCACACATACACGTTCCGTGTGAAGCAACGCTACTACGATTGCAAACCGCACCAGAGAGCAGCACGTGTTTAAAACCGCGAATTGAATGTGTGAGATTTCGAAAACAGGTGCCTTCTTTGTCAGGATTAAGATCAAAAAGGAATATCAAGGGAGAGAGAGAGATACGTGGGACTTCCGTGTCAAATCAGCAAAAAATGAAATTCTGCGGTGACCCCCTTCAGATTTTCCTGGAAAATATTCTCAAAGCTACCTTAACATATAGAGGAAATGTTGCCAAGTTATAGCTCAAAATTCCAAGTATGTCCGAGATATGGCCTACAAACCACCCTAGAGGTGTTTCATTCTGTCAGTCACAAGTTGCGATTTGTATCTGAAGTATTTTGGAGGGCTCTTAAAATTCCAGTTTACAACTGAGTTCTGAAAATTTCACACAAATGTGCCTATAGTAGGCTTCAGAATCGACCATCAAAAATGTTATACTTAAAATACTTTTTAAGATTAAGTACTCTCAAAAGTAGTGATCTTTACAATGCAGTCAAAAAAATTTTGAGTTCAAATTGCTGCCAACAGTCAGTTTATTCATCATGCCGATTTTGTTGCCCGATTTACATAATCTTAGTGACTGGATAATTTACACAAGAAAACTGAACCTTTTGGAGCAAAAATCTTGGGTTTGCTATAGGTGTCTGAACTTTGCTCCAGACTCAAACCTTACCCCGGTTTTACCCTGAAGTGTTCACCATTTGACAGTGACACAGCTCTTTTAAATATTTTGTTCACTTAAAAGACAACATACATAGGCAAACTGTGGGTAGGAAAAATCAAGATTGTTCTCAATCCCTTCTATTTTTTAACGAAATTTTTAAAAAATGCATCAATTCCGGACAAAACGCACGCGCCCGTCGGGACAAAACGCACGCTACGGGGACAAAAACGCTCGAAGCGTCGGGACAAAACGCGCGAGCGTCGGGGACAAAAGCCGAGCGTCGGACAAAACTCGCGCGCGTAGGGACAAAAACGCACAGGAGCGTCGGGACAAACGTCGAGCGTCAGGGAACAAAACGCTCGAGTACGTCGGGACAAAACGCTCAGACGCGTCGGACACCGGATCGACAAAACGCGCGAGCGTCGGGACAAACGCCGAGTCGCAAACGCCGCTGGCTCGGGACAAAACGCCCTCGCAGCGTCTCCGGGAAAAAACGCACGAGCGTCGGGACAAAACGCACGAGCGTCGGGACAAAACGCGGCGACGTCAGGGACAAAACGCGCGAGCGTCGGGACAAAACGCATGCGAGCATACGGGACAAAACCCGCGCAACGTCGGGACAAAACGCACAGCGCGCGTCGGGACAAAACGCGCACGCATCGAGACAAAACGCGCGACGTCGGACAAAACGGCGAGCGTCAGGAACAAACGCGACGTCGGCCCAAGCCGATCGGACAAAACGCGTCGGAGTCCGCGACAAAACGTCGCGAACGTGTCCAAAAAAAAACCCACTCTGTCAACAAAGAAAGAGGAAGAAATCACTTCCACAAAACGTTTTAAAAACACTTCGGTGAAAAAATAATGAAAAAAACCACTTCTGTCACAAAAAAAAAGAGGAAGAAATAGAACATTTCCACAAAAACGTTTAAAAACCACTTCTGGTGAAAAATATAATAAAATAACCACTCTTGCACCAAAAAAAGAGAAGAAATTCACCTTCAACACAAAACGTTTTAAAAACCACTTCTGCAGTGAAAAACAATTTGAAAAATAAAACCAGCAACTTGAGCTCACAGACATGCCAGGTAACAAATCTCATTTGAGTTCCTCTTAGCACTCTCGTTGAACACAAAGTCGACAAGCGATAGCACAAGGATTCTCCGAAGAGACCTGGCTACCAAAGAATTAAGTCTCCGTCGGCAGATCCCTGGTCAGATTCCAAGTCTTACATCCGTTAGAAGTAAGACTGGAAGCATCAAGGAACGGAAGACTCATACCCATTTCTTGACATTAACAGGTCAGAGATCTTGGACATTCCCAAAGATGTACCGCAGGCTTTGATCCTCTCCGACACCATCCTCCCAGAATCCAATCCATAACAAGTGCTGCGAAAAAAGTTGTTCGTCGGTGCCAAACAACACCCCTGACCAAACTCCAGTAACAACTGGAAATAATCGGAGGATGCACCACCACATCCACAGCACTCTGTGCCAAAGAGTATAAGTTGTGACATCAAGATTGATCAGTTTTTGGTAACACTCTCACAAAGCACCAATAATCCTCCAGCAGGGCATCCTGATTCAACTGAATCAAACGCTTGCCAGAGATCAACATGGGCTGCAACAGGCCCTCCCGAAACTTCTCGTCTTGTTCGGGAGACCCCAAATGGCAGGAACCGTCAATCGTTACCTTCTTTGCTGTAAAGTCTGGACTGCTCGGATAATTCCTTGATAGGGTTCGCCAGCATCTGCTTGAGCACACGCCCAAGCAAAGACCTTGCCCGGCATGAGGCAGCGCACCCCTCAGTAGTTGTTGTAGTCCTGAAACCCTTCCCTTTCCCAGAAGAGGGGACATCAAGCCCCCTTCCAGTCAGTTGGGATGATGCCTTGTGTTCAGGGCAGAGCACAGAAACTGCATGCAACGACACGAGTGCAGCATTTCCACCAGCTTGAGAAGTTCAGCTGGGATACCACAGATCAGGAGCTTTACCCCATTTCAAACCGCGTCACCGCAGCATGTGTTCACAAAGAAAGGTGGCCCACAGTTATTGGAGGGTCAGCAATAGGGATGTAACACCCCTGACATCCAACTCGACAGCTGTGGATAAGCCGGTACAGCCTCTCAAAGTAACCGGACCAGCGGGCCTTCACTTCGACTCTCTGTCAAAGCCCACACCCACCTGCAGTGCACCGAGGACGGGCCTGGTTGAACGCAAAGCACGACTTCCCCTTTAAGCAGGACAAGAATCACTTTACCCACAGGTAATGCTCTACCCCCTCCAGATTCCTCGCACATTAGGCCTCCTTTCCACCTCAGCGCATGTTACAGTTTTTACCTTAACTCGCTGAACAGCTCAGCTCATGCCATTTCAGCCTGGCCCTGTGACTGGTCAATGGTATCCAGTTGTCCCTGAGACAAAAATTCCTCCGCCCAACCGGAGTTCCAAGAGTCAATCCAACAGCAACATCAAGGATTGGTGGTCTTGAAGGCACGCCACCAACTCTTTCAGTTTTCCCCCAAAGCACCCAGCACCCCCCAAATCCCCACTCTGAGCCTGTTCGCACTCCTTCAGCTACCCTGTATTCCTTGATTTAGCTCACCTGAATGTAGTTCCGTGAAGTTATGGGATGGCGCTTCGTCTGTCCGCAAACACTTGCAACTTCTCTAAATCTACACACACCAATTTTGATGAATTTTGCCACAACCTTCATCACCAGAATGCACCTACGTTTGATCACAGTATAAATTTAAAATAAAAATTAAGTCTAGGGTTACGGGGGGGGTTGCCCCAAAATATGTATTTGCTTTTCCACCAAAACTCGACACAATTTCGATGAAACTAACTACAACCTTTCATCACCATGATGTACGAAAGTCATGTTCACAGCATTTAAAACAACAAATAAAAAACAGGGTCTAAAGGGAGTTTAAAGGGGGTGGGCTTGCCCCCCCCCCCCCCCCCCCCCACAAAGAGGAAGTTTGTTTCTTCTCAAAACGACAAACACAAATTCCAATTAAACTTGACCTCAGCTCATCACCCATTGATGTACCAAAGTTTGATCACATTTAAAAAAAAAAATTGCGGTCGAAGAGGGTGTAAAGGAGGGGTTGGGTTGCCCCTAGAGAACATTTTATCATGATGGGTTGGGGGTGATAAAATAAATACATTGATGGATGATTAAACCTGATATTAAAATAAAAATATATTAAACCTGAAGTAGAATGTTACTCAAATATTGATATGATCTTTTAAGTAGTATCCCATTTGGAATTAACATAATTATATTCTCTCCTCTGTATGGAAAGAGTCACCTGCAGATAAATGTATAAACAGGTTGAAACTTTGCCAGTAAGTTGAATATAAAGAAGAATTGCCTGTCATGTAGAATTATCTTTGAGACTTTTGTATGGAAGACACAAACAAGTTGGAATTGTGATTTGAGAAGGTGTCCAGATGTATTCACGAAGCTCTGGTCGCCTTCAAGATAATATATCTTCCAGTTCTGGGAGAAGAAGCAGGACTGACTCTTAACCTACATAGATGGAAACTTGTTTTAATGGCATTAGGGTTGGTGTTTTGATGTCATTCTAGCATTCTGTGTGATTTTAAATATGTCTGGTTTGAATATGTGTTCCAACCATTTAAGCAGAGCTGTCAAAGCAGACTGAAGATAAGTTCACCTGGAAATTGTCAAGGCGGGCGAACTGGCGCCAGAAAATTATAAAGAAAACTGTGTCTTACTGGAAACTATATAAAGACGAAGATTCTCCGGTTATGTTGAGAGATCTGGAACTTGTATGTATTGTCCAGGATCTCCTGTCTGGCACATATAATCTGTTTGTTTGTTCAAGTAAATGTTTTAAAATTGTACTGACGTTCTGTATCCGTATCTTACACCCCCCAAAATATGTATTTGCTTCTTCCCAAAACTACACACAATTTTGATGAAACTGGGATCACAAACTTCATCACTGCGATGTACCAACGTTTGTTCACGACATTACAAAAGAAGGAAAGAAAGAAAAAAGGGTCTGGGGGTGTGTAAGGGGGATTATTTAAAAAGCCATTGAAAACAGAGTATCCAGGTAGGTGCTGAATAAGCTTCCATGAAAATGGAGCTACAGGAAGATCAGAGCAGTCGGCTACATTGAGCTGTATACAGAGTGGGGTTGTGGGGGGGGCAGCTTAGGAGAAACAAGCTCACCTTCAAAGCGTTCAACATCAAGCCTCAAGGTATGCCAAACTTCCAGTGAAACTGATAATCTACCGTCAGACACAGCATTGGTTAGGAGCAGTTAACAATCGCTGTCATCGCCAAGAAGAATTTCAGAAAAACACACTGCAACGATAAAAGTTTTATTTAGAATCATGTTTATTACAAAATATACACAAAATCTCTCATGTGTAGTTAACAACTACTTTATATTTTTAAGACATGCAAGAAAAACGTGTTAACTGTGAACGCTCAAGACAGAGCCATTACATCAAGCACTGATCCCATGTCGGTGTATGCGGTATGGGGAGAAAACCCTCAATTCTTGGAGTTGCTGCTGATGTGTCGGGTAGCAGTACGAAGGATGACCTGCGAGATGGATAGTTGGAACAAGATGTTTCACTATTCAGAGGATCCCGGTTGTGGTGGCAAAAGGATGGAAAGATAGGCTGTTTCAGCAGGTTATGGGAATGAACATGGAGAGCGCAAGGGAGGAGGGGGTGTGGGGAGAAATCAGCTTGTGACATCGGCCAATACAACATAGTTGGTGTGGTGCATGATCAAATTAGGGTATTTTAGGAATGATGCAGGAGTGGGGAGAATCCTCGTGACAAAGACTTAATGAAAAGCTTGGATTGAATTTCCATTCAATAATCTGGAAAAAAACAAAAAAAATCAACGATTATCTCACATCAGCGTGGAAACTGAAAGAGCAGTGACACATGCGCCAATATATTCAGATTTTTTGTCTACTTCCTGCCGAGTTAAGAGCACTTCTACCACCAATAACTCATGTGGATGATGTCAGCAGTGGCGAAACGTTAAAAGAAATATCAGTAAGCTGGGCCATTATGGTATTTTCACTGTTTCGAAAAAAAAAGACTTGTATTTCAAGCTGAAAGCACTGTATTGATGCGTTTCAAGGCACCACTAACCCCTTGGGTGACCACATTTGGTACAATCGTTATTTCTATGCCGAGTTCATTGTCAGGGAGACCTAACCCTAACCTTTCTCCTCTTTCCGTGAAGAGGATAAACAATGAATAAAGCATTGAGAACTCAGAGCGAAACACAGACAAGTATTTCTAAGACATGACAATATGCATTGGATGGCTTACTGTGTTGAGAGGCGTACCGGGAAACATCCTGGGGAACGACCGCCGTTCCCATTCGCTTCACTTTCAAGCTTTAGCCTCTCACCAATCGTGTGAGCACACCGACGGCACCTGTTGACACCCACTCTTTTAGGGCTGAGTATCGTCAGAACCAGCAGTCCGAGGCAATTTGAAACCGTCGCTGGTCGCTTGTGGAAGACATTGCAAAGGAGAGGAGAGCCACTCGTGGGAAACCAGTCGAGTCCGTACATGGCTGCTTGATTGGCTGAGTCATGCCTGATGGTGCTGTCGAAACAGTGTTTTCTTCGGTAAAGATAGACTCGAGTTGGCATCGTTTGCCGGAGCACAAAACTCAGCTGTAGCATCAATGGGCGTCAAGGTTGAAGCAATGAAAGGACGTTAGGCAATCAGCAGGACTTTTATGAAAAGAAAAAAAAAACAACCGAATCGCTTAAATGAGAGACCACTAACAAGATGCGTGAAAAAACAAGCATGTCTGTTCTACCCAAATGGACCTCAACGCTCGACCGATTGGGGGACCGAAATGAGCGTTTGAAAGAAACTTAACAAGGGAAGGAGAAGGATTCACAAAACTTTGTGAGTACGGTGGACAGAACAATGAGAAAATAATCATATTATTTTCATCGCACGTTGACGATGATAACACAAAGCTTGGAAATGTGAAAAAGTTATACATTCCACTGGCATTATAATGAGGCCTCACCATCTGTCATGACCGACGACATGCAATCCATTTGAACAAAAGACTCTTCTGCAATTGTGTTCCTGCAAACATAATTAGATAACTTCAAGATTATTTGTACTCAATGAAATGTCATTTGCTGCCAATATCCATGATAAATACCAACCAGGAACATTGTACATGCAATGTCTAGTGATGGATCTGGTCTTGCAGATAAAATAGAATAGTTATTTCATAGTGCATGCTCAGAAATGTGTGCTGCGATTAGCATAATTAATGAAATGTGCCGAGCACGTGTTTAAGATAGATCGGGTCTCAACTGCGCCAGTGTTTGTATTTAAGCCCGCTTGCGAAATCTTAAGATTTCCCATTGTACATCTTTCCTCATGTTTTTTTCCATCCCAAGCAGCAATCAGCGTAGCTCATGGCAGCGATTGGCAAAGTGGGCTAGAGGTCACGACGTGCTGGTAGACATGACCATATACGGACATATCCTCCATCCATTGGGACCTACTCTGTGCAGAGCGTTGGTGCTGCCTAAGCAGTCCCTTGGCTATTGGGCACAATCCTGGACGGGTCGCCACTCCGACACAGGATACAGCAAGCTGGCACTCATTTGCCGACCTCGGAGGATGGCAGCAGAGTCAACCACCTGGTATTAATTTACCAGCCAAGGGGGATTTGAACTGAGGTTATGTTTTCACCCCTGTTTTCCGTCTGTCTGTGAAAAAGATATCTCAAAGTTATTGACTGATTTCGATGAAACTGTGGGACACGTTGGTGTGTTGACGAGGATGATCGATTCGATTTTCTGTGAAGATCCAGAGACGAGGATTTAATTTTTTTTAAAGCGATTCTTCACCATTGAGAGATAGGGCCAAGTACGATATATAATATAAGCACGACATCTCAAAACATTGTGGACGGATTACGACAAAACTAGGTGGATGAGTTGGTCAAGTGACAAGAACAAGCCGATTAAGTTTTGGTTAAGGTCCTTGTGCAGTCTGACCTATCAGTAGGCTACAAAACGTAAACTGTTCAGCCAGGTAGAGGCATGTGCTCTACTGAGTGCCTTGTAGTTGCAAGATAAGATCCATGAGACGAGGATTTAATTTTTTTAAAGCGTTGCTTCACCATTGAGAGATAGGGCAAGTACGATATATAATATAGCACGACATCTCAAAACATTGTGGACGGATTACGACAAACTAGGCGGATGAGTTCGTCAAGTACAAGAACAAGCCGATTAAGTTTTGGTTAACGGTCCTTGTGCAGTCCGACCTATCAGTAGGCACAAAACGTAAAACTGTTCAGCCAGGCAGAGGCATGTGCTCTACTGCGAGTGCCTTGTAGTTGCAAATTACCACAATGGAATGTGCTGCTTGAACCTGGTCTTCCAGTCTTTGGGATGTACGCCCACATATCTGGCATCACACCAGCACTGAATTCATAAATTATCATTATTCTCCATTTTGTCGCTTATTAAAAGTTCAATCCTTCTTGACCGGTGGGAGCATTTTATGGCTGGTAAATATCACTTGCGTTGGAACAAGTGATAGCAATGTGAAAAAACGCTTGCTTCACCTTTTCAAACTTTTGAGGATTTTACCTCTCGTGGTGGCCAGCTTAAGATAAGCCAGACCCTTCTCAGATACAAGGATAGTGTGCTTTGGCCAAATGGCGATGTTTGCCGGATATACACCCACTTTTTGCAATATTTTGATTTATATACTTTTTTTAAAATAAAAAAACAGGTGTGAGGCTCAAAGAAAAACAAGAGTTAGAAAAAGTGTGGGGGTGGGGAGGACAACAACATCCAGATGTACCACAGTATAAGAGGAGCTCACCATCAGGTGAAAGGGGACAGGTTATCAGTGGATGTCATCAAGCTAAAATATAAAAATGGGGAGACAGCGTGAGATGGCAGTGATCATAGGACAAGATATATTGGAGGAAAGACATGAGACAGTACATTCGGGAATGTGGAAGAGACGTACGAATGGAATCGAGCATCAAGTTTAAGAGTTTGGCAGGGAATAATTAAGGATTTCTGGTAGAAAGTATATGAACTGTATAGGCAAGGGTTGGAACGAGAGCTATAAAAGCGCGAGGTCATGCAAAGTAACCCCAACTGCATGCAAGCATGAGGTCTCTGAAAACTTGCCACAGAAGGAGACCATTAGCTGACAGTTTAGAAACCAGGGCAGGGTGCTAGATTGTACAAAATGCCCAAGGAGACATCCAGCGAGGCATCCCCGAATTATCGTTTGACATCGAGGGGCACTAGCCATCATTGAAACAGATATCAAAGGTTGAATAACCTTTGTGAAAGCCAAAGTCACAAGTTTGATATCTGGTGCAATGATCATTTCCATTACTTACTTTTATGATGGGTAAGCCTGATGCTGGTTAAGAATGTAGGTCTTTGAGTTTGAGCCCCTCTTGTGCCGTTAAATAAACCAGGTGGGTTGACTCAGCCAGTCATTCTTCTGAGGTTGGCAACATGAGCACCAGATTACTGGAAACAGGGGGCACTGCATCAGCGGCACAGACACGCTCCCAGCAATGATGCAACCAGCAGCCACAATGGTATGTGAGGCTTCCTTGCTTGATGCTCAGCATTGAAAAGGATATCGCAAGGACAACCACCATTGCGCAGACTTGATGGGTCGAATGGGTCCTCCTGCATTTGAAAATTAATGCACCTGTGAACTATTATAATACAGGTTAATTATTATTATTCATTGATTCTTCCCGATGTCCCTCACAGATAAACAAAAATTTTAAACAATCCTTTGAAACAACACCACATTAAAAATATGTTACATCACAAACCAGTACAACTTGTAGGTACATACTCTGCGCTGCTTTGTGGATGCCATTGCTCTCTTGAATCCATGGTGATGGAACGATGAGGCTCTTGGAAAAAAAACTGAACAAAAACAAACAGTAGTTAAAATAAATAAATTATAACCGATATACAGTACCCTATGTTCAAGAAAAGAAGGGTGACCAATTACCTACGAAATGAGATTATACCACATATTGATGGCGAGATTTGTATATTCACAGGTAGTGAGAGCTTGGTAAGGAGGGCAGAATGCCGGGCTATGCACCACCAGAAGTTTGCGAGGACATCGGTTGGGAGAGCTCCGCCTTGAGATGAGCCACATGATGTTTTTATGGCTCGGACAAACACTCATTGCAAGCCTTACAAAGTGACCTAATGTTATTCTCAGCTTAGGTTGGCCTTCCATGTGAACAAGCTGCTTGACTAAATCGTCTTCTCGATTTCACATTTGAAAGCACAAGTTCATGTCAGATGCTTTCGGTTTTTAAAAGCAATCAACATACTGATGGATACATTTCAAACATTTCAGAAAGACTTCTGAAGCGTCTGTGACTGGGACACTGGATAGATCAATGGCAGATGCTTCTTGACTCACAATAATGTTATTACGAGTGTGTTAATCAACTTGCTTTACTGATTCTAAAATATAGAAATGTTTTAACCTCCATATGACCAATGGGGTGGAGATATACCCAAAATTGCATTTAACTTCAACACCATTTGTCTCAGCAGTCATCCAGAAGGTTAAAGTCAAAGTTATAAAGTTTAAATTTAACCCTTAATTATCTATATATTAATACTGAAGGACCAATTTTGTGCTCCTCCTCGCCGGTCGCGTCACCTTTTCTCGGTACTGTGACCTGGACTGAAATAAACATGGTACCTGTAAGAGTGCATCGCACATTAGTGGAAATTGTTCAAACTTCAACTCTGAAGCAGAATAACACTTTTCGTTTTACATGGCGACGTGTGACGTCACCGCTGAGAGGCGTCAGGACGTCATGACATCATCGGTTATTCGCTGACGCCATAACGTCCTCGTCAGAAAATTACTGCTGAGAGGTGTAATTACCAATTCCACTCTCGAAAATAGCGTCTGCAATGTAAAATCCTCTTCTGCACATGGTGACTACTTCAGAATGTGAATTTGACACAAAAAATGTTACAAGAAACATTGTTACGTAGACACCGCTTTATAAATCCACCATGGGACCACGCCGTTGATTATTACCGTTTGGATTTATTAGCGGAGAACCTATTTTCAGCCACCTACTGGATAGATAGACAAAAAGCGAATGTCGTTAAACACTGCTTTATTGCTACAAAAACATTGATTTATCAAACGGTGACAAGGGATTGTTCAAAAGAATCTCTCCAAGGTCGCTTGCTTTGGAGGGAAGGTTTTGCGCAAATGTTCCTTTATTGAATCCGTCACGTGGCGGAAATCGGGAATGGGCAAAACCTGAGAGCTGCAGCCCCTGTCCAATTTGGAGAGTGCCGTCCGCATCTCTGCGCTGTTGCATCGGCTCGGGTTCGTCGTCGCTTCTTCCCTTGGCTATTGGGATTCGGGGTCGGAGGGATTCTGAGCGGCGGCGGGATTCGAAGTCCGTCACCAGTTGCTGTTGTTGTTTTTTTTTTCACTCTGCGGCAGCGCATACAACATCAAGCTTAGGTTGAGACCGCGGCACGTGCCAAGCAGTGTGATTTATTAAACGGCAGATTTCTCTATGTAAAATTCCGTTCCAACTCATTTTGGTCACAATCAGTGGCTGGATTTATAACCGTGGATTTATAAAGTGGCGTCTACTGTAATCTTCTATCTATCTATCTATTATATAATACTGAAGACCATTTTTGTGCTCCTCCTAGCGTCGGTCACGTTTTTCTCGATACTTGTGACCTGGACTGAAAGAAACTTCGTACTGTAAGAGTGCATCGCGCATAGTGGCAATAGTCAACTTTCAACGCTGAAGCAGAATAAAACACTTTTCGTTGAGATGGGGCGAGGAGTGAAGAGGCGGGGGCAGGAAGTGAAGAGGCGGGGGGCAAGTAAGCAAATTTTTGGGCGGAGGTAAGCAAATTGAAAGCGGGAGACAGGGGAAATGGGGCGGGGGCTGGGTTGAATGAGGCGGAGATGAGTGTGAGGGTGGACAGGGGTGGGGGCTGGGGCAAGGAATCAAAAGACGGGGGGTGGGGAGTGAAGAGGCGGGCGGAGGTAATTACATTTTTGGGCGGGGTAAGCAGATTGAATGGGAGCAGGGCGGGAGATGAGTCGGCGGGACAGGCACACCCTGTCCAGTCCATGTCCCTCGAGTGTGTGTGAGCTGGTGAGGTGGTTGAATGAACGGAATCCGTCTGTGACGGGGTTTCAGCTAGTAAAATAATAAATCTACAATGCATGATTTGGAACAAAATAATTACAGTATTGCTGAAGAGCTAGCAATGTATCCTCTTCCTATCTTCATACATGAATCTTCTCTGCCTCTGGAAAATCCTCTTCATCGATTTGCTGATGATCGACCTCTGCCATGACATCCCTCATCCTTCAGACAGGAAGGCTGCAGCCTCTTCCCTCTGTTCATACCTTGACAAAAATCACAAGATGGTCAAACTCTTGGAATGTTGTTGTTCGTCTTTCGGTGCTCCCGTTAGGGGTCGCCACAGGCGATCATCCGTTATGATCCGCATACTGATTAACCTCCGCCATCGAAAGATCGGAGGGTTACTGTTTTCACCCCTTTCTGTTTGTTTGTTTGTTGTTGTGAACAGTATACGGAAAAACTCCTCGACGGATTTCGACGAACATTGGTGGGGGGATTAGGTATGGTCCAAGGATCATGCCATTAGATTTTGGACTTGGTCCCCCCCCCCAAAAAAAATTTAGAGAAATATTTTTTTTTTGCATTTCTACATGTTTTAAGTGATTTCCAACCCCCCCCCCAAAAAAAAATTGAGAATTTTTTATTTTTTTTTTGCATTTCTACATGTTTATTAGTGATTTCCAACCCCCCCCCCCCCCCCCCCAAAAAAAAATTGAGAAAAAATTTTTTTTTTTTTGCATTTCTACATGTTTTAAGTGATTTCCAACCCCCCCCCCCAAAAAAAATTGTTAGAGAAAAAAAATTTTGCAACTTTTTTTTCAACAAAATTTCGATTTCTTTGTTTTGCATTTCTACATGTTTTAAGTGATTTCCACCCCCCCCCCCCAAAAAAAAAAATGTTGGAGAAAAGAACTATAACTCTGTCAGCACTGTTGACATAATATTTAATGAATAAGATATAAGGTTCACTTGAGTGACCCAGCAGTATTGGCGGCAGAGGTTTTGCACTCTCCCGAGTGCTCCCCCTCTAGTTTGGCACAGGTTTTACGCCGGATGCCCTTCCTGACGCAACCCTG
>CM068956.1:177899071-177917742 GCA_035128595.1 Eptatretus atami | reverse complement strand
TGATTATTATAATGACTTAAAGAAGAGTATGGTGGAAATGTTTCATTGTTGTATATGGACACTGATAGTTTTATTCTAGATATAAAACTGATGATGTTTATAAAGATATGAAGAAAAATATTGGAGTATATGATACAATAATTTAGTAAGAAAAGCGAGTTTTTTCAAAAAAGAATGAAAAGGTTATTGGTAAGTTTAAGGATGAGTTGGGTGGAAAAGTAATGAGTGAGTTATTGGATTGAGAGCAAAGGCATATGCTTATAAGTATGGTGATCAGATTGATAAAAGGTTAAGGGAATAAAGAAATATAATAAGAATCAATAACTTTTAGAAATTATTATAATTGTTTGATGAATAAGAAAGAAGAATATAGGAAAATGAATACAATAAGAAGTTATAACATAAGATATATAGTGAAGAAGTAAATAAAAAGGCATTAGGAGCCTTTGATGACAAGAGATTTATTTTAGATAATGGAATAGATTTGTGTCCATATGGATATTGTATGATAGAGTGAATATTTAATCATAGAGTATATAGAATAGATTGTGTTCCATATGGATATTGTATGATAGAGTGAATAGAATAGATTGTGTTCCATATGGACACAAGTTTTAACGATGGAAGATGGGTTCGGGTTTTTAAGGGCTACCGCCACGTTTTTCACAATATATAAATGGTCGAACCAAGTATTAATCAAACTAAAGAGTGGAGAAAATCTCAGTCTTGGTATATAAATGGAAACATAATGAATGTGAAAATATCAAATAAGTCTTATTGAAAAAATAACTAAAACAAAAGTAAATAAACAAATAAGCGATCAATTTAAAAACCAATAAGTTAGAGGATGTAAAGAAAATAAAATATCCTTGAATGGACTGAAAAATTTGATGGTTATCAATTGAACAATGGAAAAATAATTTACTACAATCTCAAATGATATGCAACTCAGGAGGTGGTCAGATGAGATCAATGAGAGAAGTTTATCATTTCATAATGACACAAAAGGGGTATCTTGAAAAATATAAAGATTCAAATGTTTTATTTTTAAATATTTTAGATGGAGATTATTGTGCAAAGAAAATGAAACTATTGAAGGAATTTGAGAATGAACAATGTTTATAGGTTCAATGAGTGAGCTAAACAATATGCATTGGTTATTTGAAAAAGAGTGTCCCTAGGCTTACATGTTTCAGATATTTCTTCAGAATCACCTTTAACAAATCACATTACTACTTTGCTACTTGAACAAATCTTTATCTTGTTGCATTGGTTATTTGAATAGAGTGCCCCTAGGTTAAAAGGGAGACAAATAAATATACCTTGGGCTAAAAAGGGTTTATTTTTTAGGGAAAAAAAATATGAATCGCTGAAAATCCCCCATTCACTTACATGGGGAAAAGTGAGCCAGAATCAGTATACTCACCCTACTCACAGGCATGTTTTTTTACTACCCAACGCTCGGACCGTTGTCCTCAAAGTTTATCGTCCGTCCATCTATCTCTATCTCTCACAGCCCTCTCCAGCATCTCACTCAAGCTTTGCTATTTCAGACTCGCTGGGCTCCATCGGACTCAACCCATCGAGCCGTTTTCTCCACTCTGTGGAACTGGACCTTAACTCAACTCTGTTTCCCCCCCACTCCTTGGCCTTTATTACCTCACGAACGTGCAGAGCTGCACTCTCAATGGCTCGCCACCCAGCCTCTCGTAGCTTCAAGCAGCTTCTTAGGTTTCTAGCACCTGAGCGGGCCCATGAAGCTGCCAGTGTCTCTTTCCTTACACATGGTCTCAAGGTCCTGCTTTCCGGCTTACTCGAGGTAGGAATTTGCTGCCTTGCGGAGTTGGAAACGACTTATTCAAGCAGACACATAGACAGATTAGGAATGGGATGATTTAAAGGATTAATGGGGGAGGAATGGTGGGAGGGCATTGGATACATTGTTGAAGGGAGGGATCACGTTTAACTGCTTCTGAAAACAATGACACATGTCCGATCATTTTACACAGAAATCACACACTTATTATAGACATTTATTACTGGCATAACTAATTTATCTTACTCCTATTACCCACCCCCCCCCCCCCCCCCCCTTTAGGGCTATCCACACACCAAAATTGTTAAGGAAATGGCTTGGGGGTAAATGGGGAATAGATAATAACATATTTCATAATACATGTTGGAACAAGTGTCATGTACTTAATGTAATTAACAAGACAGTGTCAAATGAAGTGTTTAGAAAGCTGTTGTCCTTCCCTGCCCGAGTGCTTGTGTCTAAGCCCCGTCTTTCCCCTCCACACACACTCTGCAGCATTCCCCATTCACAATCTGTCTATTTTTACATTCTCATTGGCAAAACATCTGAAGGTCAAGACGTGGTCAGATACAGGGTTCCGTCATGCACGTGGACTGGAAAAATACTGGCCTCCCCAGCGAATCAGTGCGGGTGTGGGATCCTCGTACGATGTCAGAAAGAAAAAAAATAGAGCGCCAAAGAGATCGCGCGCCGCGGTGTGGAGGAGCGCGCGCCGCGGTGTGGAGGATCGCGCGCCGCGGTGTGGAGGATCGCGCGCCGCGGTGTGGCGCCGCGGTGTGGAGGATCGCGCGCCGCGGTGTGGAGGATCGCGCGCCGCGGTGTGGAGGATCGCGCGCCGCGGTGTGGAGGATCGCGCGCCGCGGTGTGGAGAATCGCGCGCCGCGGTGTGGAGGATCGCGCGCCTCGGTGTGGAGGATCGCGCGCCGCGGTGTGGAGGATCGCGCGCCGCGGTGTGGAGGATCGCGCGCCGCGGTGTGGAGGATCGCGCGCCGCGGTGTGGAGGATCGCGCGCCGCGGTGTGGAGGAGCGCGCGCCGCGGTGTGGAGGAGCGCGCGCCGCGGTGTGGAGGAGCGCGCGCCGCGGTGTGGAGAGAGCGCGCGCCGCGGTGTGGAGGATCGCGCGCCGCGGTGTGGAGGATGGCGCGCCGCGGTGTGGAGGATCGCGCACCGTGGTGTGGAACAGCACCGTCACACAATGTGTTCTGCTTACGCAGTCATTATGTTGCATTATGCTTAAATTATTAATGATGTTGCATTAAATTATTCAAATTATGCATTATTATATTGGAACAGCAGTCATTATGCTTAAAACAGTAATTTGTTTGATGCCGTGGAGAGCATCGCGCCGTGGAGAGCATCACACCGTGCTTCGTGGTCCAGTGCACAGTTTCATGGAAGGTTCCACTATCACCCATTAATGTGTCTCTTCAACCTCCTGCTGTGTCCCATGTTCCCCATATGAGTGAGAAGGTAGGTTAAATAATTAAGTCGTCGAGATACCGTGAGTGCGACGGATAATTGTTTTAGCATTCGCATGTTGAGTCGTTTTGCCGCCTGCAGCCATGTTTTCTTCTCCCCCGCTCCACTTCTCCTTGTAATAAATCCCTCATTAATGAGAACCCTGTCTGTGGTCACCAAGTGAACAGGGACACTGCAGCGCATTAGCTAATTAATAGGAGGAATACTCCTGTAGCGAGGAGTAATTAAACAAGTGGAAGAACAATTTAATGAGGATCCTTTTCCATGCAACATTCAAATCTTGAATAAGAAGTCATATACATGTTAAGCACACAAAAATGGTACGATACCTGACCCCCCTCCCCTCCCCTCCACATGAGCTTTCCTCTTTTCTTTCCCCCCCCCCTCCCTTAACTATTCCCATCAGCATCAATCTTACCCAGCATGTACGTAATCTGCAGATGGCCCACTACCAATCACATCTCACCGTGCAACTGAAAGCATCATCGCATGCAAATAACAGACCTAAAATATTCAACGTGCACGCATGCACACGCTTGTGTTAGCATTCATCGTGTGCACAGCACAAACACTGGGTGTGACAACACGAATCCTAGTGTACAGCTCTTGCATGCAATGCACCTACCCGTCTCGGGAAATTCCTTTGTACCGAATCGCTCTGACTTGGCTCATCCCTTTCCCTACATGCCAAACAAGGGATATAATCGTTCGGATCCTCAAACAAACAAGTGCGCTACACTCATTGTGTGGACCGGTCATTGTATGGCATGCTCGTTCACTCCAACAGTTACCCTTCATTTGAGCGGCAAACATCCTTCGATAAGCAAACCGTCTCAAAAACGAAACAAAACATCATTCCTGAAGATTCTGTATTACGAATACAAGTTTTGAAATTGCACAGATGATGATGTGGAATAATTGTAAAACTGAACCGACCACGTAAATATGAGCACGGCCAAAAACTGCAGGTCTGCATCTCGATGAATGCTGACAGATGATGCTGGTACAAAGAGAGGTACTTACCGGTTGTCCGATAGCGAGAGCTGCAGAGCAATCTGAAGAGCTTCTTCTTCAGTCTGCAAGACAGCACAAGTCATTTTCTATCGTTTGGGCTGTCCTCATTGCTCACATTTGTATAGATGAGCTTTAAAACAAAGCTTCACACCTACCCTCACTTCCTCTCAACATATTTTCCCCACAACTTTCGACCAAAAGGTGAAGAGACCGACAAGGGGGACAGTGGGGAACAGGTGGACAACAGCACACAGCTGTATCTCCGTGTGTGGAAGGCAGAAAAAGGGGTCAGCAACTGCAGAAAGGCTCAGGGGTGGGGGCGGAGGGGGTATGGGATAAACAATGAGGTGGCAATGGGGAGCGGTCTCGATTGACTGAAGGGAAGAGCAAGAGACAGCAGATTCAGGGAGTCCAGGTCAGTTTGAAGAAAAAAAGCCCGGAGAGAAAGGAATGGAGGAACTGCACGTGGCCAAAATCAGAAAGATGAAGCAAATTTCAGTTATTTGAACTCAAGCCTGATATAATATGAAGAAATTTCTCTGTGGTTTATTTTAATGAGTCACAGCAATGATTCCAAATTTAAGATTCGAGAACACAGTGCGGTTGGTATTTACGAGGTCTCCCTGCAGGTTGCCCATGTTTGCAGTCACTGCTGCTGCCGCTGGGACAGGCGCTTGCGCAGTAATGGCACGTGCCGCCGGGACAGTCGCTTGCGCAGTAATGGCACGTGCCGGAGGAGTGGAACGAGGGATGGAAGGTGGCCATCGTGGAGACTTGGCAATCTTGTGGCCGACACTGAAGAGGGTTCAATGTCACAAGAAACATGTCAGAACATCATCCTAACTAACGGCTGCAACCAATGATCTTCAAATCCATTTATATGCAAATTCTCTGGATATCCCTCGACCCTTGAACGTGGATCAAGCTGCGAGCACTAGATGAAAATGTATTGTAATATACATGGCACCATTGATATACACACACACACACACACACACACACACACACACACACACACACACACTTTGCTTGCTGAAAGCTCGACCACTCTCATCATTAAGATTGGGCAGAGCAGGAGCAAATTTCAGGCAAACACAGATGTGCAGTCCAACCTCTACACCTCTCCTCAGAAATAAGTTATGGAGTATCACTCGATTTTTATTTATTTATTCTGGTGTTATAGATTCATCAATATACTGCCCAATGGTCACATACTCTTATGTTGCCACGTGTATAATGTACGTGGAAATGGCCACTCCATCCCGCTGTCGCCACATGGGCCTACAATTTATGGGTGCAGAGATCATTCATACATAGTAATGGGCATCGTGAGTATACTTCTACTTTGGTCTATTAAGTGCGTGGTTATTGACCGTGTCATGGTTGTGCTTACTAACTAATAATTTTTCAATTAAATGATTATGAATTCTTTACTTGAACTCGAACGGCAGTCAGTCGAGCGCATACCTTCGCCAGGCTGAACAGTTTACGTTTCGTATCCCACTGATAGGCCAAATCTACTGGACATCTGGACCATTCGTCATTGTCTCACACACCAAAATCTAAGCGGCTTGTTCTCGTGACCTACCAAACTCATCCACCAAGTTTTATCATAATCCGTCCACAACGTTTTGAAATATCATGCTATTTGTCGTTTTTGGCCCCATATCTCTCATGGTGAAGAATCACTTTAAAAAATTCTCAGATCTGGATCCAGATACAGATCTTCACCAAAATCGAAATCGATTCGTCCTCGTCACACACGCAACCTGGCCACCAAGTTTCGTCCGAATCCGTCCATAACTTTTTGAGATATCCTGCTCACAGACAGACAAAGAGATGGGTGAAAACATTAGCTGCGTCCACCTTCCGTGGCGGAGGTAATAATTGAAGTTGACCTCTCGACACCCAACAGTTAGCATCAGTTCTCGCAAGGGCATGGCAGTGCCGCAGATGCAGTGCCCCTTGTAGGTTAGAGCAGCAATTTGAAATTTTGCAGGGTGCCAGCGATAGCTCCTCACTTACTTTTCACAAAGGACACTGTGGGATCTTTAACGTCCACAACCTAATGCTGGCAGACTGGATGCCCAATTTAACCCTATTGCTGGCAGACTGGATGCCCAATTTAACCCTATCCAGACTGGGCTTTTCGAAGTATGCTTAGGCTGTGGGAAGGGGAGGGGGGGGGGTGGGATCACATTGTCTGTCTGTCTGTCTGTCTGTCTGGTTGTTTGTTACCCCCACGCAGATGAAGCGAAATGTTGGGTTAAGCAATTGGTTCATGTCTGTCCGTCCATCTGTCTGTCTTATCAGTTTATGATCAAGGAACAACTTATTTAAATCAAATGTTATGTATATTTTGAACACGAATCGGAACATGAATGGGAAGACAGGTTTGCCATTTTAAAAGTACCTTGCCTCTGAATTTGTCCCGATCGCATATGTGCAAGAGAGGAGCGAGATAATTTTCTTACTCTGTCTGCCTGACTGGCAGACAAAGTCATTCCAAACAGGAAGCTTACTGTTTTTAAAGGAAGCTTACTGGTTTATTTGAAACAGGAAGCTTACTGTTTTTCAGGACGTTATAAAGGACACCAACAGGCATGAAGAACCAATGTAACGTGTTAGATAGAGTGATGTAATAGACACTGGGTAAAACGGTGGTAAAACCAGGAATTAATTTATTTATATGCCTTTAAACCTTTATTTAAATTGAATAATAAACTTGAACATGTAGAACACAAATTGTCTTCATAATACTTCCAAGAACCTCCAGCTTTACAGTACTTGGACAAGTTTGATAGGGTGGTGTACGTAATAGGAGCTGTCAAGCATGGCCCCTGGGAAGTGGACATGGCATGTGAGAGGGTGCAGTTTCGGAGTGAAGAATAGGCCCTCAATATGGCTATGTATGGTGCTGATTGATGCTGTGTTCTATGGTGATCAATAAAGCCTCCATCTCCTAAACTGTGACCCAACGTCATCTTATTAGTGTATATGGATGCTGTATAACACTTTCAGTTGCACTAAACTTTAAAGATTAAACAGTCTATAAAATCATTATGTTGTCACAATTGAAGTATATACCTGAACACTGCATGGGGCATCGTGTTCTACGATCTCTATAGTTTGTTTGTTTGTTTGTGAACAGGATGTCATGAAGTTAAGGACAGATTTGGCAAAACTTGGTGGACAGGTAAGGTGTGTAACAAGGACGAACCAATTTGATTTTGGTGGACATCAGGATAAGACAATTTTTATCAATGATTCTTCACCATTGAGAGATAGGGCCGAAACAATATATTGCATGATATCTCAATAAGTTATAGATAGATTCGGACAACACTTGGTGGATGAGTTGGGTGTGGGACAAGGACAAATTTATTCGATTTTGGTGAAGATCCGGATCCAAATTCGGATCTGATATTTTTTGAATTCATATGCGATTCTTCACCATTGAGAGATAGGGCCAAGAACGATATATAGCATTATATTTCAAAAAGTTATGGATGGCTTATGACAAAACTTGGTGGATGAGTTGGGTTGGTGACAAGAACAAGTCGATTAGATTTTGGTTCAGGTCTGGATCTAGATCCGGCCTGTCAGTTGGATACAAAACAAACTGTTTAGACTGGTGGGAGTATGCGCTCTACCATTCCATTGGGACCATACTCTGTGCAGAGTGTTGGTGCTGCCGAAGCAGTCTCCTTGGCTATTGGGCACAATCCTGGACGGGTCGCCACTCCGCCACTTGACTCAGCCTGTCATCCTTCCGAGGTCGGTGAAATGAGTACCAGTGTATTGGAATCAGGGCAAAGCATCGGTGGCATAGTCACGCCCCAACAAAACGATAGCTACCCGGCTGCCAAACGCAAGAAGAAGAAGGTTTGGCAATTTGTGAGGATTATGGAGAAATCACAGAATTTCTCAAAATACCTCTCGGCTATCCTGCCAGCCCACATTGATTACAAAGAAATCAACAAAGTACAGAGGATTCAAAACCTCAGTTCACAGCATCAATGAGCACTTAGATCAAAACATGAAACAGGCCGATTGGATATTAGAAATACAAGTTTACAGCTGTCGAACATTTTCACATTTTCACAGACTACATCCTCCAGAGCTTCTCTTAGCCTGATGTGATTTGCAAAAAAAATAAATAAATAAATAATAAAAAAAAACTTACCAGGCATGATCAGGTGGGTGTCGATGCCTAATGCAAAATCCTCCGCCACAGGTGGAACATATCACCTGGACAAAGTCTCTCTGTTTGCAACCTCGTATTGTGCAGCGTGTGGTTATGCCCTGGAACGCAAAATGATGAAACCGAAGAGACCTGTACATCAGCACAATGAGGATAATGCACCGGCAAGTAACAACAATAAATATTGTGAATATATCTCATTTGCATTACTCGAGCATCACCTTACGCCTCTCAGCTCCTGCTTTGCAGTCATTGTCCATGTGTTGGCCTACCCCGACATCTGGTAGAACCCCTTTGGGTACAGGGACAGGTCGTCCACACAATGGGCAAAGAGGAACCTGTACATCCTGGCAAAAAAAAGTTCACCCATCGGTTTATACACGGAAACCTACACTAGAGAAGAGGCAACCTAACTCTCAAGCCGACAAAAAAAATGCACATCCCAATTTATTTTAAACATATTGCCGCATATACGAGTACGAGGTGGTACACGATGGCTGCTTGTTCACCACCCATTCCAGGTGGGGCCTGACCCCAGAACAGCCAGCCGAAGGATTGGCAAAACCTCCAGTCACATGTGAACGCAACGGTTACGGAAAACGTTAACCCGATGATGGCAGAGAGAGAGCACTTCCCCACATGAGTAATCAACAAATTAATAATAACAATAATTATAAAAATAACAACAATAATAGTGACGCTACTCAATAATTTACAATGCAGATGACATGAGGCATAAATCCAGATGAACCTCAATTGTATGACAACACAAAACTTGTTCTTCTTTCGGCTGCTCCCATTAGGGGTCGCCACAGCGGATCATCCGTTATGATCCGCATACTGATTTGGCATAGGTTTTACGCCGGATGCCCTTCCTGACGCAACCCTGGTCGCCTCTTACGACACAGGGATAAGGATTGGGTTTCGCCATGATTCCGGGCTGCCCTACACACTCTCATAGCGCAGTCCAGCGCAGAGCTCCAGTCCTCGAGCGATCCTCCAACCCAAGCCTCCGAGTAGCCGGATTACAGGTGCACGCCACTACGCCCAGTTATGACAACACAGAACACGTACTCAAAAATTATTAAAGAAGCTCACCAAGGGCAGGTAAGGAATCATGGAAAACAACCTCAAATGCAAAATACTGTACTTATTTGCAAAACTAACCTTTTTGTAAGCCGATGGGCAGTTGTGATCTCGATATATGAAGTGATCTTTGCAGAAGATCTTCTCACAAGCATCACATTTCATCGGCAAGAAATCTAAAATGAGCAAAACATACACGTAACCTCAAATAAGCTGTGAGCCATCCACAATTTAAAGATCAAATGCAATAAAAAAAATAGGACCATGCGTCCTGAAGCTCACCTGGATCAGGAGCAACAGTCACTCAACCCCCCGCAGACCCCCTCAGACCCCGAACAAACTTCAGTACATCATGGGTGATGAATATTGTGGTCAAGTTTCATCAAAATTGTGTGTGTAGTTTCGGAGAAGAGAGCAAATACCAATTGGCGGGGTGGGGGAGGGGGGTCAAACCCTTCCTCCACGATTTGCCCCTTAATGACCGCAAATTTTGATGCAGTCAATACACCTTCGTTAAGCCTCAGACATGAAGTTTGTGGCCAAGTTTCATCAAAATCGTGTGTTTGGTTCAAGCGATAATGACTGAAGTGTTGATCGACTCTCACTCACAAACGGTGCTCGATCGCAAAAGCTCACCGGCCAAAAGTCCAGGTGAGCTAAAAATGGTTCCGTCAATTGGAGTGGTAGTACTTTTCACGAAGTGAAGATAGAGCCTCTTCTTGGATACTAGTCCCCACATCCCAAGGATAGTTCTACTGTCCAAGACCATCGCAATATCTGCATGTGTTGAGCATGCTCAGTCGAGTTGGGTGGATCCAAGAGGTCATACATACTCCTTGGTTTTGGTTGACAGGCAGCTCAGGGATGGAAATCTAAAATAAAATCCATGGTGCTCCAGGTTAAGAGTTATCATCAGGCCTGGCCATCCGCATGTATAACACTCAGGCCAACAACAATAGTGCTTCAAAAGAAAATGTGCATGGTGTTAATGGCAACATTCCCAATTGGGGTGGCAGCACGTCCAGAAAGGTGGGTGACAACAAAATACAGAGGATTGGTCCAGCAGGGTGGGTGTTACGGGAGCAGGCACTTCCAGGTCGACATTCAGCGACTGGACTGGGCTTGTGTAAGTAATCAGGCATCGCATTATGAATTGTAAACTGTTGAAGCAGCTCTCGTGTGAGAAGACATCGAGATTTGTGTTTTGGAATATTGGTAGTTTGACAGCAAGTGATAGGGGGTTGTAGATGCTCTATTACAGGGGGCTTGTTTGAAAGGAAACAGATGGACAGGAAAGAGAGCCGGGTGAAGGTGCTGTTGGTTTTTTGTTCATTCCTCATAGCCATTCTCTTGTTCGGTGATCTTCAGAGAAAAACCAAGATTGTGGACACTCTGTTCGGAGAGGTTATCGGAGTGAAGAGTCAAAATCTCGATGACTATCTGCAAGTCATTGAATTCAGGCACTCATAAGCTGAAGGAATTCTTCAAATCTCTCTCCACATATATATATATACAGTGGGGAGAACAAGTATTTGATACACTGCCGATTTTGCAGGTTTTTCCCATTACAAAGCACGTAGAGGTCTGTAATTTTTATCATAGGTACACTCAACTGTGAAGACGGAATCTAAAACAAAATCCTGAAATACATTGTATGATTTTTAAATAATTAATTTGCATTTTATTGCATGAAATAAGTATTTGATCACCTACCAACCAGTAAGAATTCCGGCTCTCACAGACCTGTTAGTTTTGTCTTTAAGAAGCCCTCCCATTCTCCACTCATTACTGTATTAACTGCACTGTTTGAACTTGTTATCTGCATAAAAGACAGCTGTCCACACTCAATCAATCAGACTCCACCTCTCCACATGGGCAAGACCAGAGAGCTGTCTAAGGACATCAGGGACAAATTGTAGACTTGCACAAGGCTGGGATGGGCTACAGGACAATAGGCAAGCAGCTTGGTGAGAAGGCAACAACTGTTGGCGCAATTATTAGAAAATGGAAGAAGTTCAAGATAACAGTCATCTCCCTCGGTCTGGGCTCCATGCAAGATCTCACCTCGAGGAGCCTCAATGATCATGAGAAAGGTGAGGGATCAGCCCAGAACTACACGGCAGGACCTGGTCAATGACCTGAAGAGAGCTGGGACCACAGTATCAAAGAAAACCATAAGTAACACACTACGCCGTCATGGACTAAATCCTGCAGCGCACGCAAGTCCTCTGCTCAAGCCAGCGCATGTCCAGGCCCGTCTGAAGTTTGCCAATGACCATCTGGATGATCCAGAGGAGGAATGGGAGAAGGTCATGTGGTCTGATGAGACCAACATAGTGCTTTTGGTTTAAACTCCACTCGTCGTGTTTGGAGGAAGAAGAAGGATGAGTACAACCCCAAAAACACCATCCACCATGAAGCATGGAGGTGGAAACATCATTCTTTGGGGATGCTTTTTCTGCAAAGGGGACAGGCCGACTGCACCGTATTGAGGGGAGGATGTATGGGGCCATGTATCGCGAGATCTTGGCAACACCTCCTTCCCTCAACAAGAGCATTGAAGATGGGGCATGGCTGGGTCTTCCAGCATGACAACGCCCGAAACACACAGCCAGGGCAACTAAGGAGTGCTCCGTAAGAAGCATCTCAAGGTCCTGGAGTGGCCTAGCCAGTCTCCAGACCTGAACCAATAGAAAATCTTTGGAGGGAGCTGAAAGTCTGTGTTGCCCAGCGACAGCCAGAAACCTGAAGGATCTGGAGAAGATCTGTATGGAGGAGTGGGCCAAAATCCTGCTGCAGTCTGTGCAAACCTGGTTAAGACTACAGGAAACGTCTGATCTCTGTAATTGCAAACAAAGGTTTTCTGTACCAAATATTAAGTTCTGTTTTCTGATGTATCAAATACTTATTTCATGCAATAAATGCAAATAATTATTTTAAATCATACAATGTGATTTTCAGGATTTTGTTTTAGATTCCGTCTTTCACAGTTGAAGTGTACCTATGATAAAAATTACAGACCTCTCGGTGCTTTGTAAGTGGGAAAACCTGCAAATCGGCAGTGTATCAAATTCTTGTTCTCCCCACTGTATATATTATATATGGTTTTGGAAATGAGCATACATGGACATGTCCAGAACCGGGCGTAGTGGCGTGCGCTGTAATCCGGCTACTCGTAGGTTTGGGTTGGAGGATCGCTTGAGGACGGGAGCTCTGCACTGCGCCACGCTATGAGAGGGTGTAGGGCAGCCTGGAATCATGGCGAAACCCAATCCATATCCGTGTCGTAAGAGGCGACCAGGGTTGCGTCAGGAAGGGCATCCGGCGTAAACCTGTGCCAAATCAGTATGCGGATCATAACGGATGATCCGCTGTGGCGACCCTAACGGGAGCAGCCGAAAGACGAACACAACAACAACACATGGACATGTCGGAGACCCAAGGATGAGTTATTTCAATGGTCTATTGTGTAGGTAGACCTTTGCCCTTGTCCAAGGGTTTGGGGTAGCTGCGTTGAGGTTGGTTTGCATTTCCCCGGTGCGATATTTCCTCCCCCCTCTGCTCATTTCAATACCCCATCTGTTTATTCCAAACCCTCTGCTACTTACAATCCCTCCTTCACCCGATAGAATGAGTTCCAACAATCCCCCCTCTGCCTTTCTCAATCCCACAACAATCCCCTTCACCAAACCTCAATTCAACAACCTCTCCTTCACCCCATCGGTCTTACCTTTAACCGCGCAGCTGGTTGATCGTCCATCGGTGTGTCTGTGGTCATGAATCCTTTGGGTTGATCGGATTAGCTTCACTGCATCGGATTACCTTAACTGTTGGCTTCAAGCAAGGCTCTTGATAAGTTCTAGTTTTTCAGCGTCTCACATATCCTGTTTTAGATGAGATCTGAAGAACTGAAACTTTAACTCACCTGTCCAAAGCACCTTTGACCATTGTTCTATAGTCCAATTTCTGTGCATAGTTTAGCCTTTTCCCTCTTTTTAACAGATGTTTTCTTGTTGCAACACATCCTTTAAGTCAGGATTTCAAGTGACCTTCGTACTGTTCATGAAAGGACAATGACACCTGAGCATTCTGCCAGTTCTGTTGTCAATTTATTGCTCATCTTCTTTCTATTCCTTAAAGGGGAACCCAAGTGCTCAGACCACCTCGACGCTAATCTATCCCTTGATCCCCAACAAAATAGACATGATGTGACTTTCTGATTTGCGATTTATAGTCAAAATCTTCTTCTTCACCCTTAGCCGTGACGTCACACCCAGCAGTCGACCACCGGATCCGCACCGTGTACAGGTTACATCGTGGTATGATCTAACTCAAAC
Organism: Eptatretus atami; assembly: GCA_035128595.1. Classification (NCBI taxonomy): domain Eukaryota; kingdom Metazoa; phylum Chordata; class Myxini; order Myxiniformes; family Myxinidae; genus Eptatretus; species Eptatretus atami. The sequence continues at coordinate 177,903,807 of CM068956.1, read as the reverse complement.
GGCGAATTATTTTTTCAAATTTCTACGTAATGCTGAGTAAAAGTGTCCTTGGTGATAGTAGTAATACTGTTGCGGAAATGACCCTTAGTGTGTTATTAAATATAGGATTAGCCCAGATCCCCCCTTAAATGCATGTTTGTTTAGCGCAGGTTGTTTGGTAATTGGACATTACATGTGTGTTCGGAGGTAGCAGGCTGTCCATTGGTTCATACAGTGGTGGTGGACCGTGGAAGGCGCCTTGCTTCTCTTCCTATCCCCCCCGAACATCCCGCCGCCCAGCCCTGGAGAGTGTCGTCCAGCGAGACGGTGGCCGGCAGCCGATGATGGGAGGGCAGCTGCAACCGCTCGGCGATGGACAATCATGGTTCCGCGGGGGAGTGTCAGAGGCGAGCGCCGGGAAGGCAAGGGTGGAACTGCCTGAGCCTGCGAGACGGGCGATCGGCAGTAAGGAACTGCCTGAGGGTCGAGTCGCGATCTGCTGTATAAGGGACGGTGTGTCTGTCTGCGATCTGCTTGTGAAAAAGGCCAAAGAAAGGAAAAACTTTGGATAAAATGAGGGTTTCCAAAAGTCCTTGCCACTTCCCTGCCCTTGGATGGAAAAGAAAACCGACCCTTGTGAAGAGTCTGCCCCCCTTCTTGGGCCCCTGGATGGAAGCAAAGGCCTGCTGGTGTCCCGAAGTTCTGCCGATCCCCTGCCTTTTTGAAAATGAGTTTGAAAAAAACCTTTGAACGGCTGTTCCCCTCCCTCCGCGATGGGAAAAACCCCCAGCGTTGCAAGGTTTTCCCCCCGCCCCCGTTCCCCCTAGGGGTTTTTCAAAATTCCCTGAAAAATTTTCCAAACCAAAAAACGGGAGGCCCCTCTTTGACTGTTCCCCCCCCCCCCTTTTTTGGGCTCCCCGGCCCAAAAAACGGGCCTCCCCCGAACCACGCTTTTTTTTTTTTCTTTCCAAATCCCCGTTTCCGATCCCGGCCCTTGCCCCGCGGAGCCCCCCAACCCACCCCCGATTTTGGTTCCCCCCCCAAAATAAATTGGGTGAGCAGGGGTCCCAAAGGCCCTGGATTTTTTGGTTTAAAATGCCCTGGGATAACCTTTGGTTGGGAAAAAGCCCCCAAAGCTTTGGGAATAAAAAGCACAAAACCCCCCGTGGAAAATTCCTTTTTTTCCCGCTCCTTGGTTTGCCGTCGGACCTTACCCGGGGGGGGGCCTTTGAAAACGCGGCTTGAGGCTGTTGGTACCTGAAGCGGTGCGGACAAAACAAAAATAAAGCCCACGCAATTCTTTTTTTTGCCCCACGGCGGCCAAAAATACTTTTTCCGAGCCCTTGGGGCCGCGCTCGGAATTTTCCGTTTGGAACCAATTTCGGGCTTTCTTTTTCACGAGGACCCGCCAATTTCGTCGCCCCTTGTTGAACCAACTTTTTCCCCCCGTCCTCTCCATGGAAGGCCAAAAAAAATCACCCAAGTAAAAAACCTCGCCCTTGTTGATCCCCCCCCCCCCCCTTGTCTGGCCAAAAAAATGTTTCGGTTTTCCCCAGGCCCTAAAGGTTTTTTTTTTAAAATCCTTTCCCGCTAGGGGTTTTTTTTTTCCCCCCTCCCGAAAACCCGTATCCACAAAGCTTTCCCGCCTTATGTTTTTTAAAGAAAGTGGGGGTTTTTTTTATTAGATTTTTAATTAATAAAATAACAAATCTGTCCCGTGAAAATGCTTTTGCCCTTTTTTTGTGGGTTCGTGGTTTTTAAACCCCGATTGTTGGGTTTCCCCCCCCCCCCCCAATTAAAAAAAAAATCCCCTTTGTCCTGAAAAATTCCAAAAATAGAATGAAAAAAAGTTTTTTTACCGCTTTTTGAAAGTTTTTTTCTTTTCCGTGGCCCCACGCTGAGGAACAATTTTTGCCCCTCTCGATTTGTAATTTTAAAACACGCAAAAATGGTTCCCGGGACCCCCTGGGGCAAGACTTTTTCGCTGCGGTCCTCCTTGAAATAAAAACCCCAGTTCCCTGGGGGATAAACCGGGGTCCTATTTTCCCCCCCCAACCTGGCCAAAAAGCAAACATGTGGTATTTTTTTTTTTTGGGGGTAATCCCCGTGGGGAATTCTTGAGGCACCGTAACCCGAAGAAACCTGTTGGGCCGAAAGCCAGCCGGCCGTTTTTTTAAATAACCCGAGACGGCGGTGCTGTTTTAAAAAGTTGACCGCCGAATCTTCAAACATTTTTGGTTGTCAAAGAGGTAAAAGGTGTGTGGGAATCCGCCCCACACCCGATCGTAACAATACAACCCAAGATGGTTTCAAGCCCACACGAAATTGCCAAAAAACCCACGCCCTTGTTTTGGCCAAAAGAAAAATTTGGAAAATGACGGTTTTTTTTTGTCCCGATAATAAACCGAGTGGGGTGGGACAAAATTTTTCCAAAAGGCCGACAAAAAATGTTTCGCTTTTGTGCCTCGGAAAAAACAAACGGTTCAAAAACAGAGCACTGTTCCCCAACGAAAGCAAAACAAGCGCTGGAAAAAATAGATCTTTTGGGGGTTTTTTAAACCGCCACAATTTTGGAAAAAGCAAGAGGGGAAAAAAAAAAGAATGCAATAAAAAACCACGATTTAAGCGGAAGAACCGCCCCCGTCGCCTTTCGAAAAAACTTGGTATATAAAACAACCAATCCTTTCGATTTTTTTTTTTTTTTTCTTACTCGATTATGGGAGCACAATGGTTAACACAGTTTTTTTTTGAGCGGGGGTGGCATCCCAAAACACCTTGTTGTTTTTTGGCCCCCTGCCGGTTGGACCCACGATCTTCCAAACTACCTGCACCACAACCGACCCTCCGACCCAGTGGGCAACCGGGCCAAAACACGGGAAAAATTGGATCAAACTAACGGGGTGGGACCAAAGCCCCATTTCCCCTTTTCCAAACCCCATTTTTTGGTCAGCCGAATGTTTTCAAAGTGTGGGCCGTTGGCCCGTTGTTTTTTTCCTTTTGTTTTTGGAAAAGTAATTTAACCAACTGGGATTTGTAAAAAGGTCCAGGTTCAGGTATGGGAGCGCGCCCCGGGAGGCAGAGCACGTCGCTGCGTACAAGACTTTTCCCTGCCCGGTTTAAAAACTCCCAGGGGCCCCCCTCCCCGGTCCTGGGCCAATCCCCCAGGGCCAAAAGAAATGCCCTGGGCCCCATCCCCCAAATCCCCCCTCCCCCCTTTGGAGAAATTGCCGATCCCAACTTGCTGGTTAAAAACCACGAGGCCAACAATAAACGTGGTTTCGGCCCCAATTTGGCCCCTCCTTCCAACTGAGAGAATCTGGGGTGAGCAGGAAATTCAGCGGTCAAGGAAAATGAGCCCATGGGTCCCATCAGCCCGCCAAGCTGAAATGCCCCCTCAAAGACTACCACAAAGGGTTAAAACACAAAAAATCTTCCATTTGAACAGTCCCCCTTTTTTCTCAAAAAAGCAAAACCCGGCCCTTTTGGGTTTTGGACACCAAAAAATCCAACCCAGCCAATAAAAAGCCAAAAAGGGAAAATTTTTCCTCCCGAAGAGAAACCCTGGTTACCCAAAAAGGGAAATCCAAAAGTCTTTTCATCTCAAGGAATCTTTTGGGTCCAAAAAGAAGTTCCCCAAAAGTCCTCAACCATCCCATAAGAAGCAAGACTGGGAAAGTAACCAAAGGACGCTTGAGGGGGACCTTTCGCGGAACTTTTTCGTCCCCCCTCCCGCAACAGGTTAACCGGCAAAGCGCCCAAACAACCCCCCAATGTATTCCCAGTGGGGAATTCCCATGAACTTCCCCCAAGGGGGCCGCCCCGACCCAGAACCCGGTTTCTGGTTTTGACCCTCTTGACCTTCCAGCCAGCCAAAGGAAGACCCAAATGGAAAAATTATCACTACAAAAGGTAAGGTGAAATCTCCTTTTCCCATGGAAAAACCCTCCAAACATCCTCAACCAAACAAACAGGTACGACCAGGGACCCCAGCAAAAAAGCCCAAATCCCAAGAAATGGTCCCAAATTGAAAAGCCTGGAAATTCCTTCCCCAAAAACTTTCCCAGGAATTAATCCCCCATGACGTAATGAAAAACGATGGGAATTGTAACTCCCCCTGAAAGTGGGGTCCCCCCCAAGGAGTTTTGGGCAAAAACAAATTCCAAAAAAGCAAAAAGTTTTTTTTTTAAACAAATGGTTTTTTTAAAAATAATCTTTCCATCAAATGATTCCCATCCAGAAAAATCATCCCCAAAAATCCAGTTTTTTAAAAATCCATTTTAATTAAAATTTTTTCCCTTCCAAATAACAAAACGTCCAAAGATGTGGATCCCGCCGAACCTTTTAACTTTTTTTTTAGTCCCCCATTTAATAAAATAAAAATAACAAGGCAAAGTCCAATTAGGACCTGGGGGTAAAAATACTTTTTAAACGAATCGTTTCCAAACTTGAAAAAAAACCCCCTCCTGACCTTTGGTCCCCCTAACACATAAAAAGCTGTCCTCCTAGAGAAAGGGGGTAAAAAGCGACGCAAAACCAGAAAAAAGTTTTTTCTACCGCATTGATTCCTGGGGTTTAAAAAAAACCAAACCCATCCAAAAAAATCCGTAAAACCCGTGACGAAGCCCAAAAATCCTTTTCCCCAACTTTTTCTCCCAAAACGTTCAAAAAAAAATTTATTTTTATTATTTAAAAAAAAATTTTTTTTTTTTAATTCAAAAGTTTCAAACAAAAAACCCGTAATAATTTTCCCCCCGGCC
>CM068956.1:177861169-177891049 GCA_035128595.1 Eptatretus atami | reverse complement strand
ATGGACCCGGATTATCTTTATTTCGACCCTCGCAGCCAAGGGGATAGACAGGCTGGAGGTCAGTTTGGTCGGTACTTGGCTGTGTCGTGCGGTTTGGCCCGCGACTGCAGGTGTGAAACTCGGGGTCGTCGGCGAGCCCAGACACGGTATCGCGGGGTCCATGCGGGGGCCAGGGTCGCTCCTCACAGAGGGCCAGCGGAGATTCCCAGCTCGCACTCCGGGTTATTGCTCGACAAATTGAGATGGAAGTTGACGGCTGTGGAATAGTTAGAGGACCAGCTTGAGACATGGCAACGACGACCACCAACGACGCACACCAAGAGCAATGGCAACCCCTTTCTTCTCCGACAATTCCAACACAACTCCAGCGAACACTAAGGGAAGCCCGGCGATTCTTATCCCTCCCCCGGTTGGGATGGGGTCATCGGTCCTCTGAGGTAATCTTTGCTCTGATTGGACAGGGTTTTGTGGGGTGATATCTGTCTCCCTCTGATTGGACAGGGGGAAAACCCTGCCTTTCTGTGGCGGAGTCGGAGCTCTGAGGTAATCTTTGCCCTGATTGGACAGGGTTTCGTGGGGTGATGTGCTGGCCATCCGTGATTGGACAGGGGGGAACCCCCTCATTTCCTGGGCGGAGTCGGTGTTCTGAGGTGAGGAAACCTCCGCCAACGCACGTGGGCAATGGCGTCGATGGTGCGAAGAAGTGAAGGATTGATTTGTTGGCGTTGGGTATTGCAAAAATCTAACGAGAAAGAAACTTCGCATGGCACACATGTATTTCCCTTTAGACATAGGGAGGAATCTAACTATACACATACTTGTTGAAATAACTAAGCTTAGGGACTGCTGTCTGTTTGTGTGCAAATGGCTTCCATATTCGTAACAGTATGACGTGTCGGGGGTATTTTTTGTAAAGGGTGTCTATGGAGGATTCTGATGTGTAAAATGGGAGACAGAGTTTTGGATTTTGTTCATCCGATTCAATCCACCTGATCCAACCATGCCTTTGTTCATTGCTCGTGTCTTATCAAATTACATTTATCTGTGATTGGTTTGTAAGCCCGTAGGCCTGGACAGTGAGAGACGGGGTTTTTACAATCGCATGCCATGCGCATGTCCAAGGCATTTTTACCATTTAAGGTTTGTCATTAAATTTCCAATGAACCTTTGTTATGAGAATGGAGGAAACTAATTAATAGTTGGGTCAAAATGTCAAAGTCCTAGTAAGTACAAATAGCCGTTATTAGTCTGTCCATTGATGCGCATTGAGGGACGGCCGGCTTTTGTAATCGCTTCCGTGTTCTTTTTCTTTTGTCCCCTTGCATTTTGAGAGGTTTTCAAATTTACCTTTTCAGCTCGTGTCATCAAATTTTTAACCAACCTTTACTAACACACAAATAAAGATTTCGTTTTTATTTATTTATTTTTAGCTGTTTTTGTCAAGTTTGGTTTGAGTACAAAGCAGACGTGGACAGGCCGTGCATTTGGGGATGCTTTCTGCTTGGGATATGATTTGCAGGTGACTGTGGAAATGTCCCCATTACCTGGTTAACTGTGTTTTGTGCAGGTTCGGTCAATCCGCCGCCGAATGGTGGATATAATGACGCGTGAGGTCCAAACCAACGATCTCAAGGAGGTTGTCAACAAGCTGTAAGTGGCGTTGGACTGGGTTAGCCAAACAGAATTTCACACACATTGTGATATCTTGCATGGAAAATATTGATATTGCCTTGTAAGCTGACATAGGATAACCTTTGTCGTAAACCAAGGTTTAACCCATATCAGTGATGGCTGCAGATTTGATTCTTCAGGGAGTGCTGCTCAAGTGTTATTACGAGTGTAAATAAGCAATGGCTAGAACGTGCTTCTTAAAGAGGGGATTATGGAGTGCACGCCGATATTACCAAGTGTGACTTTTAAGACGATGCACTGTCATTGTTTTTATTTAACCAATTGCTTCGTTCCATCACAGTATTCCAGACAGCATTGGAAAAGACATAGAGAAGGCTTGCCAATCCATATTTCCACTGCATGACGTGTACGTGAGGAAGGTGAAGATGCTGAAAAAGCCCAAACTTGACTGTAAGTTGATTGATTGGGAAATGGGTGATGTTGGCACAATCCCCCACTCCAAGTGTGTTCTGCTTGCACGTTTTGACGGACATTCCTGTCTCCGCTGGTTTCTTTCCCCGATGTGAACGCGGATTTGTAATGGACCACGTCATATTTTGAGATCACTAACAAATTGTTTGTGTCTGAATCCTCCCTAGTGAGCAAGCTGATGGAGCTGCACAGTGAAGGGAATGGTCAAACCACGAAGACTGATGGAACGGGTGCCAAAGTGGAGCGTGCCGAAGGTTATGAACCCCCAGTACAGGAGTCTGTGTAAATAGGCAACTATGTCTGCACGTCATCACCTGGCTCTGACTGCTTGTTTGTAAAGTGCTGTGCTCAATAAAAACCTTCCTTTCAGACTGATTTTTGTTTTGTTTTGAAAACGGTGACATCTTTGCTGTGTCAGTTTGACAAAATACCTGTTTGGAGGATGTGAGCCAATGGGATTATATTAGCCAATTTGGAATTCAAATAAATCTGATCCATCTCAAGGTGATGTATGGTGACTGGACTGCAAACCATGTGTAGAGAGACCCCCCCACTGGTGTCCCAACTCCTTTTATGTCATGGCTTTACTTGCTGATCTCTCACAAATTTTGGTTGTCATTGTAAAGTACTTTGAACCATTAACATTGCCATCATGTGTTGTCAGTCAATGTGGGACTCGTTTACAGCTCCAGGTGTTGCAGGACGCTTATCCCTCATCTGTACTGATGATAAACGGTACAAAATCTCCAAGTCGGCTCACTCATCTTGAGCTGGTTCTGGTCTGAACTAGTCCCTCTATACTAGCAGTAGCAACAATTTGCAAGATGAGGACTGCACCTAACCTGTGCCCATTGTGTAAAGCGTAATGGGTCTGTTTTATAAGTTGTCTTGATCTCTGCCCAAAAGGAAGATCATATTTGATGCAGGACTCCACGACAACTCATTTTTAGGGTGCCCCAATGCTTCTTTTTTTATTACTTATTTATCGTAAATCAAAAAGAAAACAAACTTTGATATTCAAGTTTAAAAAAAAGAAAAGATATACTGATCATTGAAAGGTTCAAACACATGAACCAGCCTTTGTTTCGTGACAATGTTCATTTATTAAAGAACAGTGATATATTTATTTTAAATTGAGCTTCATCCCTTAGAGAAACATAGCCCTCCACTGATCACAAACAAACGGTGATATTTGGAGTCATTATGCTTTTGCAAATTGTTTCTCCTGAAGTCCATTGGCCCAGTCAAGCCCCCCCCCCCCAATTTATCTGATAGTGCTGGGTATATGCAACAGAACATTTTATTCTCTGTGTCATATTCAAGCCACTGGAATTTATTTATTTATTTAGATTCAAGTCACTGGAACACTGGAATTTACTGGTGGAGGCACTAGTCGAACTCACTGACATGCTGGTCAAACAAGGGCACACTGAACTTGTCCTGTAACACGCTTGGCTTTCTGCTCAAATCTCCAGTGTCATTCCTCTAATTTATATTAATCGGACTGGCCTTATTTGGGTGCACTCTACTCTGGGGGAGGGGGTGGCACATGGATTGTGATAATTTATAAGGCCATTAAAAAAAATAAAAAGTTTAATTCACCACAGACCAATGGCCTGCTAAATATTTTCAGGTGCCTTCTGGTATGCTTAATTTTCATCCCGTTACATGTGGAATGTACATGTGGCATCGCTAAAAATTAGATGACCCACATACCTGTTAATGTTGAGCCCTGCTTAATGCTTTTTTTGAGAAGAAAGATGGTGACAGAATGGAGAAATTTGGAACTAGTGTAACAAACCATCCACGCCAGATGTACACACCATCAAGAGTAGAGGATTAAAAAAGATAACTAAGTGGAAAAGAGTTTAAGAAGATTGTTTGTGTGCTTTGCCTGAAGGCAGATCCTTGGCTGTTTCGCAGACACTGGGTAGTTTGCCATTGCCTTCCCAGCAGTTGGGGCAGGAATTTGAGGGTCCCAGCGAAAGCACACAGTGGGATATTTAGTATCCACAAACAATGATAGCAGGTGTGACACCCATTTAACGTCCATCCGAGGGGAGGGGGGGGGCATATATTCATCCCTCATCCTGCATGCAAAACAAGGGTAGCAGTCAATAGCTGGGTTGGGATTCAAACCCAGGAAAGACAACTCAGACTAATGTTTTCCAGGCAAGTTAGATGCCAAAAAGTTAGGAATGAGAATTGGAATGGACAGTGCTAACACAAGTACTGTCACTGAAAACATGTGTATTGTGTATGCAATCCTTCATATGTGCTGAAAGATGCAATCCATTATTTTCTTTCTCATTAAATATCTTCTTCCATGGTTTCCATTTTCCCACAGTTCATTAATACTCTTACCACTCTCATCATTTTCTCCTCTCTGATTCCTGTACTGTTTGCAAATCAACGTGGTGAGGCCAACAGCAAATGGATCCTGAATCATGTTAACTAAAACACTTGCACCAATTCGAATAAAATAAATAAACCAACTTATGCTAGACACACAGGTGACGTGTATACTTGTAAGAAACTTTGCCGGGATAGTCTTGATCTCAAATGATCTTGTTCCATGATTGTCTTTGTACAAGTTATTCAGCTGACGAGTACAATGATTACTGCACCACATAAGTGTACACACAGGATTATAACTAAGCTGGCAAAGAAACTACCCTGAAGTGTTTCCATGACAAACTTTTCCGAATTCCCCGCCCCCCCCTGCTTTTGACATTAACTGAAACCAATTGTGGCCAAATCGAACAAATTCAATTGCCAGGGATGACATGCCAATGGAGTGTGGTATTGATTCTCTCAGACTCCATTGTTACTATATTTCAGTAAGTTTGAACTGGTGTTGACCATTTACAATGCAGAAGTTTTATGCAAGCTAGAAACATAATTGCAGTCAATTATACGTCACTTGGATCAGTTAGTAACCTCATCCGAGTAATTAGCAGCCTACCTTTAAAGACTGCCTTTGAGAAATTGTCATCTGGAGAAAACGATCACAAAGTCGTCAGCTTTCGATCTAAAATACTAATGTTATGTATCATTACACTTATCATTTTTCCTGATCGACTCGCCTTACAAACGGTTCAAATGTGCAGTTAAAAAAAACAAACAAATAAATTAGTCTGATTGAAAATGTAGAACGAGAGTACGTATCTGGTTAAGTTGGTTTTAATTCGATTCTCAATACAAAACAAACTCATTTGAACATCCACAAAACACCCACTGAACCACTGACCATCCTGGAATTGCAAGCATGCAGGGTAAACATGCCAACAAGTGGAAAAGATTTTGCACAGGTTATTTTTTTTTTTTAATGGCGAGTGTCAGCCAATCAAGACCAAGACGCTCATCGGCATCACGTGTCAGTGTCGTTTGGGGGTAACTTTATAATTGTGCACTCAAATTGATATTTTCTAATCATTTTCAGGCAATAACACCACCAGAAACTGTCCCCCATGTTTGGGGACACCAAAAGATTATTTCCGGAGCCATCATGTTTCACTCACGTTGATGGTGTGCCAGATGCTGGTGGTGACATATCAAACATTCCCAGGTAATAATGAAAGCAGCTACGGACTAAACAGGTAACCACTTATGCTTGTACATCCCTATGTACAGTACATATAAATACGGTCGGTCACGTACGGGCGTCTCACGGTGTTACGGGAGGTGCAAGACGGCTAATGAAGCCGATCGTGCTTCTGCACACTTTCTTGACGAAGGCTGGGCATGCGGGCCGATCTGTTGCTTGCTCCACGATCAACCTCAGTTCAGAAAATAGGTATCTTGGGGAGAGGTGAGGCAAAGGGAGGTATGAAGACATTATGGACGGTCAAATTGTTTGGTTACCAAAATGCCCTTTAGAACCAGGGATTTATACGTTCTGGTTTGGGGTGGGAGGGGGTTGGGACAGGTGGGTGCTTCATTTTGTGACATCACAAACCAAGCAAGCCTCCTTTCCTCTTCTGCTCCACTTGGCCACTCACCGACAGTAAGGGTTGCGGCGGGAAGCATATCGCAGAGTCAGGAAACGGTAGTAAAAGAAGGGCAAGAACAGGCTACACTGACCACTGCAACAAGAACATGTTCATTGTTGATGTACCAAACAGTCAAATACAATAATCACAACAGCAGACAATGCTTTACTTTGATAATACAAATGCACCTGAAACACATGAATACCGTGGTGGGCATGAGACACGTCTCGGCTAGGGCGCACAGGCGCAGCACCTGTTGCTGGTTTGAGGAAATACGCAGAAGCAAGGACTGCACTCCTGGATAATAAGTGGACCCTTGATTCTACATTGCAAAAAAAAGGAACCACAACAACAAAACGCATACGTTGTCATTTAAACATTCCTCAGAAGCACTGACAAGCACCAGGACGTTTCGTATGAAAACAAAATGTCCGTTTTGTTGGACTGCATTCTTTGAAACACCAAACATTCCATGACCCCAGCCAACTCACCGTCAAAATCTTCTGCAGATACATGGTACTGTGCAGCAGAGAAAATAAACATAATGGAAGCAGAGTGACTTCAAGGGGTCAAGAAGCAATTTGTGAGAAGGCAGGAAAAAATTTTTTTAAAGAAAATGTAGCACAAGTTGTGGGACAGCATGCGCCCTTACACATCTAAATGGCAGCTGAACGGCACGTGCCGGGTGATAGAGTTTTATAATCGGCAAAATTGATCGCGAGCACGATTGAAAACAAAGCGTCTGTTTTTCCGGCGGAAGGATACGGGAAAGAGGTCTGGAGTTGAGGAAGATGAGAGCAAAGAGCAGATAGTGTGCGCTGTCTTCAATCAACACCTGCAAACACAATATGGGCTCATTAGGTGCCATGATTATTATGGCGTTTTCCTCGATAGCATGGCTCGTTGAAAAGCTAGCATGCAAATTTCCTCAAATACAAGGACATTCGGATAAAATTAAAGCATTCAGCTACAACATGGGTTGCTTTATAATAAGTAACAGATGCCGCGCAAGGAAGTCGTGTGCCAAATATTGCCAAACAAGGAGGGAAGGAGAATCGGAATGGACCGAGTGCTGGGTTAGCAACGCAGTAAAGAAAAATCCTGGCAGTGACCCAGAGAGAGAAAAACAATTAAAGCTCCATTGTCCCTGGGTGTTAGCTTGTGGTCTTGTTGAGCAAAAAAATAAAATGGGGTGGGGGAAGGGGATGGCAGCAATGGGGTCTGGGTGATTGGTTGGGTGGAGGATCTCTCAGGAAGATATAAAATACATTGATTTCAAATAATTTTGTTTCATTTCCGTTGTTAGAAATACATTGTCACTTTAAGCACCAATTAAATAAATGTGGTACAATAATAATAATACGAGATTCCCTTTCAAGAAACTTTGATGCAGGAGGAGGCCATTGGGCCCATCAAAGCCTGTGATAGTATTGTTACGGTTGTGGAAATTCGCATTACACCATAAGGCCCTCAGGTGAGATATCCGATAGGTACATGTGTAGTTAGCCCAAACCCGTTGTATAGAGGGAATTTATGTGATCCATTCGGGCTGCGATCCTCCAGTTAGTCGTTTTTCTTTCTCTATCTTTTATTTCAAACAAACAAAAAACACCAACGATGCTGGTGGGTTTTCCCCGCATTCTTCCCCGCGCTTGGTGGAGGGAAGGGGAGGGCAGCTCGCCGCCAATTGGTGGATGGACAGCGTGAGGCGGTCGGGTGAGGGAAACCCCTTTTCAGAACCCTCTCGAAGGAGGGTGGAGCCGAAAACGCGGAGCGGGCGGAGCCCCGCTATAAAGACGGACACGGGCGGGGCGCGTTCTCTCTCGCTCTTCCTCCACTCGCTTCCTCCTCTTTCCGCTTCGCTCTTCTGCGTGCGGTTGGCGGTTGGTGGTTATTCCCTTGTCCCAGTGGGGTGGCTAGAGGTCTCGCTCTCTCTCCGACTCGTGGAACTCGCCCCGTCTGAAGTCGTTGTTGGGTCATCGCCGAGCTGTGTCGTCGTGGTCGAGTGTCTCTGCGTCGGTGTGGAGCTCGTGGAACTCGCGGCGCCGAGGAGCTCGTTGAAGTCAAGCTGTGTCGTCGTCGAGTCTGGTCGAGTCGGCAGTGGAGGCCGGCGAAGGAGACGGAGCTCGAGTGGAGGTGGACTCGACGGCCGCACCAAGGGAAGTCCTTTCTTTTCTTTGGGTTTGTGTAAATGACTGTGGGTGGCGCCTGTCCTTAAAGTAGTATTGTTTTAAGTGTTGCCGTGTGTACGCGTATTCGGTTTAACTCTCTCTTTGCTTTTTATGTGCATTTTTCTTTTGCTGTGAATAAAGTGCATTCATGTGTGAACTTGTTCCCCGTTTCGCTGCTGCTTTCCTTCGTTTGAATTTCCATCTTGCATCACGTAAGGTTCGTAGTGGGTTTAAAACGCCGGTAATTAATCGGAACCGTCAAGGCCGACGATAACACCGCTCGGTTATCACTGTAGCACGGAACGGACCGCTTAAGCGGTTCGTGTCCGGAGTCGGCTGTGGCGTGGTACGATCGCCCGGTCGACCACTCCGCAGGTACTTAGGTAGATCGAATTTGATGAGCAACCCTATCCTGCGCGGGTGGCAATTGGCACGATCGTGGTGAGGTTAAACCCCACCCGTGACTAGCTCCCGGCGGTGTTCCGAGAGGTCACGACAGAATTGTCCGTCCGGTGGGCGACGTGCCCGATTCGAGTTACGTGGCCGTTCGCAGCCGGCGGGCGCGAATTCGCAACAGTATTATCAACCCATGTTCGTTTGTCAGTGGTCCATCCTTTTAAAATGCTGAACCTCAAGAAAAGGAGGCAGCAGGTACCATTTTTAAAGTCTTTGGTACGACTAGGCCGGGGTGAATCGCGACCTCCCAGATTAGAGCGGAACATTATCCATCCCATGGTCATGAAGGGTAGGAGAGTGTTTGCCAGCATGACTGGATGCCAGCACCCTGAACAAATTACAAATTCTCACCAGTCGAATGATTGGCCTGGTGAGCCGGTTCTATAAAGATGAGCCAGGTACGTTACCCTCCAACCCCCTTCCACTCTTCTCTCCCCGGCCAATGCCACAGGCAAGGAGAGAATAATTGGAACGGTTAAAGAGAACAAGATATTTACAATGAAGGCTGAATGCAATCGCCCAACAAACAAACACTTTGGCGGTGTCGGACCAGCTACAGCAGGCCAAGGCAGAGATGCCAAAAAGTCACCTGAGCCAAGCCTCAAGTCCTTGAGGGCACGTCTCAAATCAAGTGTCACGTATTTATTTATTATCTTGCCAAACGAAGTTTTTGCAAGATATGTTAGTCAGCTTGTATGTTTTTTATCTTGCCAAACGAAGTTTTTGCAAGATATGTTAGTCAGGTTGTATGTTTTATCTTGCAAAAGAAGTTTTTGCAAGATATGTTAGTCAGCTTGTTGTTTTTTTTTTTGTTTGTCTGTAATCACGTATAAAAAATTCTGCAGAGCACAGTTATCATTGGAAATTTTTGTAACTTCGCATATCAGAGGCCTATAGAGGTCCCTTTCAGCGCATAAAATTTTGAAGGTCAAGGTCAAAGTCAAGGTCACTGTCGCAAATCAGGGGAGTCGACGAAACCCTTATTTTTTGAGTAATTTTGATCGGATCGTCTTCAAACTTCATGGAATATACTTCATGGTTTGGCGCTCAGCTGATTAATTTTTGGTGGCGATTGGCCTTGACCTTCATGGTTAGCGCCTAAGGTCAAATTTTCAAGTTTTAGGAACCATATCGTGTAGTACTCAAATTGAACACCTCGATGAGTGCTTTCTAGATATGTCAAGCTTGAACATTATGACGTCATTTGGTGACGTATAAATCATCGTATAAAAATTCTGCAGAGCACAGTTATCATTGGAAATTTTTGTAACTTCGCATATCAGAGGCCTATAGAGTCCCTTTCAGCGCACAAAATTTGAAGGTCAAGGTCGAAGGTCAAGGTCACTTTGTCGCAAATCAGGGAGTCGACGAAACCCTTATTTTTTGAGTAATTTTGATCGGATCGTCTTCAAACTTCATGGGAATATAGTTCATGGTCTGGTGCTCAGCTGATTAATTTTGGTGGCGATTGCTTGACCTTCATATGTTTTTTTATTTTTTTTTTTGTCTGTAATCACGTATAAATCACACTGCAGAGCACAGTTATCATTGGAAATTTTTGTAACTTCGCATATCAGAGGCCTATAGAGGTCCCTTCAGCACATAAATTTTGAAGGTCAAGGTCAAAGGTCAAGGTCACTTTGTCGCAAATCAGGGAGTCGACGAAACCCTTATTTTTTGAGTAATTTTGATCGGACCGTCTTCAAACTTCATGGGAATATAGTTCATGGTCTGGCCTCAGCTGATTAATTTTTGGTGGCGATTGGCCTTGACCTTCATGGTTTAGCACCTAAGGTCAAATTTTCAAGTTTTAGGAACCATATCGTGTAGTACCTCAAATTGAACACCTCGACGAGTGGTTTCTAGATATGTCAAGCTTGAGACATTATGACGTCATTTGTGACGTTATGAGGCAAAGCATATTTTCATGTTACTCTGCTAGAACGATTCTCATCGGAATCTCTCGTAGGCAGATATTCCTCAAGGAGTCGCTCCTGGTTTATTTTTTGTCACTCGATTCTACATTGCAAAAAGATGTCTCCAAAAAAAAAGGGGTCACATTTTTGTCACTCCAGTCTGACACATAACCATAGCAGACCTTCGTTACGTGGAAGCCTTTAATACTCGAAAGGTTTACGCGAGTCATGAGCTGGTTGTTTATACGAGCTTGATGAGTTTTTGGGCATGTGTACTCTGTAAAATAAATGACATGGAAAAAAATTAAAATGACAATGCTTGTTTTAATTCAAACTCGTTGAGCAGACAATTTGGTGTAATGGTTACAAAACTCTGTGACCAGACTCAGTCTTTTGCGTGTTATTAATCTTGGTAATTCCCAAGTGAAGCACGCATGCGCAGAGTAACAGCAAGCTACACAGTGACGTTCAGTCTCGACAGTGTAATGGTAAGAACCTCCACTCAAAGCTCAAACCATTATGTTTGTGTTTGTTTTAATTCCATTATGAGCCAGAAAACACGGAGACTTTAAAAACAAAACAAAAAAAACACGGAAGCTCAATGGGGATGAACCGAGCAGCAGCAATAACAATTCCATACGTACGCTGTACGGCATACATGCCAACTGAATTAAAGGATATAGAATCCATGTATAGTAATGAAAGATACAAAAGCTCGACTTGGTTTTCTCTATAATTTATCTAGTATACCACTAGGATCGCAAGGCTCCGAGCTCAGCGGTAATTTGGGCGGTGTATAACCAATAGCGAACGCAGTGAACTTCATACTTAACGCGTGCACGTGAGAGAATAGGTAACAACAACAAACAACACAATACCCCTGGCTATTTTCGAATCCGTGTCGTTGGATATGACCTTTTGCTTCCGGTTGTGTTAAACGCTGTGCGGGTATAAACACGATTGGGTTTTATTTTCTGGTGAATATTACTTACGGTGCACATGAAGAGAATAGGAAACAACAAAAACAACACAATACCCTGCCAATTGTGAATCCGTGTCGTTGCTATGACCATTTTGCTTCGGTTTTTTTTTTGCTTCTGTTTTTTTTTGTTCCGGTTTTTCATGGGGAATATGCATGCCGCGGAGATCATGACCGGAAGTGTTATTATTTTATTCAATTATTTTTTTCCCAAAGTTAATTTATCTTCCGAAAGTGTATTTTTTCATGACAGGAAGTGTTATTTTGTATTTAACATTACGGGAGTGATTTTGAAACTCTTTCCGGAACTTTTAATTTATTTTATTCTTGACCAGAAGTGATCCTTTATTTATTTATTTATTCAATTATTTTTTTCCCAAAGTTAATTTTCATAAAGATATCTCCCGCATCATCAAAATAATTTTTAATCGTGATTTACATTATTTGATCGCTGATCCCGAATCCAGGCCGAAGTAACCGGAAATTGCGTCAAAATCATCAGCTGTGCGGCGCTTACACTACCACGGTATAGTTGGCAAGTATACATTGTGAACAAGTTTTATGTAAAGTCAGAAGCGAATGTAAGAAGAATTATACGTTCGCTTCTGGCTTTGCCTATTCCATATTACCTTTTCTACGCTCGGTACAAATATATATATATATAATAAAATAAAATCAACATCCCACCAGACACGAATTAAAATGTCATAAACACATCAATGAGTATAGTTATTTTGATACTGTGTTCATTCATTCATCGTCATTGGCAACAAGTCTACAATTCTCACAAAATTTGCGACAAGTCCAAGTCGTCATGTCGGTGCCATATTGTCATGTAT
This sequence comes from Eptatretus atami, assembly GCA_035128595.1. Classification (NCBI taxonomy): domain Eukaryota; kingdom Metazoa; phylum Chordata; class Myxini; order Myxiniformes; family Myxinidae; genus Eptatretus; species Eptatretus atami. The sequence continues at coordinate 177,878,593 of CM068956.1, read as the reverse complement.
AATAACATACGACATCGTTTAATGATGTCACTGGAGGTACAAAATAATTAGAGCATAGAGCAGACACAAGGTTACCTGTATGCTCACCAAAGTGAATGAGATTATCTGGATGCTCACCAAAATGAACAACGATTTTATCTTTGATCAAAGTCTACATTTGTCACAGGCCCACAGACCAACTCTACACTCCCTTTGTGAGAAACAGCTCAATATTCTCTTGGCAAAGATATCAACATTCACTAGAACAGCATTCGGTAGAGCACATATCTCCGCCAGACAGAACAGTTTATGTTTTGTACCCCACCGATGGGCTGGATCTGGATCCAGACCTAAACCAAAATGTAATCGGCTTGTTCTCGTCACCTAACTCATCTACCTACGAGCCAACTAGTCACCATAACTTGCCCACAACATTTTGAAATATCATGCTATTGATTGTTCTTGGCCCCATCTCTCAATGGTGAAGAATCACTTTAAAATAAAAATAAATAATTAATTCTCGTATCCAGATTTTCACCAAAAACAAATCACATTCTTTTGCACACAACCAACCTGTCCACCAAGTTTCATCAGAATCCATCCAAAACTTTTTCAGACATCTTGCTCACAGACAGACAGGGGTGAAAACATAACCTCAATCAACATTCTAGTAGCAGAGGTAACTAGAAGTGCATTCGGTACAGCGCATACCTCCACCGCACTCGGCCTGAGCCAATAGAAAATATCAGGCCCAATAAATATATCGGTTTTTCTCCCCATCTCTCAATGGTGAATCACTTCAAAAATTAAATAAAGCTCGTATCCAGATCCAAATTTGGATCTTCACCAGAATTGAATCAATTCTTCTTTGTCACACACCCAATATGTCCACAAAGTTTGGTCTGAATCCGTGCACAACTTTTTGAGATATCGTGCTCGATATTACTTTAACCCGGTCTCTCAATGGTGAAGAATCACTTAAAAAATTCTAGTAGTCAGATCCGAATTCGGATCTTCACCAAAATCTAATCAGTTCATCGTCACACACTCAACCTGCTCACCAAATTTCATCTGAATCCGTCCACAACTTTTTGAGATATCCTACACACAAACCAACAGACAGACTTCCACCTTCGGTGGCGGAGGTAATAACATTAACGTTTAACATTTGTGTTTTGTCATAAGTTTGATGTTAGAGTATTAAAGTTTAATTTGTGAGTGGCAATTTAAAATATATGCTTGGTGTTGCCTTAATGGTTAGGGTGGTGCTCTTGGGATCCTAGGATCCTGAGTTCAAATCCCACTCGGCTGTTGAATTAACACCAGGTGGGGTTGACTCTGCCTGTCATCCTTCCAAGGTCGGCAAAATGAGTGCCAGCTTGCTGGTTTTCTGTGTCGGAGTGGCGACCCGTCCAGGATTGTGTCCAATAGCTAAGGAGTCTACTTTTGTAGCACCAACGCTCTGCACAGGGTCTGGTCCCAATGGATGGAATTTAAAATATCGCGAGATGTGTAATCAAAATATCGAGGGATCAGTTGGTGTGCCTGTGATGGTTTGGATTGGGGGTTGCCATGCATGGAGGCTGTTCTTTCAGCATTGTAGCTCAGAGATAGAGATGACAAAACCCCTACTAATCTGACTACCACAAGAGGGCGCTCACCACTAGTCAAGTTACTACCTTAAGTATTTTGCAGCGACTGGCTTAGCAACACTCCCATGGCAATGGAAAATGACCAACGGGAATGAATGGGTTTCTAATGGCAACTAAACTAATAAAATAAAATACCAATTTTTTTTTTCCCAAGAGCCTAAGGTGCTCACTCGGCTCAATCCCACACCAGGAAGCAGAGTCTGAGGGTTTGCTTTTTGCTCACCATAAGCATGTGACCTCATGGTCCCACTCCCACCATTTAACTTCACTTCACTTGCTGAGATCCTGCTCCAACCCTTCAGTGATTACTCGCCTCTCATTGTGCCATAGTTTGTTGTTCTCCCTGTTCTTCTTTTTGCTCAATTTTGTTTGTTGATAAAGTGCCCCCATGTTGTTTTGTTCTGCCATGAGCCTCAACTGTATAAATTCCTTTTTTTGTGGAAATTTGGTACTGTGTGCACACCGAAAATGCCTAAGACATGCTATCCAACTGTATTCACCGAAATACCTGTGCCAGGAATTGCCGTGAGAATGACGCCCGGGGAAGGCGCTGTTGCAGCCGCAAAGCGCTGGTCACAGCAGCTCCCAGCAGGGCACGGCGGTAACACGAATTCCTGCTCAGGTGACACAAGGCGCATGCCGATGGAGCTTACCGATCGTTGACAGATTACGATAACAAATGGCAGGAAATATTGTAATGGTGAAATTGACTCGCCCTGCCGTCGGAAGCAAAAACATCATGGATGACACAATGGTGATCAGCCGCGTCAGTAACATGGCCGCTGCCAGCTTATCTCCAAGGAGCTCCGCCTGGTGGGGCAGAAGCACATTTAGGCAAAAAAAAAAAATACCCCACAAGCACAGATGTTGCAACAACCCAACTCATAACTGAGACAACGTGAACCAGAATCTATGAACATCTGGAGAACTTGCGTATACAAAAGGTAATTCAAAAACAACTTTCTACACATTTCAACACTCAACAACTCACCATCACACCACGTCGCTGTGGTTCGTCTGCCATTGCCTGGTACAGTGAAAGACAGTGCAAGAAATAAGTTTGTTTCTTAAGTTCAATCTGAGAATTTCATTGACAGTTTTTCTTCTTTCTTTACAGTGTCAAAGCTATTGGAGTTAGAACAGAATGGACCAGGACATAATAGAATGAAAAGAACAGTATGAAGCGGAAGTGGGGGAACACACCAGCAGCAGGGTTGAGGGACAAATTAGATGGTGACTGAGGGATAAGGGACATGGGGAGGACAGAATGATGAACAAGATGGATACAGGATACAGCCACAAACTATCAATCACAAAAGTGGATGGAAGAACTGGCAACCTGGAAAGAAGTTTGCTTGGAGGGGAGGGGAGGCTAATCGGAGTACAAAAGATCATGGTTATGAATATTGGATGACTTGGGATAATGGTGAACAGCTGTCTTGAATCCTTGGAAGGAACAATGAGATTGAAGTGTGTGTGCAATACTAGAAAGGAGGTGGTTTGTAGAAGACAGACCATTGACTTGTCTGCGATGGAAAAGTGATAGGCCCAGAGACTCGGCTTCAGCATGAGAAATTCCAATGATCTTGTAGGCCCTGGTTTCCATGGCGTCAAGCTGAGCAAGGTGTGAGGCAGGGGAGCCAGCCGAGAGGGAAGAGCAGTACTCAAGCCGTGGATGAAGATCTTGTCGATGGACAGGAGTTCATGTGTGTGAAGGAAGAACTTCGTACGACGGAGGATGCCCAGTTTGAAATGTGGTTTGCTCAAGAAAGATCATGGCTGATAGCGAGACCCAGGAGTTTTAATGTCTGAAAATTTTTGCATTTCTTCCAATCCTCAAATGTACCAGTACAGTTAAATATGCATGGTACCAGGCTGGTATCTTAACTCTGCAGGTTTGAATGATGCAAAAGCCAAATCACATTCCGTCCAGCCTGGAAATGAAGCGGATGAGATAACGAATACACCGCTGATAAAAACAAATCTTCAGACAATGGATATTACAGAGATCACGTGCAAAGCTCAATAATGAGATAAATATGATTTCCTGGAAAGGAACTTCAATGCAGGAGGCCACCATTAGGTGCATCAACCCTGTGCAATGGTTGCCAGCCGATGGTTGTTTGGCCGTACTGCGACAGCAATTACCATGAAGTTGTCAGGTACAGTATGTCAGTGTTCGTTGGCTGAGCCCAGGAAAAGCTGTGAATAAAATCTTCCAACTCTACAGTTCTTCACAAACCGAGTTCACATCTGAACATGTATCACGAGCACGATTTCATGATAGGCTACTCGTTGCGTTTGAAGATCATGTGACTAAAATACACTTGCTTTTCTATGAATCAGTGCAGTGCTTACTACTTTCACCATCATCGTCCTTTTGCAGCGAGAGGATCCCGGTATAAACCCAGCAGGTAGCTGATGCAATTCAAGTCTTCTTTACAAAGCTCCTAAGTATGTTTGTTACAATGGATGCCATCACACAGGTAGATAATATCACAAAGGCAGACTGTGTTGTTTCGTATACAGCCAACAGCTGCTGATTGCATCATTTCTCTGGAAGCGCAGCTGTGCCGCTGATGCAGTGCCTTTGTTACGAGTAAGCTGGGACAGGCCGAGTCAACCCACCCGGTGTTATTTCAACAGTACGACAGGGGCTCAAACTCAAGACCATACGATCTTAAGTCAGCCAAGACCAACCTTAGGTGGACTTTGAGAACTCTACAAACTCACAGTTGGAACGGTAACAAAGCAAAGGCTGAAAAATTATTGAAGATGACATTGGTGTTGCTGATGAAAGCAAGTGCCACAAAGGAGTGAGACATGCCAGAGACCATTTTAAGTGAAAGCCGCTTCTCAAGCCTCAAGACCCAACAGCTGACAGGATGGTCTTTAAGTACGTACACTCTCCTCCAAGCCGTCTTGCCTGGGTTTGAATCCCGACCCAGCGATAAACTGTCATCCTGGTGTTTCACAGGCAGGGTGATTCATCAATGTGTGTGCCGTCCCTCGGATGAGCGTTAAACTGGGTGTCCCGTCTGCTGGCATGCGTTGGTGGACGTTAAAACATTTCATGGCATCCTTCGCGAAGAGTAGGCGAGCTATCACCGACACCCTGAACAAATTACAAATTCCTGTCCTAACCAGCAGAGGGCACTGCAACAGCAGCATCGACATGCCCTCAGACAATGATGCTACCCCGCAGCCTTTTGCTGCATACGAACGAATGAAAGGCCTCAGAGAAACTCCCCTTTGATGATAGTGTCCTTGCGAGAGTTTTGAATTCTGAAAGGAAGGAAGGGTGTACATGCGAAGTATTCAGACTTGCTTCAGTTTACACCTGCACAGATGGACAAGCTGCGAGAGGAATTTGTGGACTAGCCACCTCTTGAGAAGCAGGATATTCCTGATGCAGTCTGGGAAGAAGCAATTGTGTATGAGGAGGTGTCAGTGGAGGAGGAGGAGGAGGAGGAGGACAAACCACATCACAGAATGGATACCATTATAGGGTTACACATCAGATGTTAACAATTGTGATGGTTCATGCAGATTCAGGCACACGTTAAAAAATAGTTCCAGTGATTCTGATGATTATCTCCCATGGCAATGCTGGGGAGGAGGGGAGAGAGAGAGAGAGAGCGTTCAACCTCATCAAACAGAATAAGACACCCGTTCACATCTTCATGCAAATGTAACATCGTCATCCATTGTACAAGTAAACTTAAACTGACTAACGAGGGTTCGTGTGTTGTTTGTGAAGCTCCAAGGGAACTGTTGAACTCCTGAAGTAGTCTTACAAAGACAACAGATTTTAATCATATTTACAAGTCTGGAGACGGCGATGGTTCACGAGCAATGTACACGGTTCGCCTTTTTTATTTTTTGACTCGAGGGGACGCCACGGCAAACTGGCGGGAATCGGGAAAAACGTAAATGATGAAAGTTTTAGTACTCGAAGAGCACTACTTGCATACCAACTTTCATTCGAAACAGTTGAAAACCCGAGGAGCTCGATGCCAAATTATTTGATTTTTTTTGACATTTTCTAAGTTCGTGACCTTGTGACCTTGACCTTGGGACGAAAATGAAAAATCGAGCTCCGTGGGGCTATGCAGGTGCCATTGGCTAACCAATACCGAAACCCTGCCAGATTCGACAAACCCCTCGGAGAAGATGCAACTTGAAACGGCTACCCCTAAAAACACATGTTTTTTGGGCGTGGCTCCTCCCAAATGGCGCAGCACGCCCATTCTCAGGAAAACACAACTAGATCATGATATAAAACCTCCACCAAATTTTATCAGGATCGGATCAAAACCATGGAGCTATGCCGGACAGACAGACAGAAACAGACAGACAAGACAGACAGACACACACCCATAACGAATATAGTGGTCACTTACTGACTCGTGAACCAATTACAAATGTAAGGCCTTGGTCAAGATTTAAAAAACAAAATCACTTTCTGGCTCATAAATGTGACAAACATTCTTTGGTACAGGACATTCTATTATACAGCACGTGGAACATTTCATCTGCCATTATCGAGACATTTCCGAAGCGAAGCACATTGGATGAGTGTTGTAAGATTATGTGTAAAAAAACAAAAAACAAACAGCTCACAAGGCACAAGGGTATCTACTCCCCTGTGGCTTCCAGGGCCCGCTTACACCAAGGGGCCTGAACCCCACATCCGCACACGGTACAAAACCGAGCTCCGAGATTATTTTTTTTTAACCTTCACAGGTTGCCAAGCAATTAATGAAAGATCGGCATTGTGCCACAGAGAACTAAATATCAAAGGAGGATGGAGTTGTTTCGTGAAAATAAAGACAATAGATGACAAAACTCACAACAGATTTGAGGATACCGCCAATTACGCGCACCCAGTGTGTCGTTCGCACCGGAAGGATGGAGAAAGGTGGACGAAATATCGTAACGACCAAATAAATATCGCGAGAACACGCAAAAATATCGCGAGAACACGCAAAAATATCGCGAGAACACGCAAATGTATCGCGAGAGGACGAAAATATATCGCGAGAGGACGAAAATTTATATCGCGAGGGGATTAAAACATCGTGACAACGAACATAGATTCGAAAAATTCGAAAGCTGCTCACGACAACAAGGAAATATCGTGATATCTTTTGAGTCTTCTTTAAAACTCTGATACCTGATCAAGATTACACAAGGAAATTAGACGCAGGTGAAGCAAATTCATCAAGATCGCAATAAAAGTTTCTTTGTACCGAGAGGTGTTTGACCATCTTCCAGGTTACTTGCGCCCAAACGGGAAGAAATTCAAAAATTCTGTCCGGTTAGATACAAGATAATATTTTTTTTACTATCATATAATAACAGATTGCCGAATATTTTTAAATGGAGACAGTAGTTGAAAATGCGCGATTTTTAATAACTTACGTGACCTCGTGCCTCGTCCCTGACCTTAAAACCGGACAAAAGTATATCGTTGTGCAGACACTCCATCGACCTCTACCCCACAACTAAGTTTCATCAGAATCGGAAAGAAAAATTGTGTGACGGACGTATGGCATTTGGTCCGGCTTATTAGGCTCTCAGTAGAAGAGACCTAAAAAACACGGAGAAGCTCAATGGGATGAACGAGCAGCAGCATAACATTCCATACTACGCTGTACGCATACATGCCAACTGAATTAAAGGATATAAACCATGTATAGTAATGAAGATACAAGCTCGACTGGTTTTCTCTATAAATTTATCTACTTTTATTCCACTAGATCGAAGGCTCGAGCCAGCGTACTTTGGGCGGTGTATTAACCAATAGCGAACGCAGTGACTTCATACTAACGCGTGCACTGTGAGAGAATAGGTAAACAACAACAACACAAACCCCTGCTATTTCGAATCCGGGTCGTTGGATATGACCTTTGCTTCCGGTTGTGTTTAACGCTGTGCGGTGTATAAACACGATTGGGTTTATTTCTGTTGTGAATATTACTTGACGCGTGCACATGAGAGAATAGGAAACACAAAAACAACACAATACCCTGCAATTGTGAATCCGTGTCGTTGCTATGACCATTTTGCTTCGGTTTTTTATGCTTTGGTTTTTTTTGTTTCCGGTTTTTTCATGGGAATGATGTATGCCGGGAGATCATGACCGGAAGTTTATTTATTATTCATTATTTTTTCCCAAAAGTTAATTTTATCCTTCCGAAAGTGATTTTTTCTGACAGGAAGTTTATTTTGTATTAACATTACCGGGAGTGATTTTGAAACTCTTCCGGAACTTTTAATTATTTTATTCTTGACAGAAGTGATCCTTTATTTATTATTTATTCAATTATTTTTTCCCAAAGTTATTTTCATAAAGATATCTCCCGCATCATCAAAAAATAATTTAATCGTGATTTACATTATTGATTCGCTGATCCGAATCCAGCCGAAGTAACCGGAAATTGCGTCAAAATCATCAGCGTGCGGCGCTACACGTACCACGGTTATAGTTGGCAAGTATACAGTTGGAACAAGTTTATGTAAAGTCAGAAGCGAATGTAAGAAGAATTATACGTTCGTTCTAGTTTGCCTATTCCATATTACCTTTTCTACGCTCGGTACAAAAATATATATATATATAAAATAAAATCAAACATCCCACCAGACATCGAATTAAATGTCATAAACCACATCAATGAGATAGATTTATTTGTGATACTGTGTTCATTCATTCATCTCATGTCAACAAGTCTACAATCTCAAGTCACAAAATTTGCCGACAGTCAAGCGTTCATGTCGTGCCATATTGTCATGATAATAAACATACGACATCGTTTATATGTTCACTGGGTACAAAATAATTAGAGCATAGAGCAGACACAAGGTTACCTGTATGCTCACCAAAGTGAATGAGATTATCTGGATGCTCACCAAAATGAACAACGATTTATCTATGATCAAAAGTCTACATTGTCAACAGGCCACAGACCAACTCTACACTCCCTTGTGAGAAACAGCTCAATATCTCTTGCAAAAGATATCAACATTCACTAGAAACAGCATTCGGTAGAGCACACATATCTCCGCCAGACAGAACAGTATGTTTTGTACCCCACCGATGGGCTGGATCTGATCCAGACCAAAACCAAAAGTATCGGCTTGTTCTCGTCACCTAACTCATCTACCTACAGCAACTAGTCACCATAACTTGCCCACAAACATTTGAAATATCATAGCTATTGATTTTCTTGGCCCCCATCTCTCAATGGTGAAGAATCACTTTAAAATAAAATAAATAATTCTCGTATCCAGATTTTCACCAAAAACAAATCACATTCTTTTGCACACACAACCTGCACCAAGTTTCATCAGAATCCATCCAAACTTTTTCAGACATTTGCTCACAGACAGACAGGGTGAAAACATAACTCAGTCAACATTCTAGTTAGCAAGGTAACTAGAAGTGCATTCGTACAGCGCAACCTCCACCGCACTCGGCCTGAGCCAATAGAAAATATCAGGCCCAATAAATATATCGGTTTTCTCCCCATCTCAATGGTGAATCACTTCAAAAATTAAAAAAGCTCGTATACCAGATCCAAATTTGGATCTTCACCAGAATTGAATCAATTCTCTTTGTCACACACCCAATATGTCCACAAAGTTTGTCTGAATCCGTGCACAACTTTTGAGATATCGCTCGATATTACTTTAACCCGGTCTCTCAAATGGTGAAGAATCACTTAAAAAATTCTAGTAGTCAGATCGAATCGGATCTTCACCAAAATCTAATCAGTTCATCGTCACCACACTCAACTGCTCACCAAATTCATCTGAATCCGTCCACAACTTTTTGAGATATCCTACACACAAACCAACAGACAGACTTCCACCTTCGTGGCGGAGGTAATAACATTAACGTTTAACATTTGTGTTTTGTCATAGATTGATGTTAGAGTTTTAAAGTTTAATTTGTAGTGGCAATTTAAAATATATGCTTGGGTTGCCTTAATGGTTAGGTGGTGCTCTTGGGATCCTAGGATCCTGAGTTCAAAATCCACTCGGCTGTGAATAACACCAGGTGGGTTGACTCTGCCTGTCTCCTTCAAGGTCGGCAAAATGAGTGCCAGCTTGGCTGGTTTTCTGTGTCGGAGTGGCGACCCGTCCAGGATTGTGTCCAATAGCTAAGGAGTCTACTTTTGTAGCACCAACGCTCTGCACAGGGTCTGGTCCAATGGATGGAATTAAAATATCGCGAGATGTGTAATCAAAATATCGAGGGATCAGTTGGTGTGCCTGTGATGGTTTGATTGGGGGTTGCCATGCATGGAGCTGTTCTTTCAGCATTGTAGCTCAGAGATAGAGATGACAAACCCCCTAATCTGACTACCACAAGAGGCGCTCACCACTAGTCAAGTTACTACCTTAAGTATTTTGCAGCGACTGGCTTAGCAACACTCCCATGGCAATGGAAAATGACCAACGGGAATGAATGGGTTTCTAATGGCAACTAAACTAATAAAAATAAAATACCAATTTTTTTTCCCAAGAGCCTAAGTGCTCACTCGCTCAATCCCACACCAGGAAGCAGAGTCTGAGGTTTGCTTTTTGCCTCACCATAAGCAGTGACCTCATGGTCCCACTCCACCATTTAACTTCACTTCACTTGCTGAGATCCTGCTCCAACCTTCAGTATTACTCGCCTCTCATTGTGCCATAGTTGTTGTTCCTCCCTTCTTCTTTTGCTCAATTTTGTTTGTTGATAAAGTGCCCCATGTTGTTTTGTTCTGCCATGAGCCTCAACGTATAAATTCCTTTTTTGTGGAAATTTGGTACTGTGTGCACACCGAAAATGCCTAAGACATGCTATCCAACTGTATTCACCGAAATACCTGTGCCAGGAATTGCCGTGAGAATGACGCCCGGGGAAGGCGTGTGCAGCCGCAAAGCGCTGGTCACAGCAGCTCCCAGCGCGGCACGCGTAACACGAATTCCTGCTCAGTGACACAAGGCGCATGCCGATGGAGCTTACGATCGTTGACAGATTACGATAACAAATGGCAGGAAATATTGTAATGGTGAAATTGACTCGCCCTGCCGTCGAAGCAAAACATCATGGATGACACAATGGTGATCAGCCGCGTCAGTAACATGGCGCTGGCCAGCTATCTCAAGGAGCTCCGCCTGGTGGGCAGAAGCATTAGGCAAAAAAAAAAAATACCCACAAGCACAGATGTTGCAACAACCCAACTCATAACTGAGACAACGTGAACCAGAATCTATGAACATCTGGAGACTTGCGTATCAAAAAGGTAATTCAAAAACAACTTTCTACACATTTCAACACTCAACAACTCACCATCACACCACGTCGCTGTGTTCGTTGCCATTGCCTGTACAGTGAAAGACAGTGCAAGAAATAAGTTTTTTCTTAAGTTCAATCTGAGAATTTCATTGACAGTTTTCTTCTTCTTTACAGTGTCAAAGCTATGGTTAGAACAGAATGACCAGGACATAATAGAATGAAAAGAACAGTATGAAGCGAAGTGGGGAACACACCACAGCAGGTTGAGGGACAAATTAGATGGTGACTGAGGGATAAGGGACATGGGAGGACAGAATGATGAACAAGATGATACAGGATACAGCCACAAACTATCAATCACAAAAGTGGATGGAAGAACTGGCAACCTGGAAGAAGTTTGCTTGGAGGAGGGGAGGCTAATCGGAGTACAAAGATCATGTTATGAATATTGATGACTTGGGATAATGGTGAACAGCTGTCTTGAATCCTTGGAAGAGAACAATGAGATTGAAGGTGTGTGCAATACTAGAAAGGAGGTGGTTTGTAGAAGACAGACCATTGACTTGTCTGCGATGGAAAAGTGATAGGCCCAGAGACTCGGCTTCAGCATGAGAAATTCCAATGATCTTGTAGCCTGGTTTCCATGGCGTCAAGCTGAGCAAGTGTGAGGCAGGGAGCCACCGAGAGGGAAGAGCAGTACTCAAGCCGTGGATGAAGATCTTGTCGATGGACAGGAGTTCATGTGTGTGAAGAAAAACTTCGTACGACGGAGGATGCCCAGTTTGAAATGTGTTGCTCAAGAAAGATCATGGCTGATAGCGAGACCCAGGAGTTTTAATGTCTGAAAATTTTTGCATTTCTTCCAATCCTCAAATGTACCAGTACAGTTAATATGCATGGACCAGGCTGGTATCTTAACTCTGCAGGTGTTAATGATCAAAAGCCAAATCACATTCCGTCCAGCCTGAAATGAAGCGATGAGATAACGAATACACCGCTGATAAAACAAATCTTCAGACAATGGATATTACAGAGATCACGTGCAAAGCTCAATAATGAGATTAAATATGATTTCCTGGAAAGGACTTCAATGCAGGAGGCCACCATTAGGTGCATCAACCCTGTGCAATGGTTGCCAGCCGATGGTTGTTTGCCGTACTGCGACAGCAATTACCATGAAGTTGTCAAGTACAGTATGTCAGTGTTCGTTGGCTGAGCCAGGGAAAGCTGTGATAAAATCTTCCAACTCTACAGTTCTTCACAAACGAGTTCACATCTGAACATGTATCACGAGCACGATTTCATGATAGCTACTCGTTGCGTTTGAAAGATCCTGACTAAAAATACACTTGCTTTTCTATGAATCAGTGCAGTGCTTACTACTTTCACCATCATCGCTTTTGCAGCGAGAGGATCCCGTATAAACCCAGCAGGTAGCTGATGCAATTCAAGTCTTCTTTACAAAGCTCCTAAGTATGTTTGTTACAATGATGCCATCACACAGGTAGATAATATCACAAAGGCAGACTGTGTTGTTTCGTATACAGCCAACAGCTGCTGATTGCATCATTTCTCTGGAAGCGCAGCTGTGCCGCTGATGCAGTGCCTTTGTTACGAGTAAGCTGGGACAGGCCGAGTCAACCCACCCGGTGTTATTTCAACAGTACGACAAGGGCTCAAACTCAAGACCATACGATCTTAAGTCAGCCAAGACCAACCTTAGGTGGACTTTGAGAACTCTACAAACTCACAGTTGGAACGGTAACAAAGCAAAGGCTGAAAAATTATTGAAGATGACATTTGTGTTGCTGATGAAAGCAAGTGCCAAAGGAGTGAGACATGCCAGAGACCATTTTAAGTGAAAGCGCTTCTCAAGCCTCAAACCAACAGCTGACAGGATGGTCTTTAATACGTACACTCTCCTCCAAGCCGTCTGCCTGGGTTGAATCCCGACCCAGCGATAAACTGTCATCCTGGTGTTTCACAGCAGGTGATTCATCAATGTGTGTGCCGTCCCTCGGATGAGCGTTAAACTGGTTCCCGTCTGCTGCATGCGTGGTGGACGTTAAAACATTCATGGCATCCTTCGCGAAGAGTAGGCGAGCCATCACCGACACCCTGAACAAATTACAAATTCCTGTCCTAACCAGCAGAGGCACTGCAACAGCAGCATCGACATGCCCTCAGACAATGATGCTACCCGCAGCCTTTGCTGCATACGAACGAATGAAAGGCCTCAGAGAAACTCCCCTTGATGATAGTGTCCTTGCGAGAGTTTTGAATTCTGAAAGGAAGGAAGGGTGTACATGCGAAGTATTCAGACTTGCTTCAGTTTACACCTGCACAGATGGACAAGCTGCGAGAGGAATTTGTGGACTAGCCACCTCTTGAGAAGCAGGATATTCCTGATGCAGTCTGGGAAGAAGCAATTGTGTATGAGGAGGTGTCAGTGGAGGAGGAGGAGGAGGAGGAGGACAAACCACATCACAGAATGGATACCATTATAGGGTACACATCAGATGTTAACAATTGTGATGGTTCATGCAGATTCAGGCACACGTAAAAATAGTTCCAGTGATTCTGATGATTATCTCCCATGCAATGCGGGGAGGAGGGAGAGAGAGAGAGAGAGCGTTCAACCTCATCAAACAGAATAAGACACCCGTTCACATCTTCATGCAAATGTAACATCGTCATCCATTGTACAAGTAAACTTAAACTGACTAACGAGGGTTCGTGTGTGTTTGTGAAGCTCCAAGGAACTGTTGAACTCCTGAAGTAGTCTTACAAAGACAACAGATTTTAATCATATTTACAAGTCTGGAGACGGCGATGGTTCACGAGCAATGTACACGGTTCGCCTTTTTTATTTTTTGACCTTCGAGGGGACGCCACGGGCAAACTGGCGGAATCGTGGAAAAAACGTAAATGATGAAAGTTTTAGTACTCGAAGAGCACTACTTGCATACCAACTTTCATTCGAAACAGTTTGAAAACCGAGAGAGCTCGATGCCAAATTTATTGATTTTTTTTGACATTTCTAAGTTCGTGACCTTGTGACCTTGACCTTGGGACGAAAATGAAAAATCGAGCTCCGTGGGCTATGCAGGTGCCATTGGCTAACCAATACCGAAACCCTCGCCAGATTCGACAAACCCCTCGGAGAAAGCAACTTGAAACCGGCTACCCCTAAAAACACATGTTTTTTGGGCGTGGCTCCTCCCATATGGCGCAGCACGCCCATTCTCAGGAAAACACAACTAGATCATGATATAACCTCCCACCCAAATTTTATCAGGATCGGATCAAAACCATGGAGCTATGCCCGGGACAGACAGACAAGACAGACAGACAGACAGACAGACAGACAACACACCATAACGAATATAGTGGTCACTTACTGACTCGTGAACCAATTACAAATGTTAGGCGTGTCAAGATTTAAAAAACAAATCACTTTCTGGCTCATAAATGTGACAACATTCTTTGGTACAGGACATTCTATTATACAGCACGTGGAACATTCATCTGCCATTATCGAGACATTTCCGAAGCGAAGCACATTGGATGAGTGTTGTAAGATTATGTGTAAAAAAACAAAAACAAACAGCTCACAAGGCACAAGGGTATCTACTCCCCTGTGGCTTCCAGGCCGCTTACACCAAGGGGCCTGAACCCCACATCCGCACACGGTACAAAACCGAGCTCCGAGATTATTTTTTTTTAACCTTCACAGGTTGCCAAGCAATTAATGAAAGATCGGCATTGTGCCACAGAGAACTAAATATCAAAGGAGATGGAGTTGTTTCGTGAAAATAAAGAAATAGATGACAAAACTCACAACAGATTTGAGGATACCGCCAATTACGCGCACCCAGTGTGTCGTTCGCACCGGAAGGATGGAGAAAGGTGGACGAAATATCGTAACGACCAAATAAATAATCGCGAGAACACGCAAAAATATCGCGAGAACACGCAAAAATATCGCGAGAACACGCAAATGTATCGCGAGAGGACGAAAATGTATCGCGAGAGGACGAAATTTATATCGCGAGGGGGATTAAAACATCGTGACAACGAACATAGATTCGAAAAATTCGAAAGCTGCTCACGACAACAAGGAAATATCGTGATATCTTTTGAGTCTTCTTTAAAACTCTGATACCTGATCAAGATTACACAAGGAAATTAGACGCAGGTGAAAGACATTCGGCCAACCTGCCTGCGCAACATCAACACCAGACCAATTTATCAACACCAGACAATTATCAACAACAGACCAATTTATCAACACCAAAATCAATTTATCAACACCAGACAATTTATCAACACCAGATCATATTCAACACAGTTCAATTTATCAACACCAGTTCAATTTATCAACACCAGACAATTTATCAACAACAGATCAATTATCAACACCACGATCAATTTTATCAACAACAGATCAATTTATCAACACAAGACATAATTCAACACCAGATCAATTTATTCAACACCAGATCAATTTATCAACACCAGATCAATTTTATACAACACCAGATCAATTTATCAACACCAGAATCAATTTACAACACAGACAATTATCAACAACAGAACCAAATTTATCAACACCAGAATCACAACTTTATCAACACAGACCAATTATCAACAACAGATCAATTTATCAACACCAGACCAATTTATCAACACCAGATCAATTTATCAACACCCAGATCAATTTATCAACAATCAGACCAACAATTTATCAACACCAGACCAATTAACAACACCAGATCAATTATCAACACACAACATTATCAACAACCAGAAATTATCACACAGATAATTTATCAACACCAGACCAATTTATCAACACCCAGACCAATTTATCAACAACAGACCAATTTATCAACACCAAATCAAATATATCAACACCAGATCAACCTAGTATCAACACCAGATCAATTTAGTCAACACCAGACCAATTTATCACAACAGACCAATTTATCAACACCAGATCAATTCTCAACACCAGAACAATTATCAACAACAGACCAATTTATCAACACCAGATCAATTATCAACACCGAACCAATTTATATCAAACACCAGACAATTTATCAACACAAAACAATATATCAACACCAGATCAATTTATCCAACCACCAGACCAATTTATCAACACAAGAACAATATAACAACACCAGATCAATTTATCAACAACAGACCAATTTATCAACAGAACCAGACCAATTATCAACACCAGATCAATTTATCAACACCAGACCAGTTAATTTCAACAAACAGACAATTTATCAAACAGACCAATTTATCAACAGACCAATTATCAACACCAGACCAATTTATCAACACACAGACACAATATATCAAACACCAGATCAAATTTATCAACAACAGACCAATTTATCAAACACCAGATCAATTTTATCAAACAGACCATTTATCAACACAAAGAACAATATTCAACACAGATCAATTTATCAACAACAGACCAATTTATCAACACACAGATCATATTATCAACACCAGACCAATTTAGTCAACACAAACAGAACAATATTATCAACAACCAGATCAATTTATCAACAACAGACAATTTATTCAACACACATACAATAATTTATCAACACCAGACCAATTTATCAAACACAAGAACAATATATCAACACCAGAATCAATTTATCAACAGCAGACCAAAATTATCAACACAACAATTTATCAACAACAGACAATTATCAACACCAGACAATTTATCAACAGACCAATTACAACACCAGACAAGTTATCAACACAAGAACAATATATAACAACAGACCAATTTGATCAACTACAAACAACAACAATTTATCAACACGACAATTTATCAACAACCAGACAATTTATCAACACAAGAAAATATATCAACACCAGATCAATATTATCAACACAGACCAATTATCAACACCAGAATCAATTTATACAACACAGACAAATTTCAAGCAACAGACCAATTTATCAACACCAGAAATTTATCAACACCAGACAATTTAACAACACAACAAGATATCAACACCAGATCAATTTATCAACAACAGACCAATTATCAACCAACAAGCAACAAATTATCAACACCAGACCATTATAGACACCAGACAATTTATCAACACCCAGATCAAATTTATCACAGACCAACAGACCAATTTATCAACAACCAGATACAGATTTATCAACACAGACCATATTATCAACACCAGATCAATTTATCAACAACAGACCAATACAACACAAGAACAATAATATCAACACCAGATCAATTTATCAACAACAGACCAATTATCAACACAAGAACAATATATCAACACCAGATCCAATTTATCAACAACAGAAACCAATTTATCACACAAGAACAATATATCAACACCAGTTCAAATTTCATAAACAACAGACCAATTATTCAACACCAGATCAATTACTCAACACAAGGCCAATATATCCAACACCAGTATCCAATTTATCAACAACAGA
>CM068956.1:177822363-177839560 GCA_035128595.1 Eptatretus atami | reverse complement strand
TACCGCTCTGTCCAATGTGGTGATATGTTTTTTGTTATGTGGAATGTTCATGTCTAATGTGGAAATAACCAGAGTTGGTGTCAAAGCCACCCAATGCTCGCTTGTTTATACATTTATCGTTTTTAAAAGACTCGTTCTAATAATTAATATTTTTATAAAGCATTGCAGTGAGTCTGATCCAAATAATTTAAAGCAATAATGTATTTGATTATTGTAATCAGTAACAAGAGCGTAAGTGAGCACAATATACGCCCGAACAAGAAGGTATATACAGAATTGTGCTATACATGGAAAAGCATCCTGGTTGCCATGGCACCACTTAGATGACGAACGTATGTCCGACACACCGTCTCCACAGTCTGTACCTTGTACCAATAGAAACGTGAAAGTTGAAAACTTTGAGGTAGAGTGCGGACAGGAAGGATGGAAACAGCATCCTGGTTGCCATGGCAACCACTATAGATGACGAACGTATGTCACGAACACCGTCTCCACAGTCTTACCTATGTACCAAATATGAAACGTGAAAGTTGAAAACTTTGGGAGTACGTTAGAGTGCGGCACAGGAATGACGGACGGACAGACAGACGACAGACAGATTGACGGACAGACGACCGGTACACATAATACACCCCATATATATATATATATATATATCGGGCGTATAAAAAATAGTTGGTAGATAAAAACATATAAAAGGAAAAATAACTTGCCCAAAAACTTAACATTTTTCACGCTCACGCTCACGCTGACGCTGACGCTGACGCTCACACTCACGCCGGGGGTATCGCTATAGCTCTCTGTTCTTCGAACAGGCGAGCTGAAAACCATAAGTTGATAAACATTTTGCTTTACCTCTGTTATTGTTAGATTACAGGTTTGGAGTTATCGATGATCCAGAATTTTTTAAAACCTCATTTTTCCAGTCCGCATTTAATGGATCCAGTAAATGAATGGTAATTTATGGTGTTTATATGGAAAAAAAAGAGAAACGCACACATACGCACACCTTGAAAAGCAGACTTGCACACATTCCTTGCTTGTAAACAACTGTTTATGATGGAATTATATTTTGTGTCGCATTTCCAAAAGTTTCATGACATTTTAAAATGATCTAATATTCAATCTACATTTCTATGCTAGTACGTGTCACCGCAGCGGCGTTTACAATAACATTGCTGCCGGTTATTCCTCTTATCAATATTTGACCAAACCACCAATATCTCCAGGATTATTTAGGTTGCCTTTTGATCAATGTCACGAAAGACTCTTTGATGATTTCCCGACCTTTCAACGGCCACTGGAGTTTGGGAAATGCCGAGTGGAGGGCAAGGGGCGGCACACCGTGACGTGGTGTTGGCGAATAGCAGTGTGTGCCTCCATCAATAAAAAGGTCGTCCTTAGTCCAGTGGCCAGTGTCGTCAAAATGCATCGCCTCTTGTTATTAGCTTTCGCCTTCTTATTGGCTCAAGCACAAGTGAGTCTATTCTTTTTCTTCTTGCATTATCAAATCGATGAATAAATGATCAAATATACGAGCGTTTAACTTCACACTGATGTACAATGGACGGGCGCCGTACACTATTTGATTCCATCTCATAATTTGTCTTTACAGGTCCTGGTCGACGATGGTTGCACTCCAGATCCCGAATTTGTAAGTGTTTTCTTCGGTCGGAATAATTTTGGGTGGCCGTTGCCTTGCCCGTACTAAGTTTCCCCGTGTGCGTCAACATTTTTTGGGGGATTGTTAGCACACCCAGACTAGACCTGGCAGAGCAGAAAAGCTAATTTCCTCTCTGATGGTCATGTGTGAGCCAGCTGGGTTTTACGTGACAAGCTATTAGTGATACAGTAATTTTCGAGACAATTTTTTTTTTCTTTTTCAGAAGCTTAGAATCCAAATTCACAACACTGGTGCCGTCAGCCACATCCGAATCACAACCTCTGTGGATGCCAGTTGGCAATGCCCGTACTCACTGCAAACTATTTGCGTGTGTCACAATCGAATTGTCACAATTGACCAGGTTCCTGGTTATTGTGGTTGTCGGTGATCGAAACAAAAGGCCGAAGGTTAACACAATGTCAGGAATATTTCTGAAAAGGATGTCAGCTAGTAAATGTACATCATTCAAATTCTAAATGCCACACCGATACTTCCACCCAGGGAGAGTCATGTCCGACGCACTGCGGAGTGGCAAATGTGCTGAGCAAGTACCACACGCACATGCAGGACGGTGCAACCACTGCTGAGGAAGACATAACAAAGCTCGAGGATCAGCGAGAAAAGCTGGAGATAAACATCAATACGATACATGAAGACAGCAATCACGTTACGACGGAGACGCAGAGTAAATCGCTACGGATTCATATTTTCCATGCTGTGTTTGTGCTTTAAAACAGGGATTAGCAATAGATGTTCATGTAACATATGTGAAGGAGCATGAGAGTGAACAGGCCAAGGTTTTGACAATTTTGATATCTTTTTTTCATCTCTGCACCCACAACATTGACAGATGACAAAATAATTAAAAAATACATTTTTTTAAAATTTAAACTTGGGCTTTGAGATTTCCGGATGTTCACATTGAACACATCGTTTACACTAAACTTGTTGCGCCATCCTCAGACTTGAGAAGCAAAGGATATGGCAGCATTGAGTTGATCCTGGAACAAGTTAAAATATTGGAATCCGTCTCAATAAGCCATGACAACCAGATCAAGTGAGTACCATAACTATGACAACTCCTACCTTATTAGAAAACAAGGAAATAATATTCAGAATTCGATATTGGTTTATAGAGTCTGGTATCTAGCTCTGCTCACTAAGATTTCCAACAATGGCATCCAAGCTTGTCTCCTAAAATGGCTTGCACATTTCTTCCATGCATGTAAGCACTACAATGCTGTGTGTATGGAATCCTTTCTCCTACTCTTCCTTTGAGGGCTGGTCACTCAGGGGAGTGTCCGGGATCAACTCTTATTTTTTAACGTCACCAAACGAGAGGGTATTGCATTTGGGTCCTTTTGTTTGTTCGTCTGTCTGTTTGTTTGTTTGTCCGTACAGAATGTGCTAACATAGGCCACAAATGCCACCTAGTGGTACATGTTCTCTTTTTTCAACCGAGTACATCTATAAAGTATATACAATAAGAATATGACGATGTCTATAAAATATGTACAATTAGAATATGAGTACGTCCATAAAGTATGTACAATTAGAATGTGAGTACATCTATAAAGTACTAGACGACCCGTGAACCCGTTGGGTTCCCGTTGTGACAGCGATTGATGAAAAAAAAATCATTTCAAAAAAAAAAACAGAAAAAAGATAGCTCCAGCGAACCGCTGAGATTGTTTGCATTGATCAAATAATCCCGAAGAGAACTTCACTGAATCGGGAATTGATTTTTTAATAATTTTTTTTTGTTGCCCAATTTGAACGAAACTTGATACTGCACACCGCATGCGAATTGTGAGTAAGGTGGCCCTAAAATTTTTGCGCTATCGTGTACCGTTTTGGCTGTATTTTGGGAACATACATACATACATACATACATACAAGATGAGAGCTTTAGTAATATATAGAATAGATAGAAGATATACAATTGGAATATGACGTTTATAAAGTATGTACAATTAGAATGTGAGTACTTCTATAAAGTATGCACAATTCGAATGCGAGTTCGTTTATAAAGTATGTACAATTCTAATGAGTACGTCTATAAAGTTACATACCAAATAATGTGAGTTTGTCTATTAAATGATGGTACAATTATATTTGAAGTCTACAAAGTATGTATAATTATAATGTGAGTACTGTCCATAAAGTATGCACAATTCGAATCATGAGTACGTCTATAAAGTACATACAATGTGAGTTTGTCTATAAAGTATGTACAATTATTTGAGTACGTCTACAAAGTATGTATAATTATAATGTGAGTACGTCCATAAAGTATGCACAATTCGAATGCGAGTTCGTTATAAAAATTTTTTATATGTATGTAACAATACAATATGTACAATAAAGTATGTACAATTCTAATGAGTACGTCTATAAAGTACATACAATTATAATGTGAGTTTGTCGATAAAGTATGTACAATTATGTGAGTACGTCTACAAAGTATGTATAATTATAATGTCAGTACGTCCATAAAGTATGTACAATTATAATATGAATACATCTATAAAACCACACAAAACAAGTCTGGGCGAGGGTATGCAATCTTTTATTGCTCGTTCTAGTTCTAGTTGGCATCAATGACCTCTCTACTCGTACTTCACTGGAACTGGAAAATCCTCTTTAGAATTTCCAGATGATTCCACCTTTAGTCAGACAGTTCTTCTTTCATCCCTCTTCTTACTGTGTTTGAGCTTGTCGAGCTTGTTCCCCACCGTCCCCCTCCCCTTGCTCTCATTTTTCCTCTCACCCATTCTTCCTCCGTGTCCTTCCCTCTACTGTGCTGTTGTTGTTTTTACCCACTTTCAACTGTGTTCTTGCTCTTCCATGAGTCTCAACCTTGCATACAAAAATAAGGTTTATTAAATACCTTTGTGCATCCTCTTATGGAGGTGCAGTCCTTGAACCTCTTTGGCTTTAAAATCTGCTCTGACCTGTTGTGGGAAAATCAAATCTGCAAACTATGGTCTCCACGATGGCTGGGGAATGACATAATTATTTGCCAAGCTGTCCTTGGACGTCATCCACCGTTAATGGCATGCAAGCCCCCGTCCAATGTACCATAGTATCGTGTTAATGGCGTACAAGGTCCCCATCAAAAGTGCCATAGAGTGTTGTTCCCCTCTGTGTACTGATATCACACTCATGTTGCACCCTTGAGGACAGTGGAGTCTCAGGCCCAGAGAGTAAGTGGTGTCTTTTGACAGGAAGATAAAGCACATCCACTCATAATTCCTTCCTCGTCGAGTCATTATTGGCCTTGCAGTCCTATGCCTCCTCAAATCTGCTGTTGCCATGTCTTCCCATCATCCCTCCCTCGCCCCACCAGGATGCACGTGCCAATTCCCAACAACCCATATCTTGTGACCCTTTCAACTGTTCTTCATACTTTTGTCTCCCTTTTTTCCCACTGTTGAATTGCCTCGTCCAATCTTGCTCTTTCCTACTTTCATTAAGGTGGCAGCTAACCGCCATTTCGTTTTGTCATTTTGATGATGTTTGTCACATCCTCTTTCCCCTCTCTCTCCATCTGCAATTTTTTTTACCTCCACCACCAAAGGTGGACGGAGGTTATGTTTTCACTCCTGTTTGTCTGTCTGTCTGTCTGTGAACAGGATATCTAGAACACGACGGATTCAGATGAAACTTGGTGGACAGGTTGGGTGTGTGACAAGGATAAATTGTTCCAATTTTGATTAAGATTCGGGTCCGGATATGAGAATTTTAAAAATGATTCTTCACAATTGAGATCTGGCCAAAAACTATATGTAGCACAATATTTGAAAAAGTTGTGGACGGGTTATGACCAAACTTGGTGGATGAGTTGGATGAGTTGGATAGGTGACGAGAACAAGCTGATTAGATTTTGGGAAAGGTACAGATGCATATCTGGCCCATCAGTGGAATACAAAATGCAAGCTGTTC
The DNA here is from genome assembly GCA_035128595.1 of Eptatretus atami. Classification (NCBI taxonomy): domain Eukaryota; kingdom Metazoa; phylum Chordata; class Myxini; order Myxiniformes; family Myxinidae; genus Eptatretus; species Eptatretus atami. Next base: position 177,833,952 of record CM068956.1, on the reverse strand, counting down.
AGCCTGGCCGAGGTGAACGCTCTACCGAGTGCCGTTTTAGTTTTTTGTCTGTATCTATCTTGTTCTTGGCTGTCACATCTGTTTGCTGCTTATCCTCTTGTTCTTCAATTGGCTGTCTTCCTGTCCTGTCTGTATGTCTGTCATTTGCCTGTTTGTGTAATTTGTCCACCTGTTGCCTCTGACCTCTACCTGACCTCTAATTGCCTAACCCTTCCTTGACCTCTGCAATATCAAAGCGGGTCATCTATTAATTACAGAAATGTTTAATGTTTGACTCGCTCGCTTCTCGCATCCCAATCATATATACATACCCCTCTCCCAATCCCTATTCTTATCCCCTTCTAACCTCCTTTTCTTTCTTTCTCCACTCATTTCACCCTCCCTTATGAAACTTTGTCTCCCACAACCATGCGCACATCAGAAATGCTCTAATAATGATGGGAGATACGAGTGTAAAGGTTGGGGCAGAGCAACATGATAATATTGTAGCAGACTTGGGATTTGGGGGAAAGGAACAGCAGAGGAGACAAATTAAAACATTTCTGTTAGGATAACACATTGTCTATTCTGACCATATGGTTTCAGCAGACAAAAAGAAAGTTATAATTGGAAATGGCCTGCAGATATAAAGAGGAAGGGTATTGACTCCATCATGAAAAAATAAAAAAAAATCAAAGATTCAGGAAAAGTGCCAAACAAGGAAAAACATATCCATCGGCAGATATCAACTCAGATCACAACCCAGTAGTGGGAACTGTGAAACTCAAGCTAAACGTAATGAATAAAGCAAAACAAAGGGTGCATCGGGACATGGGTACCCTAAGGTAACCAGAATTGCAGGCAAGGTTTGCATCAGAGGTCAAAATAAGATACGAAATGCTCCAGGTGGAATGTGTAAACCAATATCCACAAGAGGAGGAAGTTAGATCAACTGAAAAGAAGCGGCAATACCTGAAAGAAAGTGTGCCGAGGACAACACAAGAAATAGTACCTAAAAAGAGAAATATGAAAAGGAAACTATATGGAAGGGAAGACAGCACTCTGAAGTTGATGAGAGAAAGGTAAAAGACAATTTGTTGATTAGCAATAGATGCTGTTATGGCAAGGGTATGCATGGGTAAATGTGGATAGAATGTAAAAAGGCAAAAGAGGAGTGCTTGACATTTGTAGACAGACAGACAGACGGAAAAGTGAACCGATTGCTTAACTCCGCTATTCGCTTTGCGTGCACGGGGGTAATAACATCAGGTGATGCTCCTGATACAGCGTACGGTACTAACAGCAGAATCACTCGAGCAGCTGCAAGAGATAGTGAGGGCAGTGAATCAGGAAGGTAAAGGATATGGAATGAAAAATCAACATAAAAACAATTGTGATAGGTAAACAGCAAGATAGATCAGTATTGGAAATCCCAGTAGATACTAAGAGTTTGGAACAAGTGACCAAGTTTCCCTCCTGAGTTTCCTTCTGTAACCATCTTGTCCACCCTATGCATCCTCTCCTGCCCCCCATTCCTCCCCATACCCATTGCTCTGTCCTCTACCTTTCCCTTCAACTCTTCTGTTGGTGTTCCCCTCTCTCTCTCTACTGTTCCTTCTGTCCTGATCCGTGCAGTGTATGAACTCTTCCACGAGCCACGACTATGTATCCAAAAAAAAAAAGGTTTGTACATCTTGGCTGTATGATAACAGAGAATGGGATATGTGACACAGAAATCAGAAGACAAACAGAAATAGATGAAGTGCTTTCATAAGTTTATATCTCAACAAATTAGCACACAAATGAGGGTAAGAATAGCTAAATGTCACGTGTGGTCAATATTGCTCGATGGATCAGATACGTGGACATTAGTAGCCAGTGGTAAGTGGGTTGGAGGATTTCGAGATGCGGATGTTCAGAATCTTCTGGAAATGAAGAAGTCTTAAGGACAGTTATGCAGAGCAGAAGCATGTTGGATACCAAGTATGACTGCATATCAGAATAACTATTGGATGGCAAGAGAGCTAGAGGCAGACCAAGAATCGCTTGGATGGCAAATGTAGAGCAGTTGGCTGGACCGAGCATTGTGGAACATCCAAGGTTAGCAGCCGGACGAACGGCCTGAAACTCCATGGTAGTCAACTTCCTGGATGAAGAGGGCAACTGCCTGACCTGATGCTTCAGTCATAAATAGATGACCCCTAATTGCACTAAAATATATGTTGGGACCAAAAACTGAGCTGTAGAGTCTAGACTAGACTTTTATTCTCTCTCACAAGCCCATCATGAGGCAAAGAGTCGACGACAACCTTTGTACGGACCCTTTTATGTGTAGAGAGCTGGTGGAGTTGTACAAGACCAACCAGGAACAATCCAGAACACTGCAGGCCAAGCTCGTCAGCATAGTGGATACCTGCAAGCGGTCTTGTGTCGACAAGACTGAGGAGTCCATCTCACCAATTACAGGGAAAGGTGAGTTTGCTCACAACAAACAAACTTTCCAAACAGAGACTTTCTCGGAATAATGCAGTATCCGATCAGAGTTTATGCACAGCTCCACCTGTCTCAAACCTCTTGGTTTTGTTTCAGATTGCCAGCAGATCGCTGATAATGGGGGCACTCAGAGTGGCTTGTACAATGTGAAACCCACCAAAGCCAAGAGTCCCTTCCTCGTTTACTGCGAGATAGACCGTGGGATTGGTTGGACGGTCATCCAGCACGTAAGGCACTCTATTACTCATCGATTCAAACAATATCGTGTCAGACTATGCTGATCCTGCAGATTGCTCTTCCCAATCTGTTGATCTCTATTCCACTAAGTGTTTCTGTAACAATGCACAATGAGCTATTTACAGTTACCTTTGTTGTGTTCAGCTCACTGTGGAGTTTTTGAGTCACTTTGAGAACTCCTTTCCGCAGCATACCAAATCCTTCCTGTAGCACAGTACTTCAACTGACACATTTGTCATTGCTGTGTTTGCTTGTCCATTTAATTCTGTTGTGTACCCTATCCCCCCACCCCATCCCAGCGCCAAGATGGAAGTGTGAATTTCTCTCGAGGGTGGAATGCTTATCGAGAGGGCTTTGGGTACCTCTCACCCACAATGAACTCCGAGTTCTGGCTCGGAAATGAGAAAATGCACCTGCTGACTACACAGGATCAGTACCGGCTGCGCGTTGAGCTCACTGACTGGGACGGAGAAAAACGGTGCCTGCTCCCAGTGAAATGCATAAGTTCCAACAAGTAATTGCTTCATGTTTTTGCCCAATAGCTTCAATAAATCTTCTTGCTTCTTGCAGCTACGCAGACTACGGTCACATTAAGATTGGACCCGAAGATGACAGTTACCGCTTATTTTACTCCGTGTACCTGGAAGGAGATGCTGGTGATTCTTTCGATGGATTCGATTTTGGAGACCATCCCAGTGACAAGCAATTCACCTCTCACCTGGTACTTGAATGGCCTATCATACTTTGACTAGATCACCAACATTAAAATTTCATGAACATTCGATGCAATCAGTTTAACTCTCAAACCCATAAAATGTCACAGTCATCCATCTGTTCATTTGTTCTATCTGTTCATCTGTTCAAACGGCTCACATTATTATGGACTAGCAGGTAACCCCCAACCCCAAGACATCAATCACCTCCCCACTCCGAGTCTTCAACCCCTCGCCCCCAAAGCCTCAACTTCCCTCCCCCTTTCTTCCAGTTCTTCAATGCAAGAGGGCATTCTTAAATCACTACATATTATTTATTTATTACCTCATTGAAATTGTGGCATATTTAACTCTTTCCCCTCCCCTGTCCACATTATTATGCCATTACCAACTTCACTCACTCCCACCTCCTCATAACCTGCCTTCCTACCTTCCTTCACAACTTCTCCTTTGACCGCATTCATAATCTTGGTAATAGTGAGATGTATCTCGTGAGAACAATTATCCAAACCATCTTCAGGTCCCCATTCACAACATCACGACATATATCCCGTGGAAATACCACTCTCAAGTGATTGTGAGTCGCCGAAGTGTGTTTATAAATCATCCTAAATTACTTATCTTCCTCATGATGCATACACGTGTAGTCGTGTACACACACACAGTGTTAAAATTTAATAACGACGAAATAACATTGAATTCATAATCTCGTGAGATTCCGTCATCTTGCGTTACGTGCGATGGAGGGACAGACAGAGACTGACAAAGGGTATTGTTGTATAGACTCGTATAAAACCCCATCAAAAATGACGGGATGAAATTATTTTATTCAAAATATTCAGGGAGACTGGAAGAAAAGATGTTTCACAGCAAGAAGCGTTATTTTAAAACACTACATGTACAGATGTGATAATATTTTCTTGATCTTCTGGGACGTTTCATTTCGATGGTACAGCCTCGCGAGCGAGCCAAAGTCTGAAGCCTCGGCCTAGCGTCAGGCATCCTTACCATCTTTATTTATTAGACATCCTACGGACGTAAATGAACACTCGTTTTACTCTGCGCGTGTTCCACATCACGTGCAGAGAGTTTCACCTCCCTGTGCCTTATATTTATTGTTATTTAAAAACGCTTCTGTACACCGCTGTTGTTGCCCAGTTGCAAGTCACCGTCTACATTTCCAATATAAGAGATGTAATTACTCTTTTATGAAAAATGTTTTTTGATTTTTTTTTTCCTGAAAAAATAGACCGTAGTAAACCCACAGTCGTGTTAAAAGATTGGCCTTTTCAACCCTACTTAAATCGTCCTAACGAAGGGGGACAAACAAATACACACCGTGTTTTATATCGGTAGATAGTATGGGCGTTCAAACAATTCTACAAACAAGATACTCACAGTAGTCCAATATGTGCCATATAACTTTTGAACAACTCCTCTACTGTATGTTATGGGGTTTAGAAAGGGATATTGTAGTTTGCAGAAACAGTGCAATTTAAGGGGGTTTCACACATACATTAGATTTTCTATTCTTTGCATATTGTCCCAGCTGCTCCGGCATATGTTCCCATACCTGACCTAACACATACACGAATGACATGGATCTTAGAAGACAACAATTTACTTTGAACGCAAATGACAAGAGATAAACATCACCAAAACATGGGATGTGAACCCAGGGTTCAGATGTGGACCCCAAATAGGCCATCCTGCTTCAAGTTCATGAAGGGCCTGCTTCAAGGACAATGTTTGGGGTGGGATGTCATGGTTGAAGTGTATAAGCCTCAGCTGCAATTTACCATTAACAACACACACACACACACACACACACACACACACACACACGGTGTTCAATTTTACCTCCAACCCCATTAGTGTCAGAATTTGCACAGGCCACCAGAACACAAAGGCCTGCTTTTGCCACACTGTTTTCAATTCTGAAATGTGATCCCTTGCCTATGAAGAATTACATCACTGATGATAGGTACAAATATGTTGCAGAAATGACATCGGTGATCAAGGTTTGAGCGAGTATCAAGGTATCAGTGGGTAGGTAGAGAAAGGCATGTTCTGATACTGCCATTTTCAGCTTGATTGTTTTTTTTTGTGACAGGGTATGCTATTTAGCACTTACGACAGCGACAATGACAAGTACGATGGAAATTGTGCGGCACAGGACGGCTCAGGCTGGTGGATGAATCGCTGTCACGCTGCACACCTCAACGGACAATATTATCCTGGTACGGACGAATGCATCCAACCCGCAATACTTCCACAAATTACCACGTTTCCATTTTTTTGCTCACAACTGGTTGATATAAAGTTTAAGTAAAATCGTTTTTCTTCCCCAATAACAAAATACGCTTGAAGAACATGTTCTACATTAGAAATGCAACGAACATGCCATTTTTTTGAATGTGGCAGCTTACTGCTCCTACTGCTAGGCCTCGTGTTACACGAAGCTTAATATGTTGTGGTTGTGATGATCCTTCTGCCCAGGCGGAATTTACGTCAAGGATGAGGAAGCCGGTATCTATGACAACGGCATCATCTGGGCGACGTGGCACGACCGCTTTTACTCTCTAAAAACAACGACCATGAAGCTGCTGCCAATGTTGCGGCAATTGGGTCAAGGCCAGAAGCGTGGAGACTACTAGTTCATCACAGAACGACCTCCACATTAATAACATACCAGAGAAAAAGTCACAGCACCATGCACAAATTACCACCACCAACACAAACTACGAGTACAACAATGGAATAAAGAAAAAGGGAAACGCAAGTAAATCCACAAACCTTCCCATCATCGCTGCATCAATCTTGTTAGTGTGAGATAAAACCAAACAAAAAAACCCACAAAAAACGATCCTGGTGTTTAATCCAATAGGAAAATACTTCTTGAGTATCCACATATTTTCCAGCTTCGGTTTGACTGAGATGGCTGGCCATATACTGTATTTGCCAACTTTGACCTTGAATGACTGGCCCTTTGAGCTTAGTTTTAACTTGGGCAGCCATTTATTTCCCTGTCTAGGCATAATGGTCAACTTAGGCCAAGGTCTATATTTGTGACCTTTGACCTACCTTGAGTCAATAATATTAGCAATTATAATCTTTGTCGGTGCAAGTGTTGCAGATGTTGCTGGTTTGTTTTATTTTTGCCTCAAAGAGCATGCTCCTCTGGACTGCAACTGGAAGAACTTGTTTTTGTTCAACTTAGATTTAGAAATGGCATGAAATTAATCCATGGAAGATGGGGACAATAGAAATGTGGCATGAAAACTTGGAATTAAAAACTTAGAAATGGCATGAAAACCACAATTTCAGTTACGATCATAGCAAGAAACGTTGTCACCACGTTGGAAAGTTGGTAAATATCGATGAAAACAATGTCACACCTTCCTCCTGCATGCCTTGTCGATAAACTATTCCACAAATTACATGACTCCAGGTCCAATACACACGCAAAAGGAAAGGCATGTGGATATTGGGCAGTTTTTCGACAGAAGAATCCTGTCTTCCATCGAACACCCTCTATTGTCTTTGTCTTCCATCGAACACCCTCTATTGTCTTTGTCTTCCATGGAACGCCCTCTATTGTCCCAATCTTTCATCGAACGACCTCTATTATCCCCCTCTTCCATCGAACACCCTCTATTGTTCCTGTCTTCCATGGAACCCCTCTATTGTCCCTGTCTTCCATCGAACCCCTCTATTGTCCCTGTCTTCCATCGAACCCCTCTATTTGCCCTGGTCTTCCATGGAACCCTCTAATTGTCCCTGTCTTCCATCGAACCCTCTTATTGTCCCTGTCTTCCATCGAACCCCTCTATTGTCCTGTCTTCATCGAACACCCTCTATTGTCCTGTCTTCATGGAACCCTCTATTGTCCCTGTCTTCCATCGAACCCCTCTATTGTCCCTGTCTTCCATCGAACCCCTCTATTGTCCCTGTCTTCATCGAACCCCTCTATTGTCCCTGTCTTCCATCAAACCCTTCTATTATCCCGTCTTCCATCAAACACCCTCTATTGTCCCTGTCTTCCAGCAAACACCTCTATTGTCCCGTCTTCCCGTCTATTGTCTCCATCTTACTGATAAGCATTGTACAAATCAAGTCCAAACACCTGAAATGCCTTGTGTGCAACATGGTACATTCGTCTAGATATTTTCATGTCAGTGGTTTAACGGTGTCATTCGTTTTACATACAAAGCAAAATAAAAGTTTTCTTCCCATTAATTCTTCAGAATTTATGGCTCTTTGCATCACATGCTTTTCACAGCCAATCAGGCCAAATATGGAATAAAATAGGGGTGCCTCCATAGCACCAAGCTGCAATTGATGCTTCATGATGCATTGTTTTCATTGAAAAACATGAAGAAGAAAAAATTGACAATTTAATTTAGTTTTTTTCTTCCTAAAATTCTAGTTTCCCCTTTCAAGGCCAGACCACACGTGGGACAGAAACAAACACCCATTTTGCAATAGTGAACTCAGGCCCTCACCTGACCTTGCAGAGCTATCAAGCAGACCACTCGAATCTTGCACATCTCGGCAGATTTAAATCAAAACATGATAGGGCTAAAGCGGCTCGCTGACATCCAACGATAGATATCGTTTGGTTAGCTCGCCTTAAATCATTTTCTGTGCGCTTTATCTGCTTTTCCAAAACTCAGAGCCAACGTATCGTTTCAAAAGTAGAACACAATGTCCTTGCTTTTGAAAAGCAAAATAGTGATAACTAGAAGGGCACTCGGTAGAGCACATACCTCCACCCCACAATGCCTGATCCATGAGAACATATCGGGCCCAATACATTTTTTAAATGTCATGCTATACAGTACTATATCGTTTTTGGCCCCATCTTTCAATGGTGAAGAATCACTTTAAAAAATAAATAATTCTCCTATCCAGATCCAGATTCGGATCTTCACCAAAATCGAATCAATTAGTCCTTTTCACACACCCATTGTGCCCACCAAGTTTCTTCTGAATCCGTTTGTAACTTTTTGAGATATTGTGTTCATAGACAAACAAACAGACAGACAGGGGTGAAAACATAACCTCCGCTCACCTCGGTGGCAGAGGTATCAATTTGATTTGAGCAACAAGCGTCACCTACACAGCAACAGATTACTGACAAAGGCAAAAAAAAAAAAACATTTGGAGGAGAGAATGTCAGAATATGTAATCATTTCTTGCAATTCTATCATTCACAGACTGGTGTTGTATGTGTGTTTGTTTGTCGCGCTACTCCGACAGTGCTTGGCTGATTACATCCAGACTTGCTACATAGGATCAGCATGACCCCAATTAATGTATGGGGGGGTTTTAAAAAAACATCTTTGCCGGTGGTCTTGTGTGGGAGGGAAGGGGGAAGGAAATTCTCTATGTAAATGTGTATCGTGTAGCACCGCCTCCAGGTGAAGGAGGGTATTACAAGTCCCCACCATTTACAGTATTGTTCAGTATTCCTGTCACCACATTTTCCAGTGCAGTGAGGTGAGGAGTTATACACCGCCCAAATAAAGGTAGAACGTGTTACGTGTTTGGAACAAGATCGCCCATCGGGTGGGTACTCTGCTCGTATATGTACATAATGAAGGGCTCAATAACATAAATTAAAGATGAAAAGACAAAAAAAAAAACCCTGAACTTATACAATATTAAAATATTCTTGAATCCACTCTACCACTCCCCTCCCCAAAAAACCAAAAAACAATCCAAATATCACTGTAATAAATAAGAGGTTGTATGGCTGTATATGGTAGTAATATTGATTTGTCGTCACCACACTGACCAATTTGTGGTGACCATTTTCCCCTTCACTCGTCGAATGGTCACAGCCAAAACAATTGGGTGACCATTTTACCCTTCACTCGTCGAAATGGTCACAGGACAAAACAACTGGGTGTGACCATTTTCCCCTTCACATCGTCGAATGGTCACAGGACAAAACAACTGGGTGTGACCATTTCCCTTCACTCGTCGAATGGTCAGAGGACAAAACAACTGGGTGTGACCATTTTCACCTCACTCGTCGAATCGTCACAGGACGAACAACTGGGTGGACCATTTTACCTTCACTCGTCGAATCGGTCAACAGGACAAAACAACTGGGTGTGACCATTTTCCCTTCACTCGTCGAATGGTCAGAGGACAAAACAACTGGGTGTGACCATTTTCCCCTTCACTCGTCGAATGGTCACAGGACTAAACAACTGGGTGTGACCAATTAACCTTCACTCTCGTCGATGGTCACAGGACAAAACAACTGGGTGTGACCATTTTCCCTTCACTCGTCGAATGGTCAGAGGACACAACTGGGTGTGACCATTTTCCCCTTCACTCGTCGAATGGTCACAGGACAAACATTGGGTGTGACCATTTTCACCTTCACTCGTCGAATTGGTCACAGAAACAATGGGTGTGACCATTTTCCCCTTCACTCATCGAATTGTCACAGGACAAAACAACTGGGTGTGACCATTTCCCCCTTCACTCGTCGAATGGTCAGAGGACAAAACAATGGGTGTGACCATTTTCCCCTTCACTCGTCGAATGGTCACAGGACTAAACAATTGGGTGTACCATTTTCACCTTCACTCGTCGAATTGTCACAGGACGAAACAACTGGTGTGACCATTTTCCCCTTCACTCATCGAATTGTCACAGGAGGAAACAATTGGTGTGACCATTTTCCCTTCACTCGTCGAATGTCACAGGACGAACAATTGGGTGTGACCATTTTCCCCTTCACTCGTCGAATTGTCACAGGACGAAAACAATTGGGTGTGCCCATTTTCCCCTTCACTCGTCGAATGTTAAGGACGAAACAATTGGGTGTGTCCATTTTCCCCTTCACTCGTCGAATGGTCACAGGACGAAACAACTGGTTGTGACCATTTTTCCCCTTCACTCGTCGAAATGTCACAGGACGAAACAACTGGTTGTGACCATTTTTCCAGCATCGTTGTTCGTGTGTAGTGGTGTAGTGTAGTGTATGGTGTCAAGTAATCCTGTGCGTTTTGCTTGTTAATTTTTGACCACTATTATTATTTTATTCCTCACAAGCAAATACCACCCGTCACTTCACTGATGGGAATTACAAAGTGGGGGAAAAAAGAAGGGGGTAGGAGAGAGGGGTGAGGGGGAGAGAGGAGTGGAGGGGTAAGAGAGAGGAGTGAGGGAAGAGTGAGGAGGTGGATGGGGTAAGAGAGAGGAGTGAGGGAGAGTGAGGAGTGGAGGGGGTAAGAGAGAGGAGTGAGGGAGAGTGAGGAGACGTGGGGGAAGTGAAGGCAGACGTGCGGTGGAGCGTCAATTACGATTCATACTGTCTCATCAAAATGATTCTGCACAGAATAATAAATAAATAATAGGGATGGGTGACGGATGGAAGCATCGGCGTGGATATGAAAGGGGCGTGATTGTAAGGATGAGTGGTCGCATGTGCGTCATGAGGTTCGTATACTTTGCGTGATCGAGAAATCGTCACACGACGTCCTCGCACCTGTTACGTGTGTGACGATGCCATATTTAAAGCCTGCCCTTGTCTCCCCAGGGAGGCAAAGGCAAGAATAAGATGTGAAATGTGCTACGTGCCGAGAAGATGGGAGGGTGCTCCGTTCAACGAGGCATGTCATGTGATAGAGGTTGTTGTCTCATGTGCGGCAAAGTCCTGAACATTGGTCATCGCGTGGGAGACGAGGAATGTTTGTACGACCTCGTCCTTGCTCCATAATTAACGAGTGTAAAATATAATGTCGAGATATGCTGTAGCAGCCTCCATCGCCCCAGTGAAGGCTTTGTCAGCGTGCAGGACAAGTGACAAATACGATCACGAGACCTACGTCAGCGACCTGTTGCGTACCCGCAGAGTCAGAGATAGCCCCAAATGTCGTCATAGATAGGTCATCGGTCCGTGCGACCATGTCCACACATACACGTTCCGTGTGAGCAACGCTACACGATTGCAAACCGCACCGAGAGCAGCACGTGTAAAACGCGAATTTGAATGTGTGAGATTCGAAACAGGTGCCTTCTTTGTCAGGATTAAGATCAAGGAATATCAAGGGAGAGAGAGAGATACGTGGGACTTCCGTGTCAAATCAGCCAAAAAATGAAATTCTGCGGTGACCCCCTCAGATTTTCCTGAAAATATTCTCAA
>CM068956.1:177764115-177778781 GCA_035128595.1 Eptatretus atami | reverse complement strand
TTGTTGCGGTGGGGGGACAGGCGGAGTTCATCACCAAAAACCCTGGACTAAGTTTACAAAATTCCTGCCAGTCAAGGCCTGGCCAGCTGGTTACAGGAAGGACTGGGGTCAGAAACGTTCCATTGAGCTGACCCCACTATTAAATGGGGATAATACGGGACTTTCGAATGACGCTATTTCCATCCCAGAATTGTTCAGCGTGCATAGCAGAAACCTCTAGTGGCCTTAGACAGTTCGATGCCTCTCAGATAGGTGCGATGCAAACGACTAAAAAACAATACTTGTTTAAAAACCAGAAGTACATTGTAAACATACTCATGAGAAAAGGGATGTGCCATCGCACAAGGAAGCAGATTTGACAATCCTTCCTACCACTCGTACCAAAAAGGAGACAGGGAATGCAGGAGCACGGACTGATGGGCCGTGAGTGCCATTACATAACAGTCCTGCCCTACCAGGAACTCGCAACGATTCGTCAGACGACAATCCATATTACTGGCTGCACAGCCTCTGAAAACAAAAAAAAAAAATAAAAAAAAAAATAGCTTGAAAAATTATAATATCGCCGCATGATGTAGCCGACATACGCTGCCAGTCGTATAAAAATAACACACAAATTATGTACAGCTGACAGTACATAATACTTCTATAATGATAATGAACGACAGTGTGGCTCCCACTTTAAGCGATCGGTGATGTCCATAAAATGTCATGCGAAAAAACAGGTCGTGCTTAAAGCGGATGATTCAAGGAATCAGGCTTTCAACTTGAAACATATAGTGTCCACATTTACTTCTAGCAAGTAAATACCTTTTGAATGAGAATTCCGCCAATAGAAATCGTTCGTTCTGTAGTGCGAAATTAAAACACATAATTACTTATTTTATAGTGAGCTTTTCGTTGTTTAAAACAATCGCACATTGTTCGAAAATATATATACACAATGAGAGGTGCTCGTTTTCTCATTTATTAAACGTATAACATCGATGCAATGATTACGGATTTATAAAATCCAAAACGCTATTTATTCATCTTTCTATAATCGATGCGAGAGGGAATGTAAGCTGCTGCTACAACATCGATGGCCGTCATGACAGCACAAAGGTAAAACTAACGTGTCTTCCGTCTCTCTTGGATGTGTGTTACAATTGCCGACAGTATTCAGATACAGTAACATGCTGTACAGGTTTGTATCCGAGGAGCAATAGGCTACACCATATAAGCCAAGGTGTGTAGTTTTGTGTAAGTACGATGTTCGAAAACGATGTTTCGAAACGAAAACGAAAAAAAAATGATGTTCGCACAACGACGACGTCGCTTAATGACGCGTTTCTCAGAACGTAACCCCGTCATTAAGTGGCGCATGATTGTATATTATTTTTTGTTTGGTTTGGGCCACAAGAGAAACGAGAAGGGCACTTAGTAGAGCGCATACCTCCGCCACGTAATGCCTGACACGAGATATATCTGACCCAATACATTTTTGAAAATTCAGGCTATACATCGTTTTGTGAGCCCTACCTCTCAATGGGAAGAATCACTTTAAAATTACTCTCGTATCCAGATCCGGATTCTGATCTTCAACCAAAATCGAATCAATTTGTCCTTACCACACACCCAACCTGTCCACTAAGTTTCATCTGAATCTGTCCACAAGTTTTTGAGATATGTGCGTACATATTAGTTTAGCCCGATGTCTCAATGGTGAAGAATCACTTAAAAAATTAATCAGATCCAGATCCGGATTCGGATCTTCACCAAAATTGAATTAATTAGTCCTCGTCACACACCCAACATGTCCACAAAATTTTCATCGGAATTCGTCTGCAACTTTTGAGATATCCTGTACACAAACAGACAAACAAACAAACAAGCCGGTAGGCGACGAGGGATTCGCTAGGATCGAAGCACTGAATACGATGCTATTTCATTCTGACCGAATCCACCAACGAAGATTCATTGCCAAAGACGTATTGGTTCACATACAATTGTTGCCTCTGCTGGCAAGATTTTTCCTATTGCGTATTTGCCAACTGGCACTCTATCATAAAAATGACGGTAAATAGACACCACTATTTTGAAGGACTACCATTGAAAAATAATCGGATTTGCTGTTGTGCTGTGGAGCTCGCATTGCACACACACAACACACACACACACACACACCACACACACACAACACACACGGAAACCCGATAAACTTCTCTCAATGCTCTTGTTTGACCACACCTCCTGAGACCACACAATATTTTCATAAGCCACGCCCACTTTCCTACGCACTCCCTACTTTTAAATAATAAATAATTGGAGGTGGTGTGTGGGTCGTGGAATCGTTTCGGTAAATAAATAAATAATTGGAGGTGTGTGTGGGTCGTGGAATAGTTTTCGGTAAATAATAAATAACTTGAAGGTGGTGTGTGGCTTCGTGGGAATTCGTTTACGGAAAATAAAAAAATAATTGGAGGCGGAGTGTGGGTCGTGGAATCGTTTTCGGTAAATAAATAAATAATTGGAGTGGTGTGTGAGCGGAATCGTTTTCGGTAAAATAAATAATAATTGGAGGTGGTGGTGGGTCGTGGAATCGTTTTCAGTAATAAATAGATAATTGGAGTGGTGTGTGGGTCGTTGGAAATCGTTTTCAGTAAATAAATAGATAATTGAAGGTGGTGTGTGGTTGTGGAATTGTTTTCGTAAATAAATAGATAATTGAAGGGTGTGTGGATTGTGGAATTGTTTCGTAAATAAATAAATAATTGAAGGTGGTGTTGGATTGTGGAATCGTTTTCGAAATAAATAAACATGATATTAGAAATCCACAAAGACAGAAATGCCGGTGATTCCATTTATTTTGGAATCCTTTTCACTTTGGTCAATAACGTTTGGATCGAGGAGAGATCGAAGGTGGAACAACGGTGTAGTTCCTTACAAACAATGTACACACACTTAAATGACGGTAAATAGGAACCCGATTTTTGAAGGACAACCATTTGAAAATAAAAACCTCAATCAAAAATCGGCTTGAGTAAATTTTCTAACATCTCGAAGTGTTTAATTCCGAAGTCTCGTTTCTCTACATTCAAAACTGAAGGACAAGTATTGAAAATATGTATGCGGTTTTTTCGGCTGCTGCACGCAACGGGTGGTGCTAGGCACGAAATTCAATACGTGCACCTTCCCAGACACATGGCACCTGTTTGGCAAAAGTTTCATCGAAATCGTTCGCTGTTCGTGCTGCGCGGAGCCTCGCGTTGCAGACACACAACACACACCGACGGAAACCGACATAAAGGGATATCTAGCATATATAGCGAATCCAACAGGACAGAAGGGTGAAACAAAACCTCCTTACCTTTCAGTGGCGGAAGTATTATGCTCGTTTTTGCATCTATTTTGTGAAAGGAGGAGGTCCGATCGTCGTGTGTGTGTGGTGTGTGTGTGTGTGTTGTGTGTGTGTGTGTGTGTGTGTGTGGTATTAAAATAAACAAAAACCAAAGATTCTGTATTACCAAGTGCACAAGGTAGAATCCATCTGCAACACAGTTAAGCACGGGTCCTGTCAAAACAGATGAATCAAGTCCAAACACACATCCTTATATTGTATATTAAATATATAATATATATTATAATTCTATATATATATATATTATATATATGATATATATACATATGGATATCAAAGTACTGTTACATATTAATGTATTGAATTCTTGTCGCAACAATCCCAAGCACTTACTTGTACGGATGCAGTTTCCACTTAAGCTTACTTGACAGCCCGTTTGAATGGTTTCAAGAAACGCCTTATATAGTTTGCGAGAGACGTACTTCTGGTCAAATCTATTCTGAACAAAAAACAAGTCAGAACATTTAAAAAAAAATAAAAATGTGAGGTTTATCATTTATGTATTGGGAACAGAGTTACTGATCAAATTTACAGGTGCAGAAGAGGAGAACAAATGCTCCATGTCAAAAAATTGCTCATATAATCGCAGTCGATTCGGTGAACGTGGCAAACCTTAATTTAGTTAGTAATTCTCGGTTTGAAGTCTTGTTTTGGAGTGTACATTCATGGAGTGACAAACGGAGGATCACGACGACATGTTATGATGGACAGTGTGGACATTAACATCTTTCGTCGGATACGTCTACTGGTTATGTTGAGCGGTGAACCAGACCATTTGCTACAGGCATTTTAGACAAGAAGATATTTTGGTCAACTTCCCACAAATGCGAACAAAAGCAATCAACAGATATTTGATCTCCTGGATATGGTCCCAGTGACAGAAAAAAAGTCCTAAGGGATCCTTGGGGGGAAAGTCCTGAATCCATGAAATCCAATACTGGCCGCACCCGGCTTCGCGGCGGGAATGAGAAAATTGTAAAGTTGATATTTTAATATGTAAATATATGTTTTCTGCATCTTAATCTGTGGTAGTTATGGGTCAGTTATTGACTATACAGGAATTAATATAAAAAATGAAATGTAGAGGGTAAATAAAATTTATAGCTTTTTTTCCAAAAAGTCAATTTTTGTCCCGAAAAATTTTTTTTTTTTTACCGACTTACTGATTTTTTGCCTCCTGGACAAAAAAAAAAAGAAACGTTGAAGGACGCCAAGAAAAATCAAGTCTATGGCGAATACAGATATAATTATGTAAATCATTGAAACACGACAAAATTCACGAATTTCCTTCGAGGCAAGTCAAATCTGCTGACGAAGGTTTCGGAAATGAAAATGAAAATTCGCAATTTTTAAACTCAGAAACACAATCTATTAATAACTTTCACTAACATGTTGCGGAAAAATCAAGGTATTAAAGTTAGAACTCAGAATTAATGTCATCATCATCCTCAGCATTGTCACATGGAGTGTTTGTGCAGCCAGAGCCCCTGCAGTTTCCCAATGTCTGGAGTGCACTCAATCGTTTGTGTGCTTCTTGCCATGTGCAGTCTCATGTGCTACATTCCATGTCTGGCAGTTGCACCTATGGACACGTAACATCTTTTCAGGGCTGGAGCTTATGATGTCTTTACAGTGGCAAAAACCATCGTCACACTTCTGCCAACCCCAGTCTGTCGGAGAAGTATCTGCACTCCTTTCCATTCTTGGACTTGCAGTACACGCGAGGTGTGATACTTTTGCTGACTTTCTGATGTTTTCGGTGGTAACGTCTGTGTTGCACGTGAGAGGACTCCAAGCCACCTTGTCCCAGTACTGCTGATACCGGAGGGTGTCACAGGGTGTCAGTTAGACTTTCCGTGTAGATTATTCACAATGTTTTTTCTCCTGGCTCTGCCACATCACTACGAAGCTGGATATGTACTCAAAAGTATTGGCCTGCTCACGGAATGTTTGTTTGCTTTTTGAACTTTTTTGAGGGAAGCTCCGCTTTCCAATTCCATGAGACACGATGTTCGTGTTTCGCACCCAAGAACTGCTGTAGAAACAGATATGTGCTTGCATATGATCTGATAACAATCATTTCTTTTGTAGCCTTTGATGTTCCAGATGCGAGGCTCTTGTTTCGCTTTGGCTCGGGACAAAAGAAGAGAGTCATGGGATGTCTAAATTGTGCCATCGGTAGACATAGTGAGGACGAGGAGGGTCTGTAGTCATCACAATAACACAGTCGTTTGTGAAGTACGAACTGCACGGCCTTCGAGTACAATCAGGGATCAGCATCCCCTGAGCATGGTCGCATGTCTTCACAAGTTCTTCTTCTAAGCGTCTTCACTAAACATAAAAATGAATCGCTGTTTATTTCTGACGAATTGGAAGAAACGGTTTCCTTTCTTCATTGCTGAGACGCATGTCAGCTGTAAATGTTCCTAAAGTAGTGCTTAGCTGTCCTTATGACCGTCTCTGGCTGTGTTCATGTCCTTCGTTAGTTGGTTACTCTCCAATAACATCAAACCATACATATTGGCATCTCCGTACTTCTTTGTTACATAATTTAGTGTAACTTGTGGCATCATGTCTGCTATGTAGATCCACGAGACCATGGAATTGCGTTGAACAAGTACCCGCCGATCCACAAACATCTGTTGCCCATCATTGGAGATATCGGCCTGGGACATTCGGAATTTCAAGAAGATCCCAGGATGGCATCAGGCAAAGACTGCGCTTGTGTGCTTTCCTTCGGAGCTGAAGAAGGAATCAAAGGGAGGCTGGTGGCATAGCTGCACAGTTCATATTTGAAGGCAGACTCCAGTTCTTCTGCTGTCTGCTGCACAGTGATCAGTCTCTGGAAGAGGAGTTGTGGGTCAACCTGGACTTGCTCTCCATCAATCTTGAAGCATGACTTTTCAAATGCCGGCGGTGCACAACATTTGGTCTTTCCTCTTAAATGTTACATCGGCAGGGTCTTTCCCATCCATAAGATTTCAAATATTTTTGGCTCCATACAGACATGTGCTGTCATCGATGTTGACGTAGCGGGTGTGCTTTGGAAAACTCCGTGGCCAATCGTTCCTCAGACGTGGATCACTACTGAACGGATTACCGTTCCTGTAAATACTGAGAGCTGATAGTGTGTCCTTCCCAGTCACGAATTTGTCTGCCTTCGCGTATGTCACTTTTCTGCTTCTCCGTGTTGTAGATTCACACCTTGGCTCCTGCATGGCCCCCCCATGGTTTTATTTCTGCACAGGCAGGCATTGATTGTAGCCATAACCAGCGTTGCTTGCTTTCTTATTGTCATTTCCTACAGCCCTCGTGTGTGAGCCCCCGCTTGGTCTTCAACTTCTTCATCAGAACTTGTTCGATGATCAGGCTTCAGATGAAAGACCTGCCAAGCGTGATCACTCGTCGCCACATGGACCCCCATCAAACGTGTTGGACATTGGATGTTGAGTTTTGGGTTGGACATCTGCTGCAGATAACGCTCGCAGATTTGGAATACAGGTTGTGCCCGAGAGCTGCCAGGTAGCAAGCATTTCCTGGATGGCCTCGTAATGTAGTGCCAGTTCCCAGTGCGCTCTGCCCGATGTATCTTGCGTTTTTAGAATGGTCATAGCATGTCGCATATACTTGAAACCCAGAGCGCTTGAAGTTCATCGAAGAATATCTTTGCAGACTGGCATGGCTTCTGAAGTGAGTTTTTTGATTCGTTTTTCAAGACGTCAGACTTGCATAATCTCTTCACGACTGGGGTGGCAGAAGTTGGACGAGGGTTTTGTGCCACTTCATACATCAATAGCTCCAGCTCCTGAAAAATCTTACGTGTCATTAGGTGCAAACTGCCATGGCTGAATGTAGCACAATAAATGCACATGCCAGAAGACAACATTGAGTGCACTCTAGCTTCTGTGGACTGGCACGGGGCTCTTGGTGCAAAACACTCATGTGACAACGATGAGGATGAGATCGAACATTGCCGAGTTCTAACTTTATACGCTTGATTTTTCTCAACTGATTGTATAGTAGTTATAATGTGTAGTTTCTGAGTTTAATGCGAATTTTTAATTTTATTTCGAAACCTTCGTCAGGCAGATGTGATTGCCCGAGTGGAATTGTTGAATTTTGTCTGTTTAATGATTTAACATAAATTATTGATTCATAGACTTGATTTCATTCTTGTGTCTTCAACATTTTCTTTTTTTTTTGGTTCCAGGAGCCAAACAGATATCAGGTAAAAAAAAAATTTTCGGGACAAAAATTGACATTTTTGGACAAAAAAAGCATTAATTTATTTATTTTACCTCAAATACATTCAGCTTTTTATTAATTATTTCTTGTATATCAATACACTGACCATAACTAGAAACAATTAGAATGCAGAAAAAACATATACTTTACAATTAAAATATAATCTTTACAATTTCTCATTTTCCCCGAGCCGGTGGCGGCCATATTGGATTTCCATTGATTTCAGGCTTTCCCCCCGGGGATCCCTTAGGACTTTTTTTCTGTCCCTAGGGACATTATCCAGGAATCAAAATCTGTTGAGTTTGCTTTTTGTTGCAATTTGTGGGAGGTCATCCGACATTTGACTGTACTAATTGGGAGCGGAAGCAGAACATCTGCCAAAACCCTTCGATCCTAGCGAATCCCTCGTCGCCTACCGGCTTGTTTGTTTGTTTGTCTGTTTGTGTACAGGATATCTCAAAAAGTTGCAGACGGATCCAGATGAAATTTTGTGGACATGTTGGGTGTGTGACGAGGACTAATTAATTCAATTTTGATGAAGATCCGAATCCGGATCTGGATTTGATAATTTTTTAAGTGATTCTTCACCATTGAGACATCGGGCTAAACTAATATGTAGCACGATATCTCAAAAACTTGTGGACAGGTTGGGTGTGTGGTAAGGACAAATTGATTCGATTTTGGTGAAGATCAGAATCCGGATCTGGATACGAGAGTAATTTTTTTTAAGTGATTCTTCACCATTGAGAGGTAGGGCTCACAAACGATGTAGCCTGATATTTCAAAAATGTATTGGGTCAGATATATTCTCGTGGATCAGGCATTACGTGGCGGAGGTATGCGCTCTACCAAGTGCCCTTCTCGTTTCTCTTGTGGCCCCAAAACCAAACCAAAAATATATATACCAGTCATGCGCCACTTAATGACGGGGTTACGTTCTGAGAAACGCGTGATTAAGCGACGTCGTCGTTGTGCGAACATCATTTTTTTTTCGTTTTCGTTTTCGAACATCGTTTTCGAACATCGTACTTACACAAAACTACACACCTAGCTATATGGTGTAGCCTATTGCTCCTCGGATACAAACCTGTACAGCATGTTACTGTACTGAATACTGTCGGCAATTGTAACACACATCAAGAGAGACGAAGACACGTTAGTTTTACCTTTGTGCTGTTTCATGACGGCCATCGGTGTTGTTAGCAGCAGCTTACAATCTCCTTCGCATCGATTATAGAAAGATGAATAAATAGCGTTTGGATTTTATAAATCGTAATCATTGCATCGATGTTATAATTTATAAATGAAGAAACGAGCACCTCTCAATTGTGTATATTATTTTCGGAACAGTGCGATGTTTTTAACAACATGAAAAGCTTACTAAAAATAAATTTGTGTTTAATTTCGACTAAGAACAACGATTTATTTGCGGAATTCTTTCAATTCAAAGGTAATTTACTTGCTAGAAGGTAAATGTGGAACATTGTTCAGTTTGAAAGCCGATTTCCTTGAATCCCGATTTAGCACGACCTGCTTTTTTCGCGATGACATTTATGGACCTCAACGATCGCATTATAACAGGGCCACACTGTCGTTTATTATCATTATGAAGTATTATGTACTGCACGTGTACATAATTGTATGTGCTATTTTTATACGACTGGCAGCGCTATGTCGGCTACATCACTCGGCGATAGGAATTTTTCAGCTACATTTTTTTTTCATTTTTTTTTTTTCAGAGCTGGCAGATCCGTCGTATATGCGATCCGTCGTTGCCCGAACGTCGTTAAGCGGCGCATGACTGTACTTGTAATGGCACTCACAGCCCATACAGTCCTACTCCTGCCTCCCTGTCTCCTTTGTGGCACGAGTTGGTCAGGAAGTTGTCCAAATCGTTCATTGTGCAGAGGCACATCCCTTTCTCATGAGTATGCTTACAAGTACTTCTGGCTTCTTTAAAAGTTTGTTTTTTTTAGTCGTTTCATCCTGCAATCCTATCTGAGAGGCATGAAACATGTCTAAGGCCACTAGAAGTTTCTGTGTATGCACGCTGAACAATCTGGGATGGAAATACGTCATTTCGAAAGTCCCGTATTATCCCCACTTTATAGTGGGCTCAGCCAATGGGAACGTTTCTGACCCAAGTCCTTCTGTAACCAGCTGGCCAGGCCTGACTGGCAGGAATTTGTAACTTAGCCAGGGTTTTGGTGATAACTCGCCTGCTCCCCCCACCGCAGTGTTAGCAGATGGGTCCTCCGGCGTACCTTGTCCTGCACGCAAAACACAAAGGTAGCAGTCTATAGCTGGGTCGGGATATCGAACCCAGGCCAGACAACTCAAAGGCGAATGCACATACCTCTAATAGTCTAAGCTCTCCTGCCAGGGCACAGCAGCATTGATGATTCATTCAGCAAACAAAATCTGTATGCGTACAAACAATTAGGTGAGTTCACACTGTGAAGGTGAGGAAGTCCAATTGTACCTTTTTCTTATCTCCAAAAGAGAGTCATGGTGGATTAATTCATGCAATTAGAGAGTAGATGTGTGCATTGAAGTTCATGACTAAGCCCCTAAACCTCACAATGTCACCCCAAGAACTTTAGAAAAGATATCTTTATTTATTTATTTTTATTTTATTTTACTTTGAACAGGTAAAGCCTCCAGCTTCAATTGTAAATTGCTTGCACTTCTGCGTGCCTTTTTGTGCAGAGGAAAATCGCTTGCTGCGCATTGTCCTCGTGAAATCTGTGAGGCAGGCGAGCCATTGTTGGTCAGCACTTTTAAAAGGATCTTTCGTGGCTGACGCATGGACGCTGGACCAGATGCAGCGCAAACTTACTCTTGAACGT
Source organism: Eptatretus atami (assembly GCA_035128595.1). Classification (NCBI taxonomy): domain Eukaryota; kingdom Metazoa; phylum Chordata; class Myxini; order Myxiniformes; family Myxinidae; genus Eptatretus; species Eptatretus atami. The sequence goes on along the minus strand of CM068956.1, from coordinate 177,768,287 downwards.
TTTCAGACCGAGGTACAGTATACCTTATCTTTCCTTTGTTGTGCTATGCCTACGTACAGTTTGAGGTCCAAATTCAGTTTTGTTAACATGAGGCCAAATTGATTATTAATGAGAATGTCCACCGCCTTCCTCCCCTCACCCGACTCCCACACCTCCCACCGACCTTACCGCCAACAGAATCCCGGCTTTGATTTCAGCAAAGCAGAAGTCAGTGGAAATTATTCTACCGGTGGCCCCGATTTATCTCCCAATGTTTGATTCTCCTGGCCACAGACGTAACTCTTTTGCCATGAGTGAGAAGTAACCTGATTGTTCTCGATCGGTAAAATGGCTTTGACAAAGTCGTGAGCGGAACAAATATCTCTGCGAATGGTATGATTGCCCGCAACGTGATGGTATGTTTGCATAACCGCCATTTTATTTATTTATTTAGTCACTCGTATAAAAGTCATCCATTGATGCTCAAAATTGGCACGAAACGACATTGGAGTAAAAAGTATTTACCTACTCGACGGTCTCATGATGTTATTATCCTGTGAATTTGCTGATTTATAGTATTGATGATCTTCATGAGCTGAAACGGAGATCTCGACCGGGTCGTACCGCCACGCATCACCCATAATTGGATGTGTCCGGTGGTAAAATCAAAACGGGATTGCATACTTTTTGCATCAACGCTCTTCAGAGAGAAAAGACATCTGTATTTTGTGGATTTATAATTAATTTGGAGAAGTAACTTTTAATTGAAAAAAATACCTGATAATTTGAACATCAATGAATGGAAGTCATTTTATTATTATTATTATTATTTTTTTTTTAAATCGAGGTTTGAAATCCATCATTGTGTACGAGGAGTTCAATAGACAATTATCAGGCATGTTTTTTTTTTTTGTGACCGCCAGTCATTTATTGCACCTCACTCCAAACCAATCCCCTCTCTTCCCTTTTCATCTTGTCATTCATGTTTTTTCGAACTCTCTATGTGGATGGGTGTTATGGCAAAAGGTTCTGAGCTTTAGAATAAAAACATACTGTTTTCTTCCTTCCTTGTGTTGGGTTCCATTATAAGATGAACTTGTGAGATGTATTCTTTGAATGATTTTGTGTTCTGTGCTTTTATGATGTGAGTATATGTTGGTGGTCTGGCTGGATAGCCTAGGCTAACCCTGGAGGTATGCACGCTCGCCTCTGAGCTATCTAGCATTGGTTTTAATCTCGACCCAGCTATAAACTGCCATCCTGGGTGTTTCACAGGAAAGGCAAGGCATGCTCTCTGATGCATCGTCTCTTTGATGGATGTTAAGCTGGGTGTCCCATCTGCCAGCATTAGTTTGTGGACGTAGAAACTTGGAAGCAGGAGTGCTTGAGATTGGGTAGGGAGGGGGTGGGGGAGGGGTCAATAAGGGTAGAAAAGATCATGGTTTTGGATTGGGGATGATCTGAGATGGTGGTGAATATCAGTGCCTTCACAAAGTATTCCCACCCTTTGATTTTTATTGTGTAACAGCCTGAATTTAAAGACAACACCATCACTCTGAAAAGAGTATGGTGCAACTCATCAAGGTGTTGGTAGTTGTGATAATCTGTGCTACAGATCCGAGAGCTTGTTTCACAGCAAAGGCCTACAAGGTCTTTGTCCATAGTTTGATGGAGTGTTGCTCTCCCTTGGATGGTGCGTGAGAGTCCATCTCTCCTTAATGCGAGGGAGTCCAAAGCTCTGAACATCATTACAATTTTCCATCAAGAAGCAAGAGTCATTGGGGGTGTGTTCAGTTATCAAGCAGCTAGCTTGCACATGCCAAGCCAGCCGTTCCTTATCAACGGTTTCAAATGGAGTGCTTGCTTGATTGCTAAAGCTAGTTAGTGAGTGCTCTACAAGAAACTTGGTAACTGAACACACCGCTGGTCTGTTGCTCTCTCATTGCAGACAGGTTGGTGGCCTCTCAGTTTTCGATCTATTTGCTCCCACTCTTTTTTCAGGCCTATGTCACTCTTCTGCCCCTTTAGCTTGCAGCCATTCCCTCGTGACAGGTTAACCTTCCTCGATCTCGGCTTGCTGCTCAACTCCCCTCCTCTCTTTTTGCTTCATTGCAGAATTAATAAGTCTCCGACTTATGACTCCTCACCAACAATAAATAAATGAATGTCAATGTAATAACAGCATATAATGATCTTTTTTCATAATCTTAATTTTCAGCAGAACCACTTTTGACATTGATGGTAATATTTTTATTTATTGTGAAATAGACTTTTAAAGCATTACAAGTATGTACACATTGTTGTGGGCTGGGGCAGTGGGAGAACGAACACTAGGTGGGGGAGGTTATGTCGTCTCCCACCAGACTCCCTGGAATTGTAGGCCGTCGCGCTCCGGATAATTCCGTGAGTCGGCGGGTCGCTGAACCGACCGTGAACGCCAATATCTCAACCGCGTAGCATAGGGTCTTTTTGTGTAGAACCAATTTACCTCATTAACTACGCAACTTCGACTACAAGAGAACCACGCCCTCGGCATGTCTTGCTCGAACCGGGTCACTCTACCGACTGCGGTAGAGTTCCAACTACTGACTACCAACTCCGGTTCGGGTGCAGTCGAGCGGAACTGCCAAAGCCGTGCCGGCTGGGATGAGCAGATTAACGGGAACAAAGACCCGGCTAAACTCAGATCCGAACCATGCTGGACAATGCAAGAAAGGACGGAAACGAACTGGGAACATTTTTACAATTGTTTTATTCACAAATAAAAAAAGACACAGGCAAGACTTATCGTGGTTATGCAAGCAAGAATTTACAATGATGGAAAACACTAACAGTTCTACTTATAAGACGGGCACACACAGACGATTTATTTGAAAGATCCCCGCAGCCAGAGGGAGAACGAGCTGGGGGGGTCGCAGCTCACGTGGGTACCTGCACGTGTAAGGGAGGAGTGCTCCACGGTGCGGCACCTGCTATTGGTCGTGCGGCTCGGCCCACAGTCACACACGTGGGGCTCGTGCCCGTGGAGGAAACCGAGCGGGGCAGTCGGAGTCCCAGGGCGGAGATCAGGGTTCCGGACGGAACCCAGGAAAACTCCACGAACGCCAGCAAAATGTAGAGCGCACACCAACCAACTTGCTCCTCCAAAAGAACTCTCATTCCTCCTCCAAGAGACTTACTCAGAACCAACGACCGAACCCCTCAGAACTCTCGCTGGGGATGGCGTCGTAACTTTTATTGACCTCCCCGAGCGGGGCGAGGGCTCGCGTGGAACCAGACGTTACTGTCTGTCCTGATTGGACGGGGCTCCCATGGGTCCGCCCTTTCTGGGCAGGGTTTCGGCCATGCCGGGGAAACCCCGCCCCCACTCCACGCGTGCTCATACTCATAAAAAAGAAGTTACAAAGTTTGTGAAGCCGAGAAGGAACTGCCAGAGATTCTGCCTCCGACAGCGAGTCGCCAGTTAGGCGAGTGAAGCGCTTGTTCAGTGGTGTTGTCGGTTTGTTTGTTGGATGGTCTTAGATGGTTTGTTGGATGGTTCGCTGGATGTAATAACCGACCTAAAAGAACATCGCAACGCACACCTTTGATTCTCCCACTAGACAAAAGGAAGGGACTTGTCTCGCATGTACTTAACGGAATAACTGACCTTTGGGACATCTGCATGTTTGAATGCATATGATTTCCAGATCCGTAACAATATTCACTGTATGCCTTGTTCTGTTTTCCTGTTTTATTCCATGGAGCCATGCAGTGGTGGTTACATCACCAAGTCTGAGAAAACATGCCCCTTTGATTTATGACTATCACAAGCAGTTCACTCGTCTCCAAGATCCCCAAGATGTGGGAACAACACTCTTTGGTGGGCTGGCAGGATAGCGGACTCGATTTGAAGGTGTCTCGCCTGGATTTGAATATCCACACAACTCCATTGTTTTGTTTACCCTGTGTACCCTGCCCCATCCCTCTCACTTCCACAGATCTCCTCATTTTCACCCTCTGCCGTACCATGTCATCCCTCTGATCGGCAAGCAGCAGCCTCTTCACTCTCTGCAGATCTGGATGAAATCACAAACTGGTCCAACATGCGGAACATGTCTTTCATCCCTGACAAATCTCACACTCTCACTATGTCTCTCTGAAAGGACCATCTGGAAAACCCCCACATCTACTTTCTCAACAATCCTCTTGAA
>CM068956.1:177738254-177761067 GCA_035128595.1 Eptatretus atami | reverse complement strand
TGCGGGACGAGGCAGAGGCCTACACGCTCGCGCCGGGTCTCGAAGAGTTATTTATTTTGTGACGTCGACTCGTCCCCGGATCGACCTCGAGTCGGCGAGGCTGCGCTGGAGCGGCTCCTCCAAAGCTGGACCTCAGGTGAGTCACCGAGGCCGCTCGTCCCGCTCGGCAGTTCGACGGCACGATGATTTTAAATTGAATGAGAGGACGATCGCCCACTCCCGGTAGGCGGTGCACGCCACGTGAATTGCTTCAAGTTTGTGAGTGTTTTGTGCGAATTAAAATTATTTTTTTTATAAAGCAAAACGAGTTTTGAGAAAATGGATCAGGAGGTCGTGAGATTGGGTGGAATATCAAAGCCCGCTTTATGGTTACCAACCTATGGTTTGCCCATGCTCTATCATTAAATACTGAGCATCAAGCGAGGAAGCAGCGCGGACCATTTTTAGGTTATGTTGAATTGAAATTCCAGATAAGGTATCGTGTCCGTAAGCCATGTGTCCATGTGTCCCTGCTGTCGCTGAAATTTGACAGCATCGTCCCTCTCCTGATTGGTAATACTAGTGCGTGGCCGTACGTGCAAAAAAAAAAAAATACTTTCAAACCGCGTGCCAGAAACAACAACACACAGCCGTTCCTTCGCTCTCACGTGCCCGTACGTGCGTGACCGTAACATGCAAAAAAAAAAAAAAATATATATATATATTGTTACGGCTGTGGAAATTCGCAGAACACTATATAGGTTCTTAGTTAGTTACGCCGATAAGTCGCGTGTTCAGTTAGATTCCCCACCGTTGTTTAATGGAATTATTCTGTTAACCGGGCTGTGATCCTTTGAGGTAGGTTTTTCTTTTTCTATCGTTATTTTGAACCAACACATCTCCACCACCATTACAACAACCAAACATAGCTCCCTTAAACCATTTTCGCCGCTACGCCAGCTATCAATTCCCTTCTTCTCCACGGACACATTACAACCATCTCTCCGCATTCATTCAATAAAATGAGCAAAAGGAAACCAAAGGAACTTCGATGGGCGCGCGGATTTTTCCCGCCTAATATTCCGCCTGTTTTCTCCGCACTTGGCGTGGGGAGGGCGAGGCAGATCGTTCGCCATTGGTCGGTTCGTGGAATGAGGCGCTGGGAACGGAGGAACGCCCCTTTTCTGAAGCTTCTCGCAGGAACTGGAAGGGGGCGGAGCAGAAAACGGGAGGAGCAAGGGGTTGGACCCCAGGGGATATAAGGGCAGACAGGACGCGAGCTCGAGGAAGGAGGGGTGATCGTGTGGGTTGTGTCTCTTCGGGGGAGCTTCGTCTCTTCGTGACATTGGTGCTTTTTGAACGTCGTCGAGCCCTTTCGTCGTCGAGCCCTTTTGTCGTGTGTCTTTTGGTCGTCGTCGTTGTCGTCTCTTCGGGAGAGCTTCTGGATTGCGTGGTGGTTTCAGCTTCTTCGGGGTCGTTGGTGGTTTCGGCGTCATCGAGCTCTTCTGGTCTGGTGATTGCTGCTGCTTCGTGGTGTTCGAGCTCCGGGTGCCTTCTCTGGGCGCCAAGGCATGAGGGTTGTGTGCGGTGGTCCAGGGTCGAGGCGCGCACGAGAGGAGAGTGCCGGAGAGAGCTCGCCGACGCTGGCACCACGAGGGTGCAGGTAACCAGCGTCGGTTCGTGGGGCCCATTCGGTCAGCCAGGCTCCACGCACATAAAGGTCTACGGACCCGGTCTGCCATCCTCGTCTTTTGGGGATGGCCCTTTTCTTTTGGCTTTTGAATGATGTTGTGGCGCCGAGTCTGAGAAGTAGAACTACTTAAGTGCCTGTAAATTATTACTGCTTATATTCGGTCGTAGTGCTTTCCTTGCTTTTGCTTGTCTGTATACGTGATTGCTTTTGTCTCTTTGCATACGTGTATGATTATTTCATTGCCTTGCCTGCATACGTGTTGGTGTAAATATAAATAAATGCTTTGTGAAATGTACCCAGTTCGTTGTGTCCTCTCCCTATGAAAATGCCATCTTGCATCGCGGAATAATAGCTGGGTTTTAAACACCGTTAAATAGAATCTGATCCGGCGAGGTCTGGCGATAATACCCGCTCAGTTATCACTGCAGAACGGAACGGACCGCTTAAGCGGTTCGTGCCCAAGCCGACTTGCGTCGAGGTACGGTCGCCCGGTCGGCTGCCCGCGCAGGTACTTAGTATATCGAATTCGCGAGTGACCTATCTTGCGCGGGTAGACAATTGGCTCGGCCATGGTGGGGATTAGAAACCCATCGTGACTGGTTTCTGGCGTTAGCTCCGGAAAGTCACGACTGAATTGTCGTCCGGTGGGCGACGCGGTTGCGATTAGAGAAACGCGGCCGATCACACGCGCGCGGGCGCGAATTCGTAACATATAATATATAATAATTTATATATAATATATATATATATATTATTATATATATATATAAAAAACTTCAAACCGTGTGCCAGAATTAACCACACAGGCCGTTCCTTCGCTCTCACGTGCCCGTACGTACGTGACTGTACATGCAAAAAAAATATAATATTAACTTTCAAACCGTGTGCCAGAAACAACCACACAGGCCGTTCCTTCGCTCTCACATGCCCGTACATGCGTGGCTGTACTTGCAAAAAATAAAAAAAAAACTTTCAAACCACGTGCCAGAAACAACAACCACACAGGCCGTTCCTTCGCTCTCCTGTGCCCGTACATGCCTGGCAGTAGTGTGCAAAAAAAAAAATAAATCAAACTGCGTGCCAGAACAACAACCACACTCCTTCGTTCCTTCGCTCTCCTGTGCCCGTACATGCCTGGCAGTACGTGCGTGGCCGTACGTGCAAAAAAAAAAACTTTCAACAACCACACAGGCCGTCCTTCGCTCTCGTAAACGACGACTGGATTGGAGCATTGTGTTTATAAATGCGCATAAGAAATCGAGAATTATTAGAATACAGTAAGTCATCACTATCTGGAAGTCCTACGTTGTAACCCGTAATGGAACGCGCTCTAACTTGGCCATAACTTGGGAACCACTTGTCCGATTAATTTCAAACCTTTTGAAAGGCAAACAAACAGAGATTGCTGAATTATAGATAGATAGAAGATAGATACTGGGTGCAAAACGCCAAGCAACGTGTCTGTCATTGGTAACTAAGGCGCCTTTCCCCATCGGCCACGCCTACGCAGCAACGTGTCCTGTCATTGGTTTGGTAAATAAATGGCCATAATTTGGGACCACTTGTCCGATTAATATCAAACCTTGAAAAGGCACATCCACAGGGCCCCAGCAATACACCTGGCAAGTTTCAATTAGATCGGACCAGTGGTTGTCGACAACAACGGTCACAGACAGACAGACACTCACACACACAGATTGCTGGAATTATAGATAGATGGGGATTGCAAAAGCTCGTTTTCGGGTCACGTGACTTTAAGTGTGTCAAAATGGCCGACTTGGTAATTTTTTTTCAAAAATCTTATGCAGACCCACCAATAATAATACTACCAAATTTGTGTTACAACATTAGGCCAGGGTGGGGATGTTAAATTGTGGTCATGCCGATCACGTGACCGGAAGTGTGTCAAAATGGTCGACGGTCAATTTTTGGGAAAAATCACGAAAATTCCTTCAAAAATCTTCTTCTCCAGACCCACCAGGCAGAATGCTACCAAATTTGGGTTACAACATTAGGACAGGTTGCTGATAAGCTACAGGTCCAGTGGTCCTATTCCTCCGAAATAAGCTCATAGCGTGGGCCCCGGTGTCCGTCCATACGTGGTACGCTACGTCCGTCAATATTTGACTAAAACATCTCGCAAACTACCCAACCGATGCGGACTAAATTTGGTACGACGCATCAGGACATCAAGCATGGTGTTGGCTTAATGGTTAAGGTGGCTGGCTTAAGATCCTAGGGTCTGGCGATCAAGCCCCTGTTTGCCATTGAATGAACACCAGGTGGGGTTGACTCAGCCTGTCATCCTTCTGAGGTTGGCAAAGTGAGTACCAGCATGCTGTTAACAGGGGCATTGCATCAGCGGCACAGCTGCGCCCCTCAAAAATGATGCAGCCAAGCAGCCACAGGCTGCATACGAATAAATAATAAGAAAATCAAGACAGTATGGTCTCATTGGACTGTGTTCCCCATTCAGATGCACCCCCGAAAAGGAGTAGTTTAAGAGGAGTTTTTCCCCAAATTTTAGTATTTTATTCAATAATCTTCTTCTCAGAAACGGCCAGACAGATCCAGACCAAACTCGCTACGAGGCATCAGGACCATGCCCTAACCTTAAGTTGTGCTCCTCATGGCCCTATCTCCCTTAAAAAGGGGGCCACGGGCCTCTCCCTGAATCCCTCATAATTCACTAAAACATCTCCACAACTACCTGAGTGATCCGGACCAAATTTGGTGCAATGCATCAGGACAGTAAGGTCTCATGGGGTTGTGCTCCCTATCTGGATCCACCCTCCCATAAGAGTCTGAAAAGGGGGTTTTCCTTTCAAATTCAAGTAATTTATTTGAAAATCTTTTCAGAAACTGACGACCAGATCAGATACGGACTAAACTCTTCAGAAAACATAATGAACCATGCCGTTAACTTAAGTTCTGCTCCTCATGACCATAACACGTCAGGAAGGGGGGCATGGCCCTTCCCCCCCTAACCCTTATTCTCACCCTACCTGTTTGGGGAAATAACCTTAAGGTCCCTGACATGCAAAACTTTCTGGTTATTACCTTCGCAAACTTTGTTGCGAAGTTATGTTTTGATCGCTGTGTATTTATTTATTTGTGAATATGTGTGTTTTTTGTTTGTTTGTTATTCGCAATAACTCAAAAAGTATTGAACTGAATCGCAGCAAATTTGGTGGGATGATTGGTTATTATCCGAGGACCATTTGATTAGATTTTGGGAGCGATCGGGTCAAAGGTCAAGGTCAAGGTCATGAAAAGGTCAAAATCGTCTTTTACCATAGCGCGGTCAATTTGTATCCAATTTGCATGCAACTAATGCCAAAGTTCAGAATTCAATGCCCCATCTTGTGATATGTGACATGACACAATGACGTAATAACCCTTATTAGCGGTTGGGAGTCAAAGGTAAGGGGGGGTCACGACATTGCAAAATGTGCGGTTTTAGTCATAACACGGTCAATTCTTATCCATTTGCATGAAACCAACACCAAAATGTTGACTGTTCTGTTCCCCACACTCTAATACCAATTACAAAATTAAGAGTACAAAGATCAAGGTCGAGGTCATGAAAAGGTCAAAATCGTCATTTTGCCATAGTGCGGTCGATTTTTATCCAATTTGCATGCAACCAATGCCACAATGTTTGTGAATTCAATGCCCAATCTTGTGATTAACAATATGACACAGGAAATTTAATGTTTTAAAGCCATCATAACACATGAGATGGCAGATGTGGTATGGGATTAAATACCCTCACAATCAACGGCTTCTGGGGAGGGGGGGGGGGGAAATGTAGCGTTGGCGAAGGTATGCGCTCTACTGAGTGCCCGTTCTAGTTTATATATTAACTTGACCTTCCTAGTGAAGAAATCACCCATGTTTTTTTTTTTTAAATCAAAAATGGGATAATTAGAGCAATATTTCGATCATTTCTGGTGCCTTTCACAACTTGCTATGCCCCGCCCCTAAAAAAAAGTTGACCAGCGAATCGCAGCGTTGACGTCACATACAGAAACTCGCACAGAGTGGATTGACTCGAGATCTCTAGAGTTTAGACCAGCGTTTCTCAACCGTTTTACCCTTGTGGAACCCTTGAAATAGTTTTCATGTCTCAGGAACCCCTGCATAAAAATTATTATATACCATTATTAATATCTAGCTCTTTTATATTTTATCGTAGTTCACGTGGTAAATATAATATTTTTTTTTCGGATATCTGGTTTAAGGAAAAAATGACCCCCTTTTTGTCAAATTTATTGGCAATGAAAAAAAAACGTACTGCTCGTTTATGAGACCTCACACCGAGGTTTTAATTCACAAAAAAAAAGTATTTTTTTTTTTTGTTTGAAACGTCGAAGCGTTTGTCAACCCCAAGTCTGTTTGACAATTAAAAAACACACCTCATGTAACTTGATCAACAAAACTAAACAAATAAAGCTGAAGCAATAAAGTAAACAGAAGAACTAACCTTGAGAAGAGAGACTTCGCGCTAGGAAGCACAGAGAAGATAGATGGACACCGTGCATGCGTCCCGTACTTGAGTCAGTCACTCAATGATACACGAATCCGCCGCGTACAGGACGTCCACTAACCAGTGAGGGCGGTTTCACACTGCGCCATATAGACATCGTTAAATACATTCCCTATGGTTGTTATAATTGTAAATAATATGAGGTTGAAGCTCTATTATAATAACCAAGGAGTTTCCAACAATATGCCTTCGTGTATCGTAACATTATGAATATTAAATCAAACAAAAACTACTCAAAAATACATTAGCCTATTTATTAGTTTCTGCGGAACCCCTAGCGACCTCTTGCGGAACCCTAGGGTTCCGGGGAACCCCGGTTGAGAAACACTGGTCTAGACTAGTCCGATAAATCCGTCGTCCGTCCGACTAGGCCGATAAATCCGTCGTCCGTTCGCCGACAGGCCGATAAATCCGTCGTCCGCGTACCGACTAGGCCCGATAAATCCGTCGTCTGTCCGACTAGGCCGATAAATCCGTCGTCTGTCCGACTAGGCCGATAAATCCGTCGTCTGTCCGACTAGGCCGATAAATCCGTCGTCTGTCCGACTAGGCCGATAAACCCTTCGTCTGTCCGACTAGGCCGATAAATCCGTCGTCTGTCCGACTCGGCCGATAAATCGTCGTCCGTCGTCCGACTAGGCCGATAATCTTGACGTGCTGTAGCTTTCTTTTATTATTCTCTTTTCTTCATTGTTTTCTACTCTATCTCTCTCTCTCTCTATTGAGTGCAGCCTGTGGCTGCTGGTTGCATCATTGGTTGGGACGCGGCTATGCGCTGATGCAGTGTCCCCCTTACAGTACACTGGTGCTCATTTTGCCGACCTCGGAAGGATGACAGGCTGAGTCAACCTCCTGGTTATTTTAATTCAGCGGCCAACGAGGCTTGAACTCAGGACCCTAGGATCCCAAGCCGCCACCCTCACCACTAAGCCAACACCAGGCTTATTGTTTTCTACTGCTGCTACATGACGACAGAAGGAATAAAATAAATAAAAATGCAACAGACACGTCAGATTTATCGGACTACTCGAGACAATTGTGTCACAAGGTGTGTTCTGCACACAAGTTTTCATCGTATCCGGACAGTGAGATTGCTTCGTTTTATGCGCGGAGAGATACGGCCGATGACATGCGCCGGCCTTGTTTGCGATTTATTCGCCGCGGTGCAACATGTCCGCTGCGCTATGCTGTTCACGTCACTCACTAAAATATTTCTGATATCGAGCAGTATGCAAGTCAAATTTACATTATTGAAGTACGAATAGGATTTAGTCTAACCAGTTGTTATTGCCAAGTCTTCCTTCGATGTCCTCCCGATCATAATGAACGCCGGGAATTTCATCGCCATTTTCCTCTGCTTGTCCTGCTTCGGGCTCGAACTGGTAAGGCCGTATTTCATTTCCAGCTGTCTGAACTTCACCTCCCATGAATACGTTATCCGAAATTCTCCATGTGATTCAGCAAAATCCTTCATTTTTCTCACACTCACTGTCATTACCAGACAAATGAAAGTCCATGTCATCCATTATTCAAAACCAAATGTTCGATTTTTTTAAAGCAGAAATGAATGAAGCGATTGCGTCGACCAATCAAATGTGGAAACACACAGAAAACCAATAGAATCACGTAGACCACCCACCCGAGTAATTTACGTGCAGCCTTTGTAATCCTGTAGTTGACGTCATGTGGGTTACGCCCCTTTCAGGAGAATTTTTAGGGGCGTTCCCGAAGAGGTTTGTTTTTTTAATTTTACATTTTACAGAATGAGTATTGTGAAAAAACATTGTCAGATCTGAAATCACGATGAAAATCTCCGATAGGACATATATAAATGAAATTTCTGTACTTTTGCGTGTCAGGGGACCTTTAAGTCCCCCACGGGGGATGACTCATTTAAAATTAATGTTCATATGTTATGTAATACTTGGTATCAAGATGTGAGGGCAATATACTGACAGTGGGGTGGTAGTGGACGCAATAAGGGGGTTAACGAGGAGAAGGAGGGAGAGAGCATTACATAGCAACCTGTAACTAGATGGGGAGATGTTGAGGAGAGTTCGCGGGTAGGGATAGAGGTAGATTCGAGGTGGTGGTGCACTGTTATCGTGAAGTCCTGGAAGGAAGAGTGGGATTGAAGGAGGTTCTAAAAGCGGGAGAACAAAGGACCTCATAGTGAACAGCACAATGAGGGTGTTGGTAGAAGAACGTGCGGCTTGGAGCAATGAAAATGGAGGGTCTGCCAACCTGTCTGCGATGAGAGAGCAGTAGGCCTTGTACCTCCTTCTTTGTGGGAGAAACCAATGACATTTAGATCCTTGGATTCCATTGCATCCAGCAGAGACAGGTGTGAAGCGAGGGAACCATTTCAGAAGCGAGAGCTGTGTATTGATCTATGGACAAAGGCCTTCTGTGGGATATGGGAAGTTCACGTTTACCGAGGAAGGAAATGATGGAGGACGCTCATTTTCAGCTGACTTTAGAGGGCAGATTTGTTGTTTTTCTTTTGAATGAAAAGCATGATTTGCCCAGGAAAGGTCATAGCTGATTCGTGAGGCCCAGAAATTTGAGTGAGTGAAGCTTTTCCAGCACCGGTTGATTGTAGAACCTTCTGGAGAAACGGTGAGGTTATCCTGGATTGGAAGACGTGCTCCAAATGTTGTGACACTATCGGATCCTTTACAGGTCAGCAGAGAGGGAAACCACCGCTGCCGTCATCTTGTCGATCATTAATGTACAGGGTAGCCACAATGTCTTATCACCCATTGTAAAAATTGTGACATTGTCTTTGTGTGCAGAGTGTTCATTCCTTTCCTTTTCCCCCTTTTATCAGATTGAGTGAATACCGCCGATGGCCTGAAACAAGCAGTGAGACTTGCTTTCAATGGTATCACCCCACATATGCTTCGGAAAATATCCCACGGAACATGCGGCGCAAAATTTTTCTCTGTAATGACAATGATGGAGCACAGACGGATCCACCGAACACTTAAAGCTTGTGTCATATGCTGTAGAATGTGTAATAAAGTAAAAGAGTACTGCAAATGTATGTGGTATAACTTGTGGAACCCTTCAGTGTTGTTAGCCAATTAGTCCATGAGGCCGACCACTTTGTCGGTACCAAATTAGTGCCCGGTTGTGTTTGGTATCATTGGAAAGCTTATGACCTCTATGTTGTGGAAATGCATGATAGCAAGCAAAACAGAGTAGCTGAAGCGTTTAATTAGCCAAATTCAAAATGACCGACGCTGAATTCCTGTTGTTTTTCAATATTTGAGAAATTTTAATCCACATGGCAGAATATGCATATGTAGCTGCATATTTCATTACTATGATGTTATATACACTACTTAAATAATAAAGTAAATTGAAACTCTTTCAAAATGTAAAATCCAACATTCCGCAAATACAAAAAGTGTCATAACTTTGGAAATAGTCCACATAAAGGAGTGATTTTGTTGTCTACATATATGTTTTCATATATATGAGGATTCCATTAAAACCATACTTGATGTAATCAAACCCTTCCTTGTCATGCAGCAAACAAGTGGAATACATCAAAATGAAAAAGCGATATTAGTGTCTTGTGTTATGTTTAAGAATATTTAGTATAGGTGTTAGTATTCAGTGGCTGATCCATCTATTGATGAAATTTGATACTCAATAGGCCTACCAGGACTCGGCCATCACTTGTCTGGTAATCTATACAGGGAATTCCTTACAGTTTGGAGTATAAGTGATGATTCACTCCATCGTTTTGAGTTGTGGCCTTATCCCTGAACATTTTAAAAATATTGTACTGGTGGTAGATAGAAATAGATTATGTGTTTTTCTAACATATCTAATCATATTATAGCATATATTCAAAATCGTTCATTCCTTAGTCTGTCTGTAGGCTTGAAATGCAAAAATCTGTACTGTTGCAATGCACTTTTTTGCTTCATGTAGTAATTTGAGACTGCACTCATGCAATAAGTTGCGTTTGTTTTCATTATAACAAAGATTGTTGTTGCTTTATTTCAGGTATCCCAATCAAGCATAAAGAATAATAGCCATGCAATCCTCTAACAGTGGTGAAGGGCCTCACAGACCGCTTTTCAAACAGATTCGCCCCCAAGCAAAAGATCTAAACCTTTTTGTGTTATCCATTATCCAGAGGAAGATTCCCAAGCTCCGCTCACTTCACAAAGATGTTTCATCATGGCAGACATTGCTAATCTGCATGTGTACGTCAGCATGCCCCATTGCTGGAGAAAGCTCAAAATCTATCAGAAGGACAGGTGCCTGACATAGTTTACCATAGACAGTCGGTCACGCTTTACATTGAACGCGACCTTCAGCTCTTAGAAAAACATCGAGAAAGGTGTGATGATGGTGAAACCACAGTATTTGGTAGCAGTAAACATCTTCCCAGGTCAAAGCCTTCAACAGCAAGGGTTTACGAAACAAAATGCATATTCTGTGAAAGAGAAAAGTATAAAAAAAATCAAGAACAAGAGAATCAATTGTACAGTGCACAGAGCTGCGATGCGATAAGAGAATACGGGAGTGCGCAATGCAAAAGAGCGACCCGAAGATCTTAGCAGTTGCGTCAAGAGACTTAGTTGCCGACTGAGCACATTACCACCACTCATGTTACCGCATGTACACTAATAAAGGCGGTGAAACTGCAACAACTGATGTGTCCTCTGATGCCGAGAAGACTGCCTGTACAAGAGGCTGAAAGACATGCGAACGATCGATGCTCTACACATTTATCCGTGATGATTTATTCACGAATCTCGTGTATTAAAGATGATTGATCTCAGCAATATCATCGTTTAGGTGATGTAAAACACAGGGATCACATGACCAAAGAATCCACCAAGAAGCATATTCAACGAAATATTGAAAAGGAATTTGCAGATACTTTACATTTCTGTAAAGATGATAAGAGGAACAACTCGTATTCCCTCACACTCTCACATCTACGAACTTGTGAAAGAGAACCAGAAGCTCAAGGACAAGATAGAACCCTTACAGACAGTAACATCTGGTGATTCTTCTGTCGTTATCAAAGCTGGCCAAATATATCGATTCCATAAAAGAGATCCGCAAGGATCAAGTGTGGCCTTTCACGCCGCTTTGGTGAACTGGAGTGGCTTCCGATTACCAGAACTTCTGCAAATCTTCATAACGTGTGTCCTTTCAGGTGAACCAAGCTATCACAGTGCCTCGCAGAAAATTCAACTGTTAGTGGATTCATATGGCCAAGATCTGGTCTACAGTGTCACCTGTGGTCTGTGAAACCACCGAAGCACATCTTGCTATCAAATGCAGTGAAAACACTGACAGGAAACTCGGAAATCATCCAGATAATGAACAAACTAGGCATGGAGTTTCATATACTGTTCTCGAGGAAAACGACACGTTGAGCCTTCAGAAAATAGCCCATCCTCAGATGATTCTGTCCCACTTCCTGATTGTGTTAACCCCTACATATATTCCGCTCTCATTTGGGACATATAGATTTCCTCGAGGAAACTGCAACAGGAGCAGGAACAAGCCACAGGGTCAATGGCATCATTTGCCAACAAAAGGTGTATGGTCCTAAGCTGGAATTGGCACGACCTGTAATAGAAAGAAATAGCAACGTTCCATCAAATATGAAGAACAACAGCTTCCAATTTATAACACTGGGAAAAGAGAAGGACCTGGAAGCAAAACAGTTCTGAAGAATACCATGCTCTTCCTCAAAAATCCATCCACAGAAAGGACTTGATCTGGATTCTTCTACGGCAAATGCACCCGGAAAACCAAATTATTCCAGATGGACAGGAATCAACATCATTATGAGACAGGACCAGACAGTTCATCAGCACAACATAGCTATCTTACCCAATCAATTTTCCAGCACCAGCATGGCGACAGCAGCTGAGATTTTGAACAGGTCAATGAAGGTAAAAGAAAGCCTACATCTTCAAGAGTTGTACTGGTATTCGACCAGGCCCTTTATTCCAAAGTGGCAGAAGTTCTGTGGAAACACAGATGTCAATATCCCGGAGTAATTTTCGCCTCGGCTCTTTTCATATGGTCTGCAACTTTCTGGGAATACTTGGAAAACGTTTTGAGGATGCAGGCCTGCGTGACCTTTGCATTGAGGCAGGAATAGTGGCAGAGGGGTCTGTAACGAGTGTCATGGCAGGCAGACAGTACAACAGGTCTCTCCGAACCAGCACAAATACATATATGAGGCCCTTTTCAGATTGCTATGGGCGGGATTTCTGCTATGGCTGAAGGAACAACAACCTACACAGATGAACCAGATCGATCAGTTATTGGAATTACTGAGTGATCTTCTGGACACTTCTCATCAAAGTTCCAAATATGAAGAGACGCTGAACATGAATTGTTCTTGCAGATGCTGGAACACTTTGAGAAATATTGTGAACATCTACGGACACCAATGGACCTCTTTCAGCGTTATGGATGTCATACTTTGACATGGTTGGGGAGTATTGCTGGCCCTAATTCGCTCTTCCAGAGAAGGTGATTGGAATTTGCATGCAGCTGCAGTTCGTGGCATGATTGTCTGGTGCTTCGCCTATGACCGACAGAATTATGCCCGGTACCTTCCAGTATACTACGCTGAAATGTCCCAGCTCAGAAATGACCATCCAGAAGTGCTTCAACACTTCCTTGAAGGAGAGTTTTCTGTCCAACTAGGAGAAAAGAACCCTTTGCTAAGATACCCTTGACCAGACAATTGAAGAGACAGCCAATCGTGACACAAAAGTTGCGGGAGGAGTGCGCAAGTATAGTCCCAAACCTGGTGCAGTGAGTCGGTTCTTCCTGACAGCAGAATACCGGTCATCCTTCTGTGCATCATCTCCGAGACGTGTTAGTACAGCGACAAATCTGATCATGGACATGTAGAGTTACAGAACAGCAGAATTATAAAGGATGAACTGGCTGTCAATGCTGTTGTAGAAACCCTGCAAAACTGGGTTTAATCCCTATGAAGAAAATCAACAAGAACTAGTCAGTCTGTCTACAGCTGCTGCTGCAACAAGGCGATGCAAACAACATCATGCGGTTGCGAGAAAGAGAAAAGCGTGGTGAGGCAGCTTATCAGAGCTTTAAGTCTGAAAGACTCGAATCAAGTCCACCAGTCGTGAAATTTCATGATCCATTGCCTAAGCTGAGGCTCAAGACCTTTTCAGATATGACCAAGAAGCGAAAGAAGTTTCTTCAAATGGAAAGAAATGATTCTGAAAGCAGACCGAAAGTTGTTTGGGCAAATGGTACTCATGCACAAACAAGAAAGAACCTGGATATGAAAGATGTCCTGGCCACTCCCTAGGTCCGCTGCCATGGTCTCTAGCCTGTGAAGATGGGAGTATCAGGAAGACAAACAAGCTGTGTTGGCCAGAGCATTACAAAAAGATGCACAAGCAGAGAACATTCCCACACCATCAGCCACGATATTGATGGCAGTTTGGTTCAAAAGATGAAGGGGACCAGAAAACATTTGGAGACATTGCAAAAACACCTTGCTTCTTTCTGCAATTAGAGAAGGTGCACACAGTACTAGGATTGACATCGTGTTTGATGTGTGTCAACCACACAGCATAAAATACCACGAAAGAGCGAGACGAAGCAAGAATCCAGGCATACAGTTCAAGAATATAACTTCCCAACAATAGTGTGCCGTCCTCGCAAGTGTGGTAGACTAGTTGGAGCGAGTATCCTGCAGCCAGTCCAGCGAATCCAGAGACTGAAAGCTCATGAATATATACTGTCTTCAGCCGCCGTCTGTAAGATGGAACAACCACATTCAAGGTATTATTGCAGCATCAAAGCATATGTTTGTAACCTCAAAGGAGAAGTGCATCAAAATTACTGACTCGCAGTTGAAGATGTACCGGAGCTTTCGCCAGCAAGAAGAAGCAGACACGAGGGTACTTTTCATGGAAACACGCAAGATCACACGGAGTTGTAATCTTTGTGGCGGACGACACAGATGTCTTCCTTTTGAGCATGGCGTTCTGTACACAAATTACTGCTCCTCTTTATCAGAAATGTGGGACTAAAACTCGCACACATTACATAGACATCACAGCTGTTGTCAACATGATGATCTGATGTCTCAGAGCAGTTATTGGATTGCACGCTTTCACTGGTTGCGACTCCGTCAGTGCCTTCGCAGGTTGTGGAAAATGAAAGCATTCAAACTGGTCAAAGCAAATCAGAATTTCAGAGTCTCTTTAAGGAGCTTGGCCAACAGTGGAGTCTTTCGTCTTCTCTTCAAGCTCGATTGGAACGTTTGTTTGTGCCATGTATGATGTTGCTACATCTGGATGTCTCAGTGCAACGAGTTTCGGTACAAACTATTTTGTGCAAAGAAAGGTGAGAAAGAGTCCTACCAGTTACCCCATGTGCAGATTGTCTTGGAAACATGCACGCGCGCGACAAATTATCAAACCGCAATTTGGAGACAGAGTTTGATGAACGATCCCAAGACGCCCAATCCTGCAGGCTATGGCTGAAATTCGTTGGCGATGGTGATGACAGACACTTAGCCGTAGACTGGATGGATGGTGCACCGGCCACTCCGAGCGCTGGTGCCCTGTTCCTCGAAGCTGAAGCGATGCTGTCCTGCAAACTGTTCGGAAGCCTGTTCGGTCCTCAAATATCCCTGTCCTGCAAATGGATTGAAGTGTTTCTGACATGATTTTGAGTGACCCCATTACAATGTGAACACACCTAACATGAACGACGGTACAGACAGCGAAATGGAGTTGAGCACGCGAAGACGATTATGAACTGAAGACTATTAGGTTCAAATATTCCAAGATTGTGTACATCATTTATTGTTGTGTTTGAATAACACAATTAACTTTGTCTTTACTTAGACATGCCAATAATTTCTGTGTTGCTGTTACAGTTGCGACATATTTGGGGAAAAGAATCGGACAACGAAATGATCAACTTGAGTCGAAAGCACATTATTACATATTTTCTTGATAGAATTTGTTTCCTATTATGTAAGGTGCGCATTTATTGACAAGGTTCAAATTATTTAAGATGTATTCAAGGTACGTTATTATAGTGCCTGAGTTGAAGTTTCTAATGTCGTTCTACATTTGGAAGACACATTTTTTCTAAGTGAAGAAAAACATTTGTTTCGCATCAAGGGGTCCGGCAGTATTTCATGTCGGTTGCTGTGAGTGTTTTTATTCTTTTATTGTTTATACGACTATAAACTGTACTCCATGAGCTTTCTTTTGATATATAGATTATACACATTAAAGTATATTAACAGTATAAAACGCTCCCAACTCAAATCCATGGTGTATAAAAATTATCGAAAATCTTCGATTTTGTGCAAGAGGGGGTCGCGTATAACAGTGCCATTACACGATATAAGCTACCGATTTTCCTTGCTATCAAGCGATTTTGATACCCCAGGGGACCCATCTTTAAAAAACTGACGTAGACAGGGCACTTTGTTTGGTACCAATGACCAAAATTTTGGGCTCGGCCTCATGGACTACATATGATAAAATGAAATTTCACAATTTTTACAAGGGGTGCCCAGACATTGTGGCCACCCTGTATATGCGAAACAGGACTGGGTCCAAGATGCTGACTTGGAGCACTCGAGTCTCTACTCGGAGAAGAGGTGAGACTCGTGAGAGGATTCTTTTGAAGATTGACACTCAAATTGCCCGACTTGAGGAAGTCGGCGAGCTAGGTCGGAAAGAAGGTGTCCTTGTATTCCACAAGCAGAGCAAGGTGTCAGGATGTGTGAGATGTGCCCACAGACACAGCCTTGACCTCTTGGCTGACATTCAGGGTCTCCTTCCATAAGCCAATTGTTGAGAGGTAATTACCAGCAAGCGTATCCAATCTTGAGTCACCAGGATTGTTGGTAAATACACCTCAAGTTAGTTAACATATAATCTTTATTATAACACGGCTGTGATGGGACAAATGATCTCTCTGTGTATCTATTCATTGTTGTAAACCGTTCACATTAACAATTGAAGAGAGTGGTGGTTCACTTGTCTGGCCTGTGTTTACAGGGTCGATGAGGCTTGGACAGTCATGGGGATGCTAGAATACGTGGCTGGCATGTGGCATGTCCGACTCTACTTGTACTCTGCGGTTGCGTTTGGATGTGGAATTTGGGCCGCCTTGCACTATTCAAAAACCAGGAGGAAGATTGCGTCTGCTCAGGTGGGATGGGATATGTTGTGCTGGTGAAGACGAAAGAGCAACCATAACGATTGTTCATTTATCTATTTACATTAGGTTGTATGGTCAATACTTCTTTCATTGTTGAGATAATTATCATCAAAACTATGGTCATGTGTAACAAACGTCAGGAGATGAAGTTGTAGACAGAAATTGAAACATGTGGAGTGTGATGAGCACTCCCCCGATCTCCATTGGACGTAGTCATACACCAAAGCATTACTTCCAATCCGCAAGCCTCGGCCCGGCCTCTGTCTTTGACTCTGTCAAACAGACAAAGATTATATGCTCAACATAAATTAAACATTAAATAGAGCCACCTATCCAGATTTCGGGTTTGTTTGCCCTCATCAGGACGGTATTCCGATAAATATCTAACCAATGACCAGGGTTATTGGATTGGAAGACGTGCTCCAAGTGTTGTAACACGATCGGATTCTTGGAAGAGGTGGCTATGCGGTTCAACAACACCAACCACATTCGTCGTTGAAACATCAGTTGTAGGACGATGTCCAATGGTGCTACTTCGAGTGCTTTGCGTGACGTCCACGTATGGATCCCAGATCGCACAGCGGGCTGTCTCGTTCCTGTACCTGTGCTGAGCTGATTACTGAACAACCCTTCCATACTGGGATCACTCTGTGCCATCTGAGATGGAGGCGACTCTCGCTACTGGCCGGTTCACTGCCAACAGGCAGCACAAAGTTTTATCTGACACCCACCCCCTCCCCCACCCACTCCTCACCCTAATGGTGCAATGCAACGTATCCCTCCGCACCTCATCGATCAACCCACATTGAATTCCATCCTGAGTGGGGGTGGGGGATTCATAACCACAAATGAAGTGTATATGCTCTACATGTGGTTGGTGCTGTTGACTTTGAACAAAGTGCCAGGCTCACCGATTGACTGCCTTGTATTCCAGGTTGACACCTGCTCATGTTGTTCATCTAAAAGGAAAAGTAACAAGACGACGGACAAGAAGGATGCCCCCCTGGCCGTGCCACCAGTCAAAATTTTTTTTGCATCTGAGACTGGAACTGCCAAGGTAGCTGTTTTTTGAATTTCTTTGCATCTGAGACTGGAACTGCCAAGGTAGCTGTTTTTTGAAATTGCCTGATGCTGTATCCATCTTTGGAAAGATTTGTTTGTTTTGAAAAGTTTGCATGGCATTGTTCCACAGATTATGCCATTAAGAATGTCACTTTTCAACCCAAATATTTATTTACTCGCATGAAAAAGATATGAAAATCGAGGTGATTGTTTACCATAGGTGGTTTGGGATGCTTTCAAATGTATTTTCAAAACTGAAAACTTTTTGCTACTGCACTACTTTTGCTTCTTCCTTTGTGCAGAAATTTGCAGCAAACCTTTCTCAGGAGGTAGAATCTTTGGGTTATCGGTCAACTGTGATTCACTTGAAGGATTACGATCCAGAAGACGGCTTGTTGGAAGAGGTAAGCATACTACTGAAGGATTATTCTATCGTTGTCAACTGCTTGTTTTTTTTCATACGTTGTAGTCCGTCTGACGATTAATTAGTTGTTTATTCATCTCTTTTGTCCAAATGTTTCCATCTTGTGTTCTTTATGCACAAAATGTATAAACATGCAAGTTGTGACCTCAAATATGCTATTAATAATTTAAGAATCATAATGATTATTTTGCTTTGGGGTCCAGGCTCGCAATGGTTCGCTGTGTGCCTTTGTGCTGCCGACGTACACCGAGGGCAACCCGCCGGATGCTGCCGCCTGGTTCTGCAAGTGGCTTTCTGAGGCTGCCAACGATTTTCGCTACGGGAAGACTCACCTCTCTGGCCTACGCTACATTGTCCTGGGCCTGGGGAACTCCTTTTATGAGGAACATTACAACAAGGTGCCGGAACGAGGAAATCACAACTCGTTGCAGTTTATTCTTACTTTACACTTACTTCACTTGCATGTTTATAGAAAAAAGTATATATATATATATATCAACACACACCAGACCCTGACCATTCGCGGGGGGATACGTTCCACTGCGAATGTTGAAACTGCGAATGTGGGGTCATTGTTTCATTGGAAATGGGGATATGTTCCGGGGATTTCCCATGTCGGGGAAAATCTTGCAAAAATGCAGGAAATGCTGTGGAAATAGAACAAAATCCATGAGTGTTTTGTCATTTGTTACATGGAGACAAGGGGGGATAACGTTATCGGTTCGCGGCGGTTCCTGTTCAAGAAAAAGCTGCAAATGGCGACACCACCAAAGTTGGGGAATTGGTACAGAGGAATAACGTTATCGGTTCGTGGTGGGTTCCTGGTTCAAAGGGAAAGTTTTAAAGTTTAAATGTTTTCGACCACAAATCACAATTACAGTTTCATTAAAGATGCTTACAAATAAAAAGGCAACACCAGTACCGTTTCCATCTTATTGAAGAATGCATTTTAAAGTCCCTTAACCATACCGTTAACTCACAGGACATGATGTCTTTCCTATCTACAGGCTGATTATGCTGAGCGTTTTAAAAATGTAACAGCTCAGATGGTGCTGTTTGGAGCAAGATGGTGATTTATATGAAGATGCGCTGAATGCTTCTATTGTGTAATGTCCGTAGGTGGCGACTTGGTAATTACTGAATACATCAATAGACGCTGTTAGTGTTTTCATTCAGTAAGTGACTCGGGGGATGGCGTCATGGGGAATGTCGTGTTACACTGGTGAGACATCCCACGAACCTATGTTTATCCCGCGAGCTACAATACACTACAGGAAGCAGTTTATGTTCGTAGCTCGTGGAAGATGTTTTTTGCATACGTATAGTATTGTACTGTATGTGCATCCAGCTGCTTTGTGTGTGGCTCGTGGAAGATATGTTTTAGAACTGTACTATGCTCACGGCTCGCAAAACAAAACAACAAAAAAATCCCCGCGAATACGTGGGGAAATTCCCCACGAATGTCGGAGCATGTTGCACATTGTCAACCAAGAATACGCGGAACCCGCGAATGTTGGACCTGTGAATGTTGCGGTCCAGGTGTATATATATTGTTACGAATTCCGCCCGCCCGGCGTGCGATCGGCCACGTAACTCAAATCGCGACGCGTGCCCACCGAACGGACAATTCAGTCGTGACCTCTTGGAACTACGCCAAGGAGCTAGCCAGGGTGGGGTTTAACCTCACCACAACCCAGTCCGCATTCTACCCGCGCGAAATAGGGTGAATCGCCGAATGTCGATATACCTAAGTACCCCGGCGGGTAGCGACGAGGAGTTGTACCACGCGCAGGTCGACTCCGGACACGAACGCTAAGCGGCTCGTTCCGTGCTGCAGGGAAAACCGAGCGGATTATCGTCGACCTCGACGGTTCAGATTATTTATTGGGTGTCTACACCACTACCAATCCCTTACGTGATGCAAGATGGACTTTCAACAAAGGAAGGACGCAACGAAAGGGAACAAGTTCAACAAGCAAGGACATTTATACAACACGTAAGCAGGCAAATAGGAACAAAAGCAGGCAAACAAAGGCAAGGGAAAGCACTACGACCGAATATAATTAATGAATGTACAGTCACTTAAGCAGTTTCTACTTTACAAGACACGCGCCCACAAGATCCATACAAAACCCCGAAAGAAAATGGTGACTTCCCTTTGGGCCGTCGAGTCTCCTCCCACGACCGTCGTGTGGTCGCGCCTGGCCCGACTCCCTCGCGGTCTGCGAGCTCTCTCCGGCCACTCCTCGCCCAAACGTGCAGGTCCGCCACACCACCGCGCTGCCGGTCTCCCCGTCCATGCCTCCGTGGACAGGCCGCCGCCAAACCGCGAGCACAGGACCAGAACGAGCCAAGACCCAGCCTCCACAGCTGCCAGAGCAGACGAGCGCAGAGGAAGAGGAAAGCCAGCGAGGAAGAAGAAACAGCGAAAGCCGGGACAGAGAAGAGGGAGTGAGATCCACGAGGAAGGAGGAGAAGAAGAAAAAGAAGAAGAACGCACCCTACGTGCGTCCGCCCTTTATGGAGCGGGGCCCCGCCCTTTGCTCCACCCCGTTCTCGGCTCCACCTCTCTTCGAGGCGTTTCCAGAAAGCTCTCGAAGGGGGGCGTGCCCCCACTCCGACCGCCTCACGCCGTGCATCCACCAATCGGGAGCGAGCTGCCCCACCCCTCCCCTTCACACCAAGCGTGGTGGGGGGGATTCAGGCGGAAGCATCAGGCGGGGAAATTAGGCGGGAAAACCCCACAAGCGTTGTTGGTTTTCTTCTCCACGCGCCGTACGCCCACGTTCTCGTACCCCTTCCAACGCGGAAAGGGTCGTAGCGTGGTCCGTGGAGAACAGCGTTCGGAGTGCAGGAAGTGGCGAAGGTGGTGCTGTTGTAGGTTTGATCCAAAATAACGATAGAACAGAAAAACGGCTATCTCAAAGGATCGCAGCCCGGTGAACACGGAAATTCCCTCTAAACAACGGTGGGGAAATCTAACTACACACATACTTATCGTCATAACTGATCTAAGGACCCTTTATGGTGTATTGCGAATTTCCACAGCCGCAACAATATCTTTTATAATGTTTGTGGGGGGAGGTGGAGGAATCCCATAGTGAAGATGGAATTGTATGGTATAGCATGGTCCGTGGACAAGTAGGAGACAGACATCTCAATGTAATTTAAGTTTGGAAAACTGTGAGCTGAAGATTATGTGTCACCACACGGGGCTGATGTTGTGCTAACTAGGCGGGGTCTAAGGCTAGTTTCTCCCAGTATGTGATTGCCCCTTGTGACCTTTTCCTACATTTTTTTTACATTTACAAGGCTGGCCATAAAGAACCACATTTCACAACAACAACAATAACCAGCAGACGAAACCCTGCCTCGTTGGAAACGTAACAGGCAGGCCATGCCCCCGAGGCTGACTATTTGTCGGGGTGACGTCACGGGGAGAAGTTTCAAGAGAGGGAGGACGGTTGAAAGAGAACAGTCGGCCCTCTTGTCTCTGCTGGGCACGACGAGAGAGCTGCCCGATTCTTGTTGTAGTGCTGGTGCGAATTTGTTCTTGTGCTGAAATAAGGCTCTAGTTATTGTCGGTTCAGCTAGGCTAAGAAGAAAGCTAAGACTGGGCTGGCGGTCGCTCCTGCTTGTCTGTTATCTGCTAGTCTCGGCAGACACCTTGTTGTGTGATCAAGGAGAAAGGCTGTGCCATTTGGTGTGTGTGCCGACCTGGAACTTGTAGGGAGCGGTGTGGCAATCTCAATTGTGAGAAGAAACTGTACGGCGGTTTGTGGGCTCCTGGCATTGAAGACCGTCCGGACAAATTACCACACAAACGTGGCCGCGGAGAACGACTTCGCATCATTATTGGTGTGTCTGCCCATGCGGTGGCTGGGTCATTCCGTGCCAACTCACCTAAATTTCAAAAACCTCCCCAGGTCACCTCCTCAGATTTTGCTGGAAAAATTCTTAAATGTAGATCTATATGGCTCTACCCACCATGCAAAAGATTAGCTTTCAATTCCTCATAGTTTAAAAAATATCTATCTCTAGAGACCTTTGAAATTTTGCCCTAAAAATGCCAAATGTGAAAAACGCATTTTTTTCAACTTCAGGGGCTTATAATTTTATAATGGACTCCTCTAGAAAGTTAATATTGCAAATATTTACTAATTGGCATCCAAATTTTTGAATTATGGCATCAGATAGCCTCTGGGATGCATATTTCTCACTCTATAGGAATCTAAAAATTGCTTTTGGGCCAAAACAAGCTAAAATAAGGTGAAACTATAGGAGCCCTCCTGAAAATATGGAACCAATATACTATAGGCATTTTTTTCCCTACATAACACAAGTGAATATAGGTATAGTACATTATCTCATTCCATAATTAACATTTTTTGATTAGGGTATATAAGACAAGTTATGGATGACATATAATTATAAAACCGTTATTTACATAAAGCCCTTGCCTCCGAGGGCTCTAAATATGGTTACCACATAATTTATGTCACTACCTGGTGAGACTCATGTGTGCTAAGGGGTGATTATAGATCTTATAATTTTTTTTGTCTGTGAGGAGATTGCGTTCTCTCGCACAGCGTCGATAGCCTAACGATGTCTACTGGTGTCCACGGATAATTTTATCTACGCCACTGAGGCCTTCGATTATTTTAGACATACGAAATTCTTGCAGTGGTACATGCACTGTTTTTTATAATTATTCACTTTTTTCATATTCATGAGCTTATAAATCTGAAACTGAACACTCTGGCAAAGTGATACTGCAGATATTTATTAACTGGCATATGAAATTTAAGTATCTGTTATCAGAATGCCTGATAAATGCATATGTTTCTATCTGTAGGAAGTTGAAAATGTCACTTTGACC
>CM068956.1:177721788-177738058 GCA_035128595.1 Eptatretus atami | reverse complement strand
CAAGGGCGTTGGGTTGATTTTTTTCCATTACTCCTAAAGCACCAGGACCGTAGAAACGTATAAATGGACCAAGAAGGGTCTTTACATACTAATGAACATCCCAGAAACTCCGAGCGGTTAATAATGCAACCTAAAAGGGGTAATAGGTTTGAAATGGTCAATTTTATACCTTTTATCAAGTCTAATCCTGTTTATTATGTGCATAATCCCTTTTATGAGAAAAGCCTATTTTTGCCGATTCTGCTCATAGACATAAAAGGTTAATTTTAAAATTCTCTGTACTCCACCTAACATGGCTTGATGCTATCCAAAAACTGAGTTTATAGTCAACCTGCTTAAATTTGTGTCTGTGTCATTCACATTTATATTTATCTGTTTGGAGGTACCAGCAGTTCCAGTTATCACCACCCACCGTGCCAGCACCTAGATTTTTTCACCTGACCTCGCTTTGAGCGGGTCGCAGAACTTGTCTTGACTCCATCCAAGGGCTCTGCACGGGTCAGTTGACACGAGGCCATCGGAACAAGTGTTTCTCCCGGTATCCAAAATTTTTTTGTACCTGGCCCAGCCCAAACCCTTGTCTTGGGTCTGAAGCAAGCCGTTAACTGTTTGTGCCTTACAGCGTATCTAATAACGAGAATCATGTTCTCAACACAATAGCCGAGAAAGTTCGCTTTATCCCCTACCCCTAAAGTTTTTTGGTGCGCGTAATTTTCGTGATGTGACCACCTGATACATCGCAGCCAGGAGATCACTTTCAGCAAGAGAGTTGGCCCCGAGCAGGCTTGCCAGCAACCTGCACCCACGGGCAACCGGTCAAGGTGCGCCAAAAGGTCCACTTTACAAAAACATCTAGGCACAAGTATGTTCTATTCTATGACTAGCCCTTCCAAGTTGGTCTCTGGCACATCCTACTATGAGGGAACACATCATGAAAAGCTTTACTACTTGCTTTTCACATGCAATTGTCATAAACATCCAAGTCTTTATTCACTGTGAATCTAAATGTGTTATTTTTGACAGATCCCCTCCCACCATCCATCCCACATCTCAATCTTCCCTCCCAGCTGTTTACCACTCTCTAATAACCCTAGCTTCTAGATTGTGAGTCCGAGACACTTCATAAAGTGAAGCAACACGTGTTTGAAGTCAAAAGGATTGCTCCATAAGTAAATAATCATGACGAAAGATCATAGGCTGTGGTGTTTATTTTTTGTGATTGAGCAGATGAACATGACTTCTCACTTGCTGTGTCGTCTAATTGAAGAACTGGGGCTTTCCGTAAGACTTTGTGAAATACTTCTCATCTTTTTTGTTTTTGTTATGCTCGATTCGCAGCTAAATTCAGCTTTGCCATTTTTGTAAAGTATATTGTCTCCACATAATCACCCACTTCCAAACATATAAAGAAATACGCAAATGAGTGCAGGAAAGCTTGTCCGGCATGGGGGGGGTTCGCTTGGACTCTCAACTAACTTGCCGGAAGACTAGAATCACGCCGGTGGCGCTTTTCCGCAAAATAAATGATAGTAAGGGTGTCATCGAATCGAGAGAGAAAACCTATGGCACGAGCAAGCCTGCTGTCTCAAGGCGTATATACCGTATTCAATTTTTAATAAGTCAGTTGAATTTCAAAGATCTTAAAAAAAGGCGAACAAAAAGGGATTAGACTGGAGAGCATAGAGTCTTTCAGATCACCACCGCTTCATTCACTGTAATAAGGATGAGCCGGTTGTGTAGAGCTACGCACAGTGCGATCAGTTGGGGAGATGGAGAGCTTGCAATGAGTCAGACCAAGCCAATAGAGCAGCGGCAGCAGCATATCGGGCCTCCACGGAGTACAAATAGCCCATCATTCAATCCGGTCTTTCTTCACCGTGCCCGGAGGATACTGCACGGGTGGGCCCTCGTGACCTCCATGCCAGCCGTCCTCTCATGCCTATAATCGTTTACATATGAACTGCATAGGTTCTTGGAGTATTGTTTTTTTTTCTGATGGCAAAAGATCTAGTTGTGTGGTTCTCCCACGTGTCTCCAGTATATAACTTCAATTTAAATAAAGGTTTAAAGAGGTTGAAGCAGCGATAATAAACGAGTGGAGAAAGAGTTAAGAGTCTTCCTGTTTTACTGCAGTTGCGTGATGGTACGCCAGTGTTCTATCGAACAGCCACTCACCGCCCTGGTCCTTTCACATGAACATTAGTGTGTTCATTCCTGTGTTTTGTCCTTATAATGTCGCTTTAACACAAAACAGTGAACCGTTTCTTGCTTGGAATAATTTTCCAATTATGTTTGACTGCCAGGCGGCCAGATAGCGTAAACATATTATCTCGCTCCTCTCCGTGCACTGTGCGGTGGATGAATTCAGAGCCAAGTTACATAAGAAACGAGAAACTTAAAACGAGATAAAATACTCTATTTCATGTGTTTGACCTCTAATGTTCAAAAACTATAAAACAAAGTGTTCACAGAGTTTAGTAAAATAAGTGTTCCTCGATCAAAAAAACTGACGCGACCATGAAACTGATAGGATCGGACTACGAACCAAGTTCTCAACCTTCTTTTTGCTTCTGTGTTTGAGGGGGAGGAGGAATAAAAACAAATAAAGCGTAAAGATTTATTTTTTCCGTTCTCCGGCATATTCTCATAATTAAGGTTTGTTTTCATTGAAAATTTGATGACGAACAAGCTCCAAATGGTAAATTGGAAACGATTTCAAAATGCAGCCAAGAAGAATAAAGAAACAATGTGGAAGCCATTCGAGTTCAAAACCGGCCGTCTGATGTCTGGGGATCGAGCTAATCCGAAGGGCCCAGCATTGTTTGTCAGTCGAGTATCTCTAGTGCACTGCTCGCCGTCCTTGAGAGTTTTTGACCCAAATTATTAATAGTTTCCTTTCTCGCTATATCTCCTTGGAGAAATAAAGGTTTGTTTGAAAATTTAGCTGACAAAAAGCTCAGCTGTAAAAGTTGTGGGCTTGGCCGGGACATGCACGTCACGCATCGCGACCAGACATACATTCAAACACGATTTATCATCACAGACCAGATCCAGCACTGAGCGCATCTATATATCTCAATGGAGTGTTATGCATTAATTATTATTATATATATATAAGTATATTTATATATTATATGGCTTATATATATATTATATATAGGATCGGTATAGTACTCACCCTGCACGCCAGATACTAACCTAGCTCGCAGCCATTGTTCACGTTCGCTGACAGGAGTATTAGTAAGAGGGGGTGGAGGAAAAGCGGGGGGGAGGAGGGGGGTTGGGTATATGGAAGAGGGGAGAGAATAGCCGAGGGAGGGGGGGGGGGTGGGGAGAGCGACGCCTTCACCAACCACATTGCTAGTACATCTAATCAGGGCAGGCGAGCGGGGTCGGGGGCGCTGGGCGAGCGAAGGAAGCGAATATGGGTGGATGAAGGTTTGGGAGGAGGAGGAGGGGTCTTCTGTACGTACTTGCGTTGGGGGAGACTCCCCCTTGGGGACATGTGGAGATAGGGCAGGGGGGTAATGACAGGAATTGAAACAAAGGAGTATTTAACAAGCGGCGCATGAAGACTGCCGGGGCGTAGATGTCCAATGGGGGATGGAGATGAAGAGGGGAGGGGTTTGTGGGGAGGCTAGACTGTTAGAAGACGCGGGACAGAGTGGGGTATGGTCATGCGCTCGTTCGGGGGAAGGGAAGAGAAAATGACATGCGTGAGAGGAAGGGAATATTCGTGGAATCTGGTGAAAGGCCAGCAATATGAGCTAAGTAAGGGAAGGCGGGATTTTTCTCTCGGGGGGGGGGGGGGGGGGGGGAAAATAAAACGCGCCCAACAACAGCACGATTTTCTTTTTTACCGCCGGTACGAGGGTGTTCGCGTACACCTTCAGCTATTCTGGCATGATGTGTATTCATTGCTTTGGGGGGGGGGGGGGTTTGGACAACTGAAAACATTTTTACATCATTGTAATCATCTAATTTATTTTGCTTCGTGAAACTCCTCTGGGAGAGAGGGAGGTATGTCGCCTCATGGAGTAACCGGTATGCGATCCCGCCGAGTATGACGATGGCTCGCTATCGAAGGCTGGAACAGTGCTTTCCCTGAAGAGGGGCAAAACCACTCAAGGCAATCATTTCGCAGACGAAAAGGTTGACGGATAGCTTAAGTAAAAACGGAATGTTTAAATTTGACCGCACGTGTCTGTCTCTGGCCGAAGTGACGGGGTATTTGTATAATGAATAAGGAAAGATGGTGCAAAAAGGCGGTGAGAAACTGCTGGTGAAAAAAGGGTAACGATTGTCCATACCGGATATTCAGCGCGGCGGCGCGTGCAAGCGACCGACCGGCATTGCCAAGAATCGTGAAGCGGCTTGAGGTGTTCAGGCAAGTGGGCCTGATACTTTGTTCAAGATTGAATCGAATATTCCGTGAACAAGTGTGAATACTGATCGTGGGCACTTATTACGCTGCAGTGTAATAGCTTTAAGTCGTCCAATGTTAAACGGTTCAATTAAAGAATGGCTGGTTCTTTTTTTGAGTTAATTTAATCATATTATTAGTCATTTCTCGTTTAGAGATGACCTATAAAACCAGTCTCTGATGGTCCCGTACCGTCCGAATGAGTGCGTCCCGCCATTTTTTCTTTCCCGATTTTCTGATATTTGGGTATGTGGGTGATGTAGATGAGGGATGCATGTAAGCGGTATGATCACCTGTTGAGCCGATTGAAGGGTCAAACGGGCAAAGGTGTATCGTAGCAGATTGTGGAAGGATGCGCAATGTCCATTTTCCAAAATTATCTCCTCCGCCGTTTATGATCTGAATTCTTCGAAATTTCCATTCGGATTCTGAGTAATAAATGGAACAAGTTCTAAATTTGGTCAGGCCGGGTCATTTGGAACTTCGGTCATCACCTGTGGTTATCGAGCTCACGTTTTCAAAGTTGGAAATATCCGTCGAGGTGTGTGATTACGGTCAAAAAATAAAAAATCGCACATCCAGATTTGTATGAACGCTCTTGGTAGATGTAGTTCGTGGTGATGAGTGATGTGGATGGATGCACGCCGGTATGTGCACTTTTGGCAGCTATTCATGAAGGTCAAGGTCTAGGAGTGCCCACTCAAAGTTGCGATAATCGGCCCATGTTTCAAAATCTATCTCTCCGCCAGTTTGTAAGATGGCCGACAGTCTTCCAATCATTTCGCTTCGGATT
Organism: Eptatretus atami; assembly: GCA_035128595.1. Taxonomy (NCBI): domain Eukaryota; kingdom Metazoa; phylum Chordata; class Myxini; order Myxiniformes; family Myxinidae; genus Eptatretus; species Eptatretus atami. The sequence goes on along the minus strand of CM068956.1, from coordinate 177,732,842 downwards.
CTGGTACTATATGGAACAATATATCTAATTTGGCGTCGGTGCCGGTTTTTTAATAATTCGTCCTGGTTATCGAGTCACGTTGTCTTCAGAAAATAAGTTTGCAAAATATAATCCGCCATTTATGCTCAGAAACTGCGGTTTGATTTCTGAGGTCCGGTCTTCTATCCTTTCTTGAAGACTGCATTGATCATAAATGTTCAAATCAACCATTTTCAAAATCTACATCTCCGGATAATCAGAAATGTGTTTGATTTCTGAGTTTTCTATCCTTTTTACCTGGCCGGGCCTTTCGTCTGTACGTTGAAGCCAAAAAGAACAAGACGACATCGAAGGCCATTCTAAAAGCCGATCAGAGATCCACATCTACAGAGCTTCAGAGATGAACCGTCAGCCTCCCAACTGGGGTGGTAATTTTTACTATTATATTTTCATTTTTGAATGTTGTACGACGATTACTGTGAATTTTTTGTTCTGGTGTACCGGCTCGATGTCCGGCGGCACGAAATATATCTTCGAGCTCTCTACGTCACGGTGTTAGATTAGTTACTTGGGAAAAGGACGTTCAATATCAGTCAGTCAGCGTCCACAGTGGAGTAATTAAGCAAGAGCTTTCCTATTTTAAGATTTTAACATGTGAGACATGATAGATTTTTGCCTTTCACAGGTGATTGAGCGCGTTATGCAAGTCCACGACAGGATGCATGCGCGCTCATTGAAAAACCCCACTAATCGTCGCGATCTATCCCCAATATTATGACCAACTCTGCGTGGGGAAATAATCGGAGTGCATAGAGAGCTCGTAACGTTACCTGTGAGCTTTGCTGAGCGTCCTTAAAGTATTGTCTCACTTCTCTGTCCCACATTCCTTTTTTCTTTGGCAGGTGTTCAGCGTCATTCAACTGTAGAATTTTCGAGATCGTTCTTTGTGCGGTTTCCTGCGTGCTGACAGCTATAAGTAGACTGCCGATTGAAGGTTCGATTAGCTGGCGATCCTAGTACACAACTATTGGCCGATCTGTTTTTATTGCCCCGTTCCTGCTGCAGCCAATCTGGCAACACCTGTCTAGTGGGTGTCACCCGCGTTGATGGCAGTGTTTTCTCAAGCACAAGTTAACATTGTTTCGACGGAACTCTACTCTAACATGCGGTGATCCCGGGGTCACCGCTTGTGCATCGTGGGAGCAAGAAAGGACGATCACGCCGATCTAGTGCCATCACATACGGGGGGAGCAACCGGCTAATGGACGTGTTTCAGCTAACTCTGAAGATTCCACGAATCGACTCCGCGTGTCAGTGATCTGCTTTCCCCAAGCAAGAAGTCTCTTCGTCGTGAGGGCTTCTATCCAGCAGACTCGAATGCATGGTCAACGTGAGGAAACTGGGACAGGTAGGTACAAAACGTCGGGCCGGATCAGAAGAGTTGCCGGCCGGCGGCTATGTGAAGTTTGACACTTTGCCCAGCAGTCGGCTTGGATATGGAATCTACAATGATGACGAAGTCGCTGATCGATTAAGTCTTGATTGGAAAGCTTACCGTGAGCTGGAGAGTTGTGTTCTGGGAGATCTGCATGCGGTGCGGGAGGAAGTTGGGAGAAATGAAGTGCATCACTCGATACATATTACAGTCAACTCATGCTGGGCTCTCACGAACCAACTCAATCGCCGCTGTAAGATGTACAGTTCTGCCGGTCAGCGGTTTTGAGTTTAGAAAGCACATAATATCAGCTTCGTGTGATGTACTTCCTTGACGCATTGTTCGGTACGGTGAATGCGATGATTATCTAACATGGACCAGGATGTAGGGCTTAGCCAAGTGTAGCCAAGGTAACTGGCACCCTCACATCCTATTTTATGAAAATTATACTGGATATTGGATGCAAAGTGCAGCAAGAGCGATTCGCCAGCGTATTCTAAATGACTCTAAGGGAGAAAGTTTGGATTTTTGCACATGCTTTTGCCAGCAATCAAAAGATTGAGTAGGAGCAAGTTGAGCATGAATTAGTTTCCAATCTGTGAGAGAGGTGTTGAAGCTTAATGATTTAGCTCGACTCAACTCTGCAGTAACGCGTTGACTGGGCTAAGGAAGAAGATCGATGGCGCAACGAAATCTAGCGAATGTAAACGATAACTGTTGTGAATTGTGAAGAAAGTGGTTATGTAGCAATTGGAATCAGCTGAACTTTGTATCACTCTTTATTTTTTTCTCGTCTGGTTGCAGTGTTTATTAAAAAAAAAGGAGAAAAACAGAGCAGATCACTAAGATATATAATGCAGCTTTCCTCTACAGAGGGAACGCTTTGCTCTTTTCCGTTCAAAGCTTTTAAAACGGTTTTAGGAGTCTTAAGGAGTGAAGCAAGCTTGGAACAATCAGTAGCTGTATAAGAAAAAGCCAGCCGTTTCTCCAGTGTGATATGATGCTTTATGCCATTAAACTTGATAATGTCGGTGCTGCTGGGATAGCGTAGTGGTCAAAGCGTTGCGAAGAACTACCTCGCAAGACACCTCTCTAGGACTCTATCGTTGTAAACTATTCTCGAGGAGCAGCTGTAAAACTTCTCAACCGCTGGTGGACTTGCGAGGCGGGCGAGGCATCGGTGTTGGTCTATCAGAAGGAAGTTAACCCGGAGGCCCGTCTGCCGCAGTGGTTCATTGGTGACGTTAAGAGATGCACGTGGGGGCCCTTTTCGTGAAGAGTAGGCGATTATCGCCGGCACTCTGACAAAGTTACAAATTTCTGCTCGACTGCTACATGGGCGCAAAGTACCAAGGAAATGATGCAACCAGCAGGCTAATTCAGAATTTATCTCAATCAATTTGCATGGCCGAGAGAGAGCTTGAAAATTTGACAACTTGTTATTCTTCAACAAGTTTGGCAAACGGCCTGCACACCGCTGGGATATGTGTTGCATCGTATGTGTAACTGTCGCAATATAGGAGCAGAATAGGTATAGATATGAGCTATTCATGGAACTATCAACAGATAGAATGTTTGTAGACGTCGTCGGGTGTCTCTGATACCATAAACAATGTAACAGCAAATGGTGGAATTCTTCTATCAACCTTGTTTCCTTGTAACTCCTTCGCTGTCTCGGTTCTCCTTTCCTGTTCTCCTGGCGTCCACTCATTTCTTCACTCCTTCTTCGTATTTATCGGCTAGCCTTGTCCCCTTCTATCATCTTCATTCCTGTGCTCTGAAAACCACTCCTTCTCCAACTACTCCACACTGAGTTTCCCATCATCTGGAGTATTACCAACATGGGAGCCGTTAATGACTCAGTTCGTCCCATCTGACAGATATATACAGAAGTAGGGAGTAGTTAGCGCATCTTCATTGAGAAAGTTAGCATTCGCTTATTTCTTTTAGCTCTTTTGAATGGAAGAGTCAAATGCATTCGCTGTCGTTACTCTTTTGATTACAAAGTCGTGCTGGGCCGGCCGCATGTACGCTTGAATCAAGCTTTAACAAGTGAGCTTTCTGCAATTACATAGGATAACAACGTTGTGTGTATACTTTTTGGTCTTGCTTGAGTACCCGGGAAGAAACTTTCTGAGGAGCCGAAGCTATGAGGTAAGACGTAAACCACGGACAAAATTTGTCGTCAGATTTCCGGACGCCGCAACGTTTGACTACGAGTCTCACATCGTATGGTTACTCCCCTGTGTATAGTTTGGCGATATTTGGTACTATCGGTTGTTTGCGGTTGAGTATTATTCGAATGCGAGGATCCCAGCTGTTCAGGGGGTGTCCCATGATGAACGTTTCGCCTCTTCTTTGTGGAAGTGAATCTCAAAATCCGTGGGATCGGCATCGGCCCTTACGGTGGTTGTTGTACCTGTAGCTGAGGGCGCAAGGTTTAGATGGTATTGGATAAAATGATGCATTGTATGAGTCGAGGAGCGCAGAGTTCGGTAGTTTTCACATTCCACCGGTGTAATACCCATTACAGGGAAGTCCTTAAAGCAAAGCTTTGAGACTCCAACCACGGGGTACACAATGTATAGGAGAGCGTCTCGAGGCGAGCGAGCAGACATTCTGGAGTAAGTGAGGACATCAACAACTAATGTCTGCCGTTTTCGCGCAAAGGCTTATAATGCAGAAAATAGCATCATGTGTTCAAGGGGAAGAAAATACGATTGGACATTTGGCCGTGCTTCACTGCGATCGACGAGAGGTAGCGTCCGACTCGTTACTTGAGAGTGTCTCGAAACATCCAGGCAATATCTATGAGCCTCACGATGCCGTCGTACAAACTGGACGCATTTGCTGTAGCCACAACTATGACCAAGGCCATTGAAGGCTGCGGAGCACCGTCTTTGTGCTTGGTCGATCGTGGTTGGACCGAAGCTCTCGCCAGAACAAGAACGATATCATGCACACCCGACGATGGAGCTATGTCACTGCGTGATGCTGTCCAGAACCGCAAGAGGGAGTCGATGCAGAATCAAATTGTAAAATAAATCATAGGCTGAGATGTTTGGTATATAGATATTAGTACATGTCGTACGAGGAGCTCGTTAACAAATGCGCTCATTGTCATCACGCAGGATAGTTGAGCGTTTGTTATTTTTGTAAATGCGGTTCGTCGAACAATTGCTGTGACTGTTTTTTGCAGGAAGCCTGTCCCCACTTAACCTGTAACTGAAGCAGAAGTAAATTAAGCTTTCCCTGATAAAGGCCTGAGGAATATACAATCGCCTGTATGCTAGTGTGGATGCTATGCTCCAAGTGCCATCGCATGCGTTGAACGTCAGAGGATCGGGAGTGTTCAATTCTTCAGAAGATGAACCCTTTGCCGCGAAGAAAGCTCACAGGCTTTGTTTTTGATACCACACTCATCTCTCGCCGTTACCACGACGACAGACGCGTCGAGCGGGTGAAGGTTGCACGCAGAACTGTATGTTCCTGGATATGCTTTTGGCGTATTGCATATTTCTTAATTGGTAAATCAGTCTACCTTGAGGGCACAAACGTACGGCTGCCTTAGATGGGGAGAGTCCTCGACCACTTTTGCGCTTCATTGAACTAGTTCATTGTTTCAGTGTCTATAGTTCAATTAAATAACTCTTCTGTAGTATAAACTAATGAGAAAAGAAGGGGCACGCTTGGCATTAAAAGAAGAATCCGCGCTATCTGGGTTTGTTTCGCAGACTGGCCGACACCAGAGAGTGCGGAAGCCAGAAAAGACATCCTCAGCATCGCACCACAACTTGCACCCTGCAACCACACGTCGCGTCGGGATCACGAGGAGAGCCACAGTGCAGGGGACGGACCTGCCTCGCAAGGCTATACGTGATGTAGTCTTAGTGGATGAGGCAGTGGTCGGTTGACCGGTCGAGGTACAACGCCAGCATCGGAACGCCAGAAGCCGGTTACCAAGCCCTATGCAGACACCAATGCAAACGAGCAGAAAAGCAAAATCACCCCCAAGACACTGCGTGGGCACAGCGACCGATCCGGATTCCCAGCGTGTCGGAACCAGGTGATTTTGATTCACCTATCCCTCAGCCCTTCTTCAAACACCAACAATAAATTATCGCTCAAACATAATTCTTACTGGTAATACGCGTTTTTTGCGGTCATACTATCGCTGTATGATGGCGTCGGAAGTTGCTCCAATACGAAGCGTCAGCCCAAATGAGGATCTCGAGCTTTTAATGCTCATTGTGCTTTCTTTCTGATTATATGATACAAACTTAACTGAAAATTGGTGTTGTGATAGTGTGTGTGTTGTGTCGTTTGCTGTGGTGTGGGTGTGTGTGTGTAGTTCTGTGTGTGTTGTGTGTGTGTGGTGATAAAAAAAGTTTGGTGAAAAGTGCTGTTACTAATGGCAATCGCGCTATTTGAAGCAGTAGTGTCTATGAGGTCAAGTCTGTACTGGGCTCCGGCGGGGCTTATTCGGTTTAAGCCTCACCAATTCTTACTTCTGCGATGCCAGTGCGCATGGGCATTCCCTTGTTTTGATTGAGCGTGCTGTCTTGGGGGCGTTAGGATCCGCTTTTTGTAGAAAATGTTGAGGCTTTGAAGCATAGCGTGCAAAAATATGCTAAGAGAGTTTCGGTGTTTTAAACTTGGCAAGAGACTAGAGAAAACACATATTGCTCAGATGCCAGGAAAAGACAGAAAGTGAAGAGCAGGTGGCGGCCGAGTGCTCTTGAATAAGGACATATGGTAGAAAAACCGGCTGCCACACGTCTTTTGCTTGTCTATTCCAACAGTTTTTGTCGGTGGCTGCAAAAAACATTCAAGGTATTCCCGCATCCAATCAATCGCCCACTGACTTCGTGGCACCGTGTGAGTTTTTCCGTTTTCCCCGACGATTTGAAAAACGATAAAGGGAAGCGATTTGAACACAAGAGACGAAGACATCAAATCAACATGACAGAACCTTCTGACGCGTCGGAGCATAATTGACAGGAGGACTTCCAGAAGTTGTTAATATACAGTGTTGAACTATGGGAGGACGGTGGAAGCAAGTTGTGTCTGTGCAGGAGGGCGAGACTTCAAGGGCATGTTTAATAAATAAAATTGATTTGTATCTACAATTCACGGCACACGAGCGCTTCGGAGGAGAACCGCGACTCTGTACTGGGCGTTGAGAATCGTAATGTAACAGGGTTGCTCTAGAGGAACAGTCGAACGCCCAGTTTCAAAAATTTTACAGCTGTAGGTGCCCACTTATTTCTGTACTGTTTGGTTAACGCCTTGGGAAAAAATTAAAAAAATTGCATTAAATCAAACATCACCTTTATTTACAATGTAATCCGAGGGATCACCTTTATTGTGAAAAACAAATTTCAGCAAAATTAATTAAAAAGGTCAAAATCATGAAATGCACTGTTGTATAGGTGAGTGGATACAATGTCCACCCCCTATCCCCCCCCCCCGAGTTTAGATACGTGGTGGAAGCACATTGACAGCTGACCATTTAAAGCTCTCGTGAGTATGCTTTTGCGGATCAAGCGGTGGCGAGCGCACCGAGAACTCTGCACACGTCCTTGATTGGCAATATTTGCCCATTGTTCCTGTACAAAACTGTTTCAAGCTCAGTCAGTTGTGTGGGGATGCTGTGGTATTCTGGACAGCATCTTTCAGTACATGCCACAGATATTTTCGATTGGATGGGTAGAGTCTGATTGGGCACGGGAACTCACGGACATTGGACTAGCCTTTTGAAGTTCGCTAGTTCATAGCTCACTGCATTGTCACTGCTTTTCCGCTGTGTGCTTTCGGGGCTTGTCGTGCTGAAAAGTGAATCTTCCCAAGCGCAAATTTCAGCTTTTTCGGCTTCAGAGGGCAGCCAGGTTTTCTTCTTGGATTCCCGTCGCTTGTATCGAGCGATTGTCATCATTTCCCTCCTAGCTGCCTGAGATCACTGATAGACTTGCCCTAGTGCGGTGCTAGATTCGTGAAATATCCCATAGACATGATGCTGTCGTTCCCACGACGGAGCGCAGCTATGCTGTTACTCTGACGAGATAGGCGATGGGTTTCTCGTGGGCTGATCGAGTGGCAGTGTGTTGGGTTTTGCCAAAACGCCGGAATATCTGTACTTGAATTTGAGGATGCCCAAGAGAGGTTCCCTCTTGGTTTCGTCAGACTGACAAACTTTCTTGGCCCGCGTCGAGATCGTTCAGATCTCCGGAGTGGTAATGTTTTCGCGCATACAGATCATATACCGGGAGCTCAACAGGTGGGCTTTTTTCAGTAATGTCCTTCCTTACTTCGCCACCGGCGCGTTGAAGAGTTTATCTAACCATATCTTACCATGGCCAAGAGCGTATGTGCGTGTGCTATGGGGATCAGCTGTTTGTTGGTCAGATTCACACAGTGACCACCCTTTGTTGCCATACCGAGAGAGCGAGTGTAGCGCTTCAGTTATATAATTTGTTCTCACTTACCTGAGCGAGCTACGTGGTGGACTTTCAATGCTGATCAGTTACGTAATGCTCCTTTACAATTGGTCAATTAAATCCAGTTTTGGAAGAGGCCCTAGCATCTACGCAGTGTCTTGGTGTACCGATCTGATATCTGGATCTAACGCCCTTCCACTTCGAAATAATTGTCTTTGACTGTGGCTCCAAGGATATCAATTAGCTTTGAAAATATTTTTTATACCCATCCCTGATCTGTGAAGTTCCACAATATTGATCCCGGATGCTCTTTGAAAGCTTGCTTGGTACTCATGGTGAGTCTTCTGCGAAGGTGCACCAACCCATCAGAGGTAAACCCTATGGAAACAGACGAATTTTATTCTGAAATAATCAAATCACGACAAATGAACAACAAGTGGAGACAATTAACCTGTTGATTTTGAAGGTAGATTGTTACACTGGCCTAGAGCATGTACAATTTGTCTATTATGAGGAGGTAGACACTTAGGGTCCATGCCGTGCCAACTCACGCATCAAGGTATGACCAGGTTCATCGTTCCTCAGCTGATTGTTGCTGGAAAATTCTAAATGTAGATCTATATGGTTACTGGAAACCTCCACCATCACAAAGAATTAGGGCTTTCAATTCCCTCATATTTAAAAAATATCTATCTCTAGAGAACGCGGTCTTGGAAACTGCTGGCCCTAGAACAATGCCGCAAAATGTGCAAATGAGACGTACGCAATTTTCTTTCCAACTTTCATGGCTTAGCTAGAGATTTTATAAATTGCATCGCTAACACCTCTAGAAATCTATATGCAAATATTTACTAATTGGGCAATCCAAAATGTTAAATTATAGGCCATCAGATAGCTTTTCTCAGGGAAACTCTATTATTTTTTGAATACAAACTCTATAGGAAGCTAAAAAGCTTTCTTGGCACCAAAACGATTGCTACCAAATGGCTAGTCCGCTACAATAACTGGGGAGAAACTATTAGGGAGAGCACCTCTCGTCTGAAAATAGTGGAACAACTTCAGTAGTTTTTTCCTCAAAAAGTGATTATATTCGGTCATATCTATTCCGATAGATTACATTTTGCTGGGAATATACAGTTATAGGTTGATGAATTATAAAAGTTTTTAAACATAAGCCCTTGCCTTCCCGAATCTGTAAAGGGAGAGCAGAATGTTTTTGTCCCTCGGTTTGAGCGCGCCACGTGTGCTAATGGGTTTAGCATTTAATTTTTTTCTATAAGATTGCCTCATATAAGATGTGTCTACTGCGAACCATAATTTTATCTCACCCCATGGCTTAATATAAAATAAATTTTATTTACAATGCACGTTTTTTTATAATATTCACTTTTTCATACAGAAGTTATAAATCTTAAATGGACTACAGGAAAGAAGTTACTGACTGCACAGAATTTCGAGAAACTGGTGAGTACGTACAAAAATTCAGATTGTGGCATCAAGAATGTCTCTAGAAAGCCCGATATCCGAGTATTTAAGGGACACAAGACTTCGAGCAATTGGACCACCACGTATGAATACAGAACAAACAAGTGACACTCCTCCAAGGGTGCAGCATGAGTTTCTAAATATTTTATCACTTCTCTTATTAGAGAGAGCCTACTGATGATTCCCTAGCGACTGAGGCTTGAATAGTTATCATAAATACATGCATATAATTGAATATAGGCATATTCGTAAGAGTCGACTAGCTGCAAATATATTACTAGATCATTAGAAGAAATGTGGACTGTTAGGCTGTTGAGTAAAGTGTCAGCTTGTTTCTTGATTCTCACAGATATTGATGGCGCCCACGTGAGACACTAGTAAGATATGGAATTATTAGTAATTTATACCTTAGAAAACTCTTTAATGACCTGATATTCATCTTTATATGTACTATTACAAAGTAGTCATTGTGATTGTATATACTAGCACTCAGCTAGGCACACTGAAATTTTACATCTTAGATAGACACGATCTTGAACATGCTTAAATGTCTTCTATTACTAGATGAACAGTTTGGTACTGAACGTCCACCAGATTTTCTGGATTACATAGCGTGGGACCCTCTAACCACAACAATGATGTATAGTAATGGCCGTAGTTCGATGCTTCATTGACCTTTCTCTCTCTTATTCTGGAGGCCATGAGAAGTGTTATCCTCCTTCCTTGCTTCATGAAGTCCACCCCAAAATATTCATATCATGTGAATTCAGATACTGACTATCCCTTCTTGCGAGTGTTAGCTATATGAATTCCAATGTACGCAGTTTTTCGATCAATAAACACAAAGCAACTGCAATCTGTCCCCGTGTCATTGTCCATTCAAGGCCATGGATACTGCCATTAGGTCAGCCGCTATCGGTTATGCAAGTTTTAAGGGTTGAGGCGACTATAACCTGGGGTACAGGGTATTAGACGACCGTATTGATGTAGTTTTCCGGATGTCCTAAAGTGCATACTGTCTGGATGATGACATCCCGCAGACAGCACACGGAAAGCATTCCTTCTCATGCAGCAGTACGGTTTATAGAGAAGAGTTGACGACCAGGGCTACAAGCCAATGGGCTTGTTCGAGCCGCAACACGTAGATACCACGCAAATGGTTGAGTTGCATGCTGAAGAATGCGCTTGCTCATAAAGGTCAGTCGAGCTCCATTGCAATTTTGTCTGGTGATTTTGGTACCTTACTGAAGTGCCCTGCACGTACGAGGATAAGATAGAATTTGATCCCTAACCTCTTATCAGGTATTTCTCTGTCCTGCCTCCCACGGAACATGCCACTTTCAGCGAATGTCAGAATCTGTATTACGGTTAGGAAGTGGCTACATCGGACAAACTTTGCCCTTTCCGGCACACAAAGGACTAGATCACCAGTAAGCATTGTGGTACCATGAATCCAAATTCGACCCATTCAACAGTTTTGATGCTTAAGGCATACCGTGCCTGGATTTATTGACGGCGGATCTTAGTGGGGTTACGGGAATTACAATCTAACACGACTTGACAATGAGCTTTCCTGGATAGTTCCATTTAAGATTTATAAACTTCTGAATATGAAAAAAGTGAATAATTATAAAAAAGGTGCATGTAAATAAAAATTTATTTATTGGGGCGTTGCCATGGGCGTTGGATAAAATTATTCGGTCAGTAGACACATCTTA
>CM068956.1:177676143-177704876 GCA_035128595.1 Eptatretus atami | reverse complement strand
CTATGATGTTCGCACAATGACGACATCGCTTTACGACGCATTTCTCAGAACGTATCCCCGTCGTTAAGTGACGCATGACTGTATATGTAATATATTGTTACTGTTCTCGGAACCGTATGCATACAACATACAATTGTCCTGAGTCAGTTATTCCATTAATATACGTGTGGTTAGGCCCCTTCCTTTTTGTTTAGTGGGAAAGCAAGGGGGTGCGTTGCGATGGGCTAGTAGTTAGGATTATTAAATCATTTTCCCCTTTTATTTTATTCCCTCCTTTTACGATCCACGGTGCCTTCATGCTCGCTGCTACCCTTGTTTCGCTGGCCACAGCATACCACCGTCTACCCGGACTCTCGCTTTCTGAGTAAAATCCCGACGTTTGGCTGGACAAACGCTGTAGCTGCACCACATCACCTGCCGATGACGTCGGTTTCGAAATGGCTCCTCCCCGAACTCCGGCTCTACAAAGTACGGAGCAATCCTCAGAGAGTGGTCGAAGTTGGTTGGTTGAAGTGGTTGCGAAGGTAGTTGGTTGGTTGGAAGATATTGCAGATGAGAATTGGGAGAGAATTGTAGAGTGAAGGAATTGAAAGGGGTTTGGAGTAGTTGTGGTGAGTGTTCCTGCTACTTGTCTCCGCCGTCATGACGTCGAACCGCCCTTGTTCTCGAACCAAGCCTCCTGTCTGGCCCCGCTTTCTGTTCCTTATCTCCGACCTCACGACCTCGACGAAACGGTCTTTGCCTGGTCCTGCTGCTGCTCTCATCTCTGCCCCCTTTGACTCCACTCTTCTCCACTCGAGCCCCTCCTGCAGACACAATCTCCACACATACGGTTGTGGACGAACAACTCAACCATTGTCGGGTGCCGCACCATGGAGCATCGCTCCCCGAAATGCTCGGGTACCGATAAACTGTAACCTCAACTCCCTCCCTCCCTGGCTGCAAAAGTCCCTTTCACAATTGGGTTTACTTTGTCTGAGTGTGTGTCTGGAGTGTTGGTGCCTGTCCGTTAAGTATGCCTGTATAAGATCTTTTATGTTGTGATTGTTGCTTTTATTAATCTCGCATCAAGTCTGCACTGTCTGCTTTGTAAGTTGCTTGTATAATTGCCACACACACACCTCTCTCATCTTTCCCTGCATTACACACCCAATAAACCTTTGTTGTGCCACATGCTTTTCTCGCTCATTGTAAATAAATAATTGTAGAAATGTTCCAAGCTCGCCTTTGTCTTTTCTCTCATTGGTCCAGCATGGTTCAGATCTAAGTCTGGCTGGTCTTTATTCCCGATAATCCGTTCCTTCTTGCCGATGCTCGGTTGCATCCGATCCGGAAAGGTAGTTGGTAGAGTTGGTAGCTGGTACTCGACCGTAGTCGGTAGAGTGATCCGGTTCGGACAAGGCGTACAGAGGGCGTGGTTCCCCGGTGGTTAAACCGCGTGGTTAATTAGGTAACCCGATTCACCCATAGGCGGGAGATCCTAAGTCACGCGGTTGAGTTATTGGCGTCCACGGTCGGTTAAGCAACCCGCCGCGTCACGGAATTATCCATGAGCGATGGCCTACAATTCCGGGGAGTCTGGTGGGAATCGACGTAGCTTCCTCCACCTCGTGGTCTTCTCACCCGACCCGCCGGCCCGCAACAATATATCTATATATATAAAACTTTCCAAGAAGACACTTACCAATGAATGCGCACCCTATATATACGGTTGAAAGTGATTCATTTTTGAGGGGTTTTTTTTTATGAGAATATTTGTCAAAGATCAGCACTGAGGCAGTTATTGTAAATAAATTGTTTGCACGCATAAAACGGGCACCGACGCTATCAGGATGGCAAGGAGTAGTATTACTTATTTATTTATTTAATATATTTTTGTGAAGAAGATGGATAAGAAGTTGGGTGCCCAATCATAAATAAGCAGTCACAAGTACACGTACATGTATGAAAAATTGTTGTGAGTGAGCATTTCTTTGATGGATATTCGTCACGACTTGTCTGTTCCACGTGATGTGTGCGTCATCCATCATGGTACCCACTCAGCAAGGCCTATTTAATCGATTTATATCAATTTTATCAAGGATTACAAGTTTTTATTGTCACATGGAGCTTCGTCGTGTATAAATAATTTCCCCCTGCAAATTTGTGATAAACACGCGTACACAGTCGAGCCTCTGGCAAGATGGCGCAATGCATGAGCTGTCTATCATTTTAGTGTTATAAGATGTTGTTAAATAACTTGTAGAGCGATGGAGGCAACTCCTGTACGAAGTAATGTCACAACAAAACAAAGCAATCCCTAACATGGCTGAAAACTGATCAAAAAGCAAAAGAACATCCTGCACGCAGCTTGTTCGTCAAAGGCCACTTCTCTTTAATTCTTCACAACTCCATGTATATGTTGAGCTTGCTTGAAAATCAAAATCAAATTGTTTGGCCAAATCACAGCAGCTCCATGAAGAAAAAATATTTATTTATTTATTTTCTTGATGTTTTAATTATTTTATTTTTAAATAATGAATAAACTCATATTAATATCACCGGCCTGGCGAAAACATTTTTGGCTATCGTTTCAAGGCCTGTGCACTTTGGTGTTCCCATACCCCCCCTCATCTCTCCTCTTCTTCCACATCTGCTGCAACTGAAATGCTCTAATGAGGACAAGGTGCTGTATTTTAAACTGTTTGTTCGATATATGTAGCTTTTTAATGCCTAGGGTCCGTAATAAAAATTTGCCAAAGAACATACTTTCAAAAAGCAATTGATCAATTACAAATGAATTGTAGGGGGAGGAGGAGGTACTTGTTTAGTGTTGTGATACTTTAGTGTTTTTTAAATTTTTTTTTAAAAGAAAATCTCATTCTGAAATGTATATAAATATTTTGTACTCAACTTGGTGATTGTGAGAATGTTGAGCAAAAATCTAATTCCGTTTTTCTATTTCATTTATTTTGGTTTCCCGTTATGCCGTTACCAGGTTGCCAGGAATGTGGATAAATGGCTCTGGCATCTGGGCGCGCGAAGGCTCATGCCAAGAGGTGAGACCGACAAGAACTCGTCACAAAGCCGGCATGGCAGTGCCGAGGCGGATTTTGACGCTTGGCTGCAGCAGGTGCGTCGCCGACTAGGTCAGCTGATCTCGCTGAAAGACGTCAAAGTGATGGATCCAGAAGAGCACAGCCATTGTTGTGCAAATAAATTGTCCAAAGGTCAAGGAAGACGCAAGGATCAGAAAGAGAGCTCAGGTCACGGCAGCCATTTGAGGAATGAAGAGGTACGATGAGAATATGCGCTTTGCTTGCCAGTCGATTAGTAAGTTATTTGTTTTTAGTAACATTGTTAAAAAGAACGTCTTTGATACAGTTACGAGGGAACCTGAATATACATAACAAAGCAAGGGAAATGTAAGAGTGAATCTTGGATTTGGAACTCGTTTTACAATGAGAGATGTTGCTTTCCTACTCATCATTTACCAAATTTACCCTTTGGCCTTGTGTCAGGGTTCCTACGAATATGAGACGACGAGTGAGGAGGATGAGGGGGATACCGATGGTGATTTGGAGAGTCTCGTTGATGTGGAAGATCTTGGCATCGTCATGAAAGATATGCAGAATAGCAAGGTGAGTCTTGTTACTGAATGTCGATGTAAATTATCACCGATTGTGTAGATGTAAGCACGTTTTATTTTAATCACAGTTTTGCTTTAAAGGTCCCCTGAAATGAAAATAACTTCTTATTTATATATTAACTTGACCTTCCTAGTGAAGAAATCGCCCGTTTTTTTTTTAATACAAAATGGGATAAATAGAGCAATATTTCGATCATTTCTGGAGCCTTTCACAACGTGCAATGCCCTGCCCTAAAAAATGGACTTCAGCGAATCTCAGCGTGACGTCACATACAGTAACTCTCACAGAGTGGATTGACTCGAGAGTCGAGATGTCGCGCGCCTTATAAAAGTACGTAACAATGCATTTTGCACATGTTAGTGCAATCTCTGTGATCGTCTTAATTCCAGTGATTGTTTCGCGAAAGTTTTAAGAGTTTTAGCCGTACTTTCGAAAATGCCTGCAAGATGTATCGTAGCAGGATGCAGCAATACAAGCAAAGACTGTGTAAGCCTTCATGTATTCCCGAAAGATGATAATCGTCGGAGAATATGGACATCTAAAGTGAACCTGACGAGGGGAAACTGGAAAGGCCCCAGCGACACGAGCGTCATTGCAGCGCCCACTTCGAAGACGGTGACTTTGATCACGGGCTCTATTCATCCCTTCTATTCATCCCAACCCTCATTCCTCACACACAGAGACAAGAAATTATGTTCTGAGCCGTGTATGCACAACAATCACGAGGCAATTATTTATCCCTTTACTACCTTGTCGTAGTCGTATACAAATCCAATACATGTATGCACAATAAAGGGCTATACCATGTCCACAAAATATAAAATTTGACTGTTGAACCTTTCCATTAAAAAAAAAAAGTAAAGGGACATACAAGTAAAATACTAAAGATTAAATATGCATCACTTCAAGGTGCAAGAGATAATTTTAAAATCAAACAATGTAAAAAACCTGCACCCACATTTTGCAGCTTATTGAATTGTTCGTTGAAACCAGCCTGCTGGATAGGTACGATTCCACCATACATGCAAGCCAGGTATGGCTGCACTCGACATACATGGGTTTATTCTAAAGTGAAGGTACTGCTTCCATTGGCTTGCTATTCATTAACAATTAGCCAAATGCTGTAATAAAAGAAAAGGGAAAAAATGTTGGCACAACTATGAAAGACAAATTTATCTGTCCTATTACACGGCCTCATATCCTCGGGACTCTTACGCATTGACTTATACATTGTGTGCATGCTAATACAAGTTACTTGTCAACTCTCGAGTCTAGACTAGTCCGATAAATCCGTCGTCCGTCCGACTAGTCCGATAATCTGACGTGCTGTAGCTTTCTTTATTATTCTCTTTTCTTCATTGTTTTCTACTGGTGCTACATGACGACAGTAGGAATAAAATAAATAAAAATACAACAGAACGTCAGATTTATCGACTACTCGAGACAATTGTGTCGCAAGGTGTGTTCTGACACACAAGTTTTCATCGTATCCGGACAGCGAGGTTGCTTCGTTTTATGCGCGGAGAGACACGGCCGATGACATGGGCTGGCCTTGTTTGTGATTAATTCGCCCGCGAAGCAACAATGTCCGCTGCGCTGCGCTGGTCACGTCCCTCACTGAAATATTTCTGATATCGAGCAGTATGCAAGTCGAATTTACATTATGAATTACGAATAGGATTTTGTCTAACCAGTTGTTATTTCCGAGTCTTCCTTCGATGTCCTCCCGATCGTCATGAACTCCGGGAATTTCATCGCCATTTTCCTCTGCTTGTTCTGCTTCAGGCTCGAAACTGGTAAGGCCGTATTCCTATTTCCAGCTGCCTGAACTTCCCCTCCCCGCGACTACTTTATCCGACAATTCTCCATGTGATTCAGACGAAAATCCTTCATTTCTCTCACACTCACTGTCGTTACCAGACAAATCAAAGTCCATGTCATCATTATTCAAAACCAAATGTTCGATTTTTTTAAAGCAGAAATGAACGAAGCGATGAGTCGACCAATCAAATGTGAAACACAACATGAAGGCAATACAATCACGTAGACCACCAACCCAAGTAATTAACGTGCAGCCTTTGACATACTGTACGTGACGTCATGTGGGTTACGCCCCTTTCAGGAGAATTTTTAGGGGCGTTCCCGAAGACGTTTTTTTTTTTTTTTACATTTTACAGAATGAGTTTGTGAAAAACATTATCAGATTGAAATCACGATGAAAAACTCCTCTAGGACATATATAAATGAAATTTATGTACTTTGGCATGTCAGGGGACCTTTAACTTCTCTTCCTTTCGAAATAAAAAAAACAAAACAAAAAAAAGACATTTCAACTTTCCAAAAACGGTCGACTCGTCGGACTCTACACCGCATCTTGTTTTGAAGGTTGGTTTCAATCGGCTTTGTAGGTTCGCCTCGCGTTAATCGTCCTTTCCAATTACTACGTAATCCTCCACTTGCTCTTCCCGCGTTAAAAGTTCATTTTCTTGAAAAGATCAAATTATCAATTTTCCCTGAATTGTTTTGACTTTGGTGTTTTGAGAGCCGCCACCTGTTTTTGGAAACTGAATGTTTGGTTTTAATTTTTAGTGAACAAAGAACTATGTTCCTGGAGCTTAGGAGTTAACTATACGTGATGCTTGCGGATCTGCAGGTTGGGTTGGGCGAAAGCTTGATATTATTGACTCGATAGATATTTAAAAAAATATCTCAAAGCTCAACGCAATACGGTAAAACCCCACATTTGCAGAACCCAGCTATTCGTGGTTTATAAAATATGAACTGCTTCTCATTTTGCAGCCCTGTCTCCAGCTAGTTTTTGCTGGCATTAATAATCCCCCACCAAATCTCCCAAAACAATGGTCACACTACCCACCCTCCTCCATCCACCCCACAATTCCCTTAGTGATAATCTGATACCCACAATCCCCTGCAGGGTCTGTCTGCGCAGCGTGGCCTGGCCTTACTCTTTCTTCTGTCCTGTGGCCTTGCATTACATCAAAGTGAATAAAAATTATTATCAGTACCTGTGTTGTTGTTTTTATGCCTCCGCCCAAGGGTGCCGGAGGCATTATGTTTCCGGGTTGTCCGTCCGTCCGTTCGTCCGTCCGGATTTTCGTTTACGCGATAACTCGGAAGCAAATTGTAGAATTTCATCAAACTTGGTAAAAAGATAAAGTAAGACAGGGCAATTAAGTGATTAGATTTTGGGCCAGATGTGATAAAGGTCAAGGGTCAAAGGTCAAGGTCACACTCGAAATTTTACTGTTTACGCCCTAACTCAAGAAATATTGGACAGAATTTCATCAAATTTGGTACAAAGCAAAAGTTAGACAGGGCAATTAACTGATTAGATTTTGGGCCAGATATGATAAAGGTCAAGGGTCAAATATGTCATATACTCGTGTTTGTGCGGGAGAGCGGAGGCATACCCGTCGACTGTGCGCAGTCAAATTACTCTAGTTATTTAAAATTTATTTGTAAGCATTTTTAATGAAACTAATTAAATGCATTCAGGTTTTGAACTTAAAAAATTTTTTTTTCCCATTGAAACAATTCACTAACATTGCACATGTACAATCACTATATCTGAACTCTGACTCAGAATCTTTGCAGGAGAGCTTTTATCTCGATGGTAAAGCGCATATCCAATAAATGCTATCTCCAGGGCAGCTCACAAACGTGCTCCCTCAGAGCTGCCCTCAGCTCTGGAAAATAATTTGCAAGAGAAGGAATAGTAAAGAAAAAGCTTTTGTCTGCAGCCTGATGGAGTACTGCTCTCCCCTCTGGGCTGGTGCTCCTGCCTCTCACCTTTCTCGGCTGCACGCTGTGGAAACCAAGGCATTTCGGATCATTGGTATCTTCCATGATGGAGCTGAGCCTTTGGGCCTCTCACTCTCTCATCCAGGCAGGTCGGTGGTCTGTCTGTCTTCTTCCGTCTCCTCTCTGGTCGCGCCCCCCCCCTGCTCTGTTTGAGATGTCCTCCCCCACCCCCACCTTATTTCCGCAGGGCGCTCAAGGTCCGTCAGCAACCCCTTCTGCTAAAACTACCAAAATCACGAATCACTGCTACCTTCATTCTTTCATTCCTCTTTTTATTCACTTTGGAATAAACTCCTCACTCACTCGTTCAATCCCTTCTTCCCTCCAGGCCTTCAAAAAGCTGTTCACCACCACGTCTTATCGTACCCCATCCAAATCCTCGATCTTGTCTACCCTGTGAATCCACCCCAAACCCACCTCCTTCAAATTCCCTGCTTTCCTTCCTGAAAGTCCCTGTAATGTCCATCTTGTATACCCTGTGTTTCCCACCCCATCCCTCTCCCTTCCACAGACTTCCTAATGTCTGTTCTGCAGTTTTGTCCTTCCCTCTCTCACCCCTCTTGTCTCTGTCCCCCTTGTTGTGTGTTCTGTGTGTCAGCTCTTATACGAGCTTTGACATTGTGTACAAATAAAAAAAAAGTTTGCTAAGCATCGTCTTGATTAAGTGTTCATGTACTTGATGTTTTTATTATCCCCATGCTTTTCAAAAACAACGGAGGGGTGGGGGAGGTTGGGGGTGGGGGAGATTATTGTAACCGCCCAAGTCTGTCCGTTCGTCACGCTATTTCCTCCTGAACGGTTGGCAAAAATTCACCAAACGTGATTGTTAAGATCACCACATGGCAGTAAGGTGCAAGAGCGGTGTCATTTTGCCCCAATCTCGCCTGGGGTCAAATTCCAAAAAATGCATTTATGGACATTTTTAATGAAACTTTGTATCTGCAATCAACATTGGGAGACACATGAAATATGTAACAATTTTTTTGATTTGACCCTCAGTTTATGCCCTGGGGGTGGGGACTTCGGTTCACAGGTGTAAAAAAAACGGGGAATTGTTTTTTTTAACTCAAAATTTGATATTGGGTAATTCCTGCTTCTTCGCCACTCTGCAAAAATACAATTAATGTTCAAAAATGCCCATTAATATGATGCTGTGTTTGTTTGACAATGACACAAACACCGCTTTCAATGAGAGCACACGAAAGTGTTTGCATCAATTTCAGGACAGATTACATGGCGATAAACCACTCTATCTTCAAGCTGTTACGCAGTATGCCTGGTGTTGGCTTCATGGTTAGAGCGGTGGGCTTGGGATCCAAGGATCCTGAGTTCAAACCCCACTCGGCTGTTGAATTAATAATATCAGCTGGGGTTGACTCTGCTGTCATCCTTCTGAGGTCGGCAAAATGAGTGCCAGCATGCTGATATACTGTGTCGGAGTGGCGACCCATCCAGGATTGTGCCCAATAGCCAAGGAGACTGATTAAGCAGCACCAACGCTCTGCACAGAGTATGGTCCCAATGGATGGATGGATGTTGTGAAGTGGGTCATCGTGAGGGTTATATAAAGATCGATAGTGTGTATGCCCCAAACGCCAGCCATCGCTCGCAGGGTGGTCGGGCACATTAGCGTAAGTGACTGCGCAATGTCGATCTATCGTGAGATCGATATTTGGAGGGATGATAATTATCGACTCGCACAAATATCACCACCACCCAACCCTAATGGCCTTTGACCTCTTTCCTCTGACATTTCCTACTTTCTTCTTTTCTCTTTGCATCATTCGATATTAACTTTTTCACATTTTATCCCCTCGAACCCAATGCACATGTTCGGTTGTGTCCTCTTACCAGTTCGAAGATGCAGTACACATTTTGGTGATCATACAAATTCGTGTTTTTTTTTATTTTTTATTCTTGCGCTGACGAGGTCAACAGAGGCATTATGTTTTCGGGTTGTCCGTACGTCCATACATAATATAATGTCCATGCTAATTTTCTCCATTTTCTCATCAACCGTTATCGATTGACACGAAATTTTCACCATAGGTGTGACGACTCATGTAGAATGTTTTAATGATAATTGTTATGTCATGGGTCACGTGGTGTGCAGCCATGTTGGAAAAAGGAAAGACTTTGGACCTCTGTATCTCCGAAACATTCTAAGGAAGAAAATTGAAACTTTGCGCATGTGAAGTACTCCCCCGGGGAAATGTGATTTTTTTTTGATGTCCTAGGTGGCTTTGTTATGATAATTGCACACGTCAAATGTTTTATCCGATCAGCATGAAAATTTATGAGGGTCATCTCGGCCTAAATTGTACCGGGGGGGGGGGGGGAGGGGAAATGATGGTCATCGGTCATGTGGTTCAGCATGCCTCTGCAGACTAAGTCGCCGGTGGCATTATTTTAACATAAAAACCTTCAAAAATCTTCTCCGAAAACAGCTGAACAGATCGAGGTGAAACGTTACAGGTAAGGGCCCTGTCACACCTTGACGTTTTAGCAGCGTATGGCAAGGTATCAAAATGTATGTAAAACGCTGGCGTACGCTGAACTATTGATGTTTTTTTTCCAGTTTTGGACGTATTCATAACGAGTTGGACGTATGCATAACGTATTAGTAACGTACACAGAACGTTTCGATAACATATAGATAACTTATATCAACGAATGCTGAGCGTATTGTCGGCGTTCACAACCTATGCCCAACGATAGTCTAACTTATGCATAGCGCGGCAGCGTATCGCAGCCGATCACGTGTAGTGGCATAGCCTATTAAAAGGCTGCGGCTCGACGATTCAAATCATAACCGCACTAGACATCGAAGTGTCAAGCCGCTGTCACACCTTGACGTTTTAGCCAGCGTATGCCGACGTATGAAAAATTTGCCGAATACGCTGGCACACGTCGAATACGTTATGGGTAAGTTTTGTATACATTAATAGCACACTGAAGCACGCTGGCATACGTCGTAGTACGCCGAGTACGTCGACAAATTTTCAGCATGTTGAAAATTTTTCGACGTACTCGGCGTATGACACACGTTCTGCATACGCTGGCCATAAGTTGTAGGCACGTTACGCGATCGTTGACACACGTCGACACACGTTACTTGTAAGTTACTCATAAGTCGAACACGTCGAGGTAATGGTTAGCGTCAGTGTTCCAGACTCCAGGTTTTTTTTTATTTTTTTTTTTTCTTCGGTTGACAGTGATGTTGACACTTCGATTTCTAGTGCGGTTATGATTTAAATCGTTGAGCGGCAGCCTATTAATTATATTATTTTATAACCGCACTAGAAATCGAAGTGTCAACATACACCGTCATACCGAAGAAGGGAAAAAACAAAAAAAAACAGGGAGTCTGGAACACTGACGCTAACCATTACCTTGACGTGTTTCGACTTATGAGTACCTTACAAGTAACGTGTGTCGACGTGTGTCAACGATCGCGTAACATGCCAACAACACGTTACTCATAGGTTAGAAATAAGTTTCGGGTATGCTAAACATTACCTCGACGTGTTTCGACTTATGAGTAACTTACAAGTAACGTGTGTCGACGTGTGTCAACGATCGCGTAACGTGCCTACACACGTTACTCATAGGTTAGAAATAAGTTTCGGGTTATGCTAAACATTCCCACGACGTGTTTTGACTTATGAGTAACTTACAAGTAACGTTTGTCGACGTGTGTCAACGATCGCGTAACGTGCCTACAACTTATGGCCAGCGTTATGCGGAACGTGTGAGTCATACGCTGGCATACGTCGAAAAATTTCAGGCATGAAAATTTGTCTAACAGCTGCGTACTACGACGTATGCCAGCATACATACGACGTATGCCAGCAAGCTCTTAACGTATACAAAACTTACCCATACGTATTCGACGTGTGCCAGCGTTTTAGACAAATTTTTCATACGTCGGTAATACGCTGGCTAAATTGTCAAGGTGTGACAGGGCCTTAAGATCCGCTATCCATGAGCAAGAAAAAGTTCTCCACCCTATGACATCATAGGTCGCATGGTTTGGCAGCTATGAGTTTTTGAAGAATAAACCTTTAAAAATCTTCTCCAGAATGGCTGGACAGATCGAGGGAAACTTCACCCACATTTCCCAAGTCTTGTGGATACCAGGATGTTCACGAATAATAATAGGTCACATGGTCCTGGCAGCTATATTGGATTGAATGAAAATCCTTAAAAAAAATTCTTTCTCTTGAACCGCTTCATCGATCGACGTGAAACTTAAAAATTATGATCTCGTAGTTATGGGGAATATATGTTTTAAATTTTAACCTGATCGGACGCATGATCTGGCAGCCAGAATTATTTAATAGTTTGAATGTGGGTTCAGGGATTTAAATCAAACTTGGTACAAGTATGTATAATGATGTAATAATGTGGGCAGAGGCATATCTGTCGATGTTGCAAAGTGCCCTTTTCGTTAGTTTTCCCTTCATTTTAGCAGAGGTGAGGACAGATAACTATTTCGTATGCTATTTACGGTTCTCCAAAATCAATTTAAGTATGACCCTATATTATTTAAATAAAAGGATTGTGTCACAGGTCACAGGATTGCTTTGTTGTTCTATGGTCCTCCCATCCCACCGCTAGTTACCTCTGCCACCGAAGGAGGATGGAGGTTATGTTTTCACCCCTACCTGTTTGTCTGTTTGTATGTGAGTAGGATATCTCAAGAAGTTATGGACGGATTTTTGGACGAAACTTGGTGGACAGTTTGGTGTGTGAAAAGGACGAATCGATGAGATTTTGATGAAGATTGGGATCTAGATCCAGATATGATCATTTATTTCCAGATACAGTAAGACAACTAGATTTTTAAAATGATTCTTCACAATGGAGAGATGGGGTCAAAAAGTTGTGGACGAGTTCTGACAAAACTTGATGGATGAGTTGGGTGGGTGACAAGAACAAGCCGATTCGATTTTTGTTGAGGTCCGGATGCAGATCCGGCCTGTCGGTGGGAAACAGAACGTAAACTGTTCAGCCTGGCGAAGGTACGCCGTCTTCTGAGTGCCGTTCTAGTTTAGAATACAATCACTATCTTAATACAGCATATAGGCTGCCGCATGTTGTTCAGATACAGTACAAGTACAACACCATGGGCATTGGATAAAAGGCCACTTTGCAAGCACACTCCACACTTCAAGAGCAATACAATAATAAACTGCAACACAATGTTATAGTAATTTGTGTGCCTGTTTGGCTCCGAGTGTTAACTCGTCCAAGTGAAGTGCACTTTCGAAGATGAGGGATAGCCATAAGAAACACGACACAACACAATGGTCGACACTTCTCATCTGTTGACCCAGGGTTACCTTATTTGAGTGGTATGTCCTGCGGAGGAGGTTTCGATCGATTGCCATCCTTCTTGCATCATCGAGAACGTCATCCATCAGACTTGTTCGAATTCCGGAGTGGAATCGGAGGGTATCCAAATTGGCGCAAGTCAACTTTTTGGATGGCCCCTTATAACCTTGCACAACTTCCATCTGTCCAACCATTGATGTTTTAAGCTTCTCCATATCAGCTGGTGGGATTTTTATGAAACCTGGCATAAACCACCTTACCATGGTCAATGTCAGGTTTCTTCGAGCCACACACCACCTCCATTTCTTTGTGCGTCGTCGCAGACAATTTATTTCTGAATGTCGAATCTAAAGCGTGGAACCACAATATAAATTGGTTTACCTCCTTTATGGGTCACCTTAAAGATGCATCACAAATGACTCTGATCCAGTTAAGTCAAAGGTCATTGGAGGTCATTTTTATGCCCACGCAGCCGAAGGACAGAGGCTTGTTTTGGGGTTACCCATACGGTTTCTCTTTTTTTGTTACCACGATGACTTGTACGAACCACTGAAGGTATTTTACCCAGACCTAGCACAAATATGGACCGATTCAATTTTGGGTTTCAAAGGTCAAAGTTCAAATAGCATATGCCCTTTAATTGAAAATCTTTGTTACAATAACTTGTGAACAAGTGAAGGGATTTCAACCCAACTTTTCACACGTGTCGACTGGAATAAACGGGTGAACGGATTTGATTTTGGGTTGAAGAGGTCAAAGGTCATGTACACTGAAAATTACTTTGCAGACCACAGCTCAAATTAGAAGCATCTGATGTCTCTCTTCCACTTACCTCTCTTGTACGCTCTCTCATGTAACCCTTAATTGAGATCAAACATAACGGCGGGTTGGTATCCAACGCAGGTGGCCGCATATATATTGACACATTCACGTCGAAATTTATTTTCTAATTTTTTTCTATCAAACCATCAATGTCTGTCATTTGCCCGTCTCTCTTGGCAGGATGTTAAGGGCGATGTTTTCAGTCCAAGGAAAATGCTGAATACCTCCAAAAGGGTTGAAAAGGGTGCGGTGAAAGCCAAGGAGGTCAGGGAAATGATTACTCCAGCACTGGCTCAATCTCTCTCTAAACAAGGTAACGAGTGCATCGCCGGCCAACTCCACTGCAAACTATATGAAACCCACCCAAGTCGATTCCATTTGTTCGGTGTCTTCCTTTTCCATAAGTGATGATGGTTTGTTTGATAAAAACTTTAATCGGCAAGTTAAACATCCACTGGCGTTGGATGTCAACCCACATCTATCGATTGATACAAAGTGGAAGTGTTTATCGATTGCACGTTTGATAAATGTTCAGCTGCTGCTGTCGCTTCTTGTGGAAATTCCTCCAAAAAGCTTCTGAATCATTTTTGATGCAACGACAAACACCACAACACTGGCTGTGCTCGCTTGCCTTGGCAACCATCCTATTTTGCTCGAGTGTGCTCGGCAGTGACTGCATCAGGGAAAGGATGAGTGGTAGGGGGTGGGGAAGTAGGTTGAAAGCTTAGTAAGTATGTTATTGTCAGGCTTGGGAAATTATTGGTTTGATTGTGTACCTGCTCCAAAAGTCTTGATTAAACTGTTTGATCGTGTCCCACGCTTGACCAGGGTACCGCCTTGTTGGGAGCCATTCTGCCGTGAAGCTGTGCCGATGGACAAAGGTGTGTGCGAGCCTGTCATCGTTTATTATCCACACGCTTCTTGAAAAAATAAATAAAACAAAACACGGGGGAGGAGGGGGATTTGCAATCGGCTCCGTCCATCTGTCCGTCTCGCCCGCTCTCTCCTCCTAAACGGTTGTGCAGAAATTTACCAAATGTGGTCGTTATGATCACCACATGACAAGAAGGTGCGAGAGCAGTATCATTTTTGGCCCTGCTTCCCTGGGGTGGGGTCAAAAGGTCAAATACCGAAAAATGCAATTACTGGCACTTTTGGACTTGGGATCACAATGAAAAAAGTTTTACTCAAAATTTGATATTGGGTCATTCCTAGTGGAACTTGATGCCATTTTCAACCTTGCTTGAGGTGGGAAGTGTGGGGATTTGCGACGGCACGCCATCGACCTCGCTCTATTTTACTTTGAATGTCGTCTCCAATCTTATCAAGTATTTTCTTTTTCTTTTTTTTTGGCAGTCTATGCTTCGAGGTCGTGGCGGATGCTACAAGCACACATTCTATGGCATTGAAAGCCATCGATGCATGGAGACAACGCCAAGCCTGGCCTGCGCCAACAAGTGTGTGTTCTGCTGGAGGTGTGTACAGCATGTTCGGGAATTGTGGAAAACTGTTTTTTTTTTTTAATCATTTATGGGGACGTGAGCAGTGCTTCATGATATTTCACGGTAGCTTTTTGGTGAAACAACAGCCTCTGGGATTCCAGGCAAGTGTCCTCACGATTCGGCCACCGTATATATTATGACATAAAATTATGAGACGACCATGACGTGCAGGACTATGACAGATGGTTTGGATGGTGCCTGGAACCAGAAAGCACATTCTTTTTTGGTGGTGGTTTTTGAAGGCACCACACAAACCCAGTCGGAACAGAGTGGCGATGGAAGCAGGATGATCCAGAAAGCATTGTGCAAGGGGCCTTGCAGAACCACTACAACATGATCAGACAATTCAAGGGTAAGACTAAGCTCGCTGTGCAGCATAATGGCCATTGGTTCCGTTTCATGGACCAACTAGGCCCCACATCCCCATCCATTGCTACTATTGTAACTTGCCATAAACTTTTACGATTTAACTGAAATTGTTCTGCTACTTCGTTAGCAGCAGCATGTCATGGTGGTGTATGAGCACAAGCTTGATTGTCCCTGCTCAGTTTGCTTATAGATGTTAATTCCTTTCCACAGGTATTATCTGTATGTGGCTGTTTTCAGCAGATGATAAACTTTGTCGTCAAACATTTCGCTGATTGCTTTATCTGTCCAACAGTCATTGCTCCATAAATCATCGTTCTTCACAACCCTTATAAATAAACGCTCCATCTTTCATTTCATATGCCGTCCCTGTGATGCTCCCGCAGGAGTTCCAGGTGTCCAAAATGCTCGTTACGAAGAGGCCTTCACCGTGCGGCACTGCGCGCTGTCGCTGGTGGGCGAACCCATCATGTATCCCGAAATAAACACCCTGGTGCGGCTGCTGCATTCCCAGAGAATATCCTCGTTCCTCGTCACAAATGCCCAATTTCCTGCCGAAATCCGGTGAGAGTGCGATCCCTGTTGCACATTATTTAAAAACTTGGAGGCGATACAAGGAAACTCCAGACACCAGGACGTTTGGCCCCTCATGCTTGTTCCTTTTACTTAATTTATCAATTCAATTGTACCATCAAGTCAACACAATTGTGTACTTTTTTTTTTGGTAGGTGGGGGGGGGGGGGCAAGATACCATAGCTCAAGGGAAAGAACACCGTGGGACATTACCTTCCCATCAAAGAATGTGTGCTTTGGGATGCAGCACCTACTGCCCACCTGGCATCAAAACGGCAGTTTTTATTAGCCTACGCTCGCGAAGCGAAAAGCGGGGTTAAGCGATTGGTCGTGTTTGTGCATACGTATGTGTGTCTGTATGTGCCTGCATTAAAAAAATCCATTTTCTCAGCAACCGTTAGTCTGAGTGATGCAAAATTTCCAAGTAGGTGCACCTCTTCCTGTTGAATTATTTCTCAATTATGACGTCATATGTTGCGTGGTGCAGGTGCCATGTTGGAAAAACCGAAAAACTTTGCACCTCCATATCTCTGAAACCACTCCATGGAAAAAAATTACACATGGCTCATAAGATATGTTAATGATGTCATTGGTGTCTTCATGATGACATCACAATTCGACAAGTACAACGCTTGATCCGGTCATTATGAAAAAAAAATTCTCTAATTGTTGGTCCAATGGACAATTTTCACATTGGAGTGCATCCTGTATAATTAACCTCCGCCATCGAAGATCGGAGGTTACTGTTTCACCCTTTCTGTTTGTTTGTGAACGTATTACGGAAAAACTCCTCGACGATTTCGACGAAACTTGGTGGGGGTTAGTTATGGTCCAAGGATCATGCCATTAGATTTTTGACTTGGTCCAAAATCCAATATGGCCGCTATGGCGGCCATTTTGAAAAATATTTGATTTTTTTTTTTTTGCATTTCTAATGTTTTAAGTGATTTCCAACAAAAAAGCCAAAATTATAATTGCGGCTGATTTTGGAACTTCAGGTGGATATCCACGTAAAATCAATTTCTGTCTCAAGGAATCTAGTTATGACGAATGAATTGAGTATGTAAAAGTAAAAAAGTAAAAGGGAAAGTTGCAAACTATAACTCTGTGAGCACTGTTGACGTCAAATTGAATGAATAGGATATCAGGTTCACTTGAGTGACCTAGCAGTATTGGCGGCGGAGGTTTTGCACTCTACCGAGTGCTCCCCCTCTAGTTTTTCAATGATATAATTGTCATATGTCACGTGGTACAGGCACCATCTTGGAAAAACCGAAAACTTTTGCTAGGATGTTAATAAAGGTCAACACCGGCCAAATTTCTGAAATCCTCAATTTTCATCCGATTAACTTGAAATTTGAAGAGGATTTCATTTCAGCTTACTGAACTAAATCTTCTTCTTCTTCTTCTTTCGGCTGCTCCCGTTTGGGGTCGCCACAGCGGATCAACCGTCTCCATTTCGCTCTATCCTCCACATCTTCCATTGACACTCCAACCACCCCATGTCCGCCTTCACCGCATCCATGAACCTCTTCTTTGGCCTTCCTCTTCTCCTCCTGCCTGGCGGCTCCATCTTCAGCATCCTTCTCCCGATATACTCCGCTTCCCTCCTGTGCACATGTCCAAACCATCTCAATCTCGCCTCTCTCATTTGTCTCCAAACCGTCTACCTGCGCAGTCCCTCTAATATGCTCATTCCTTATCCTGCCATCTTCCACTCCCAACGAGAATCGCAGCATCTTTAACTCTGCCACCTCCAGCTCCGCTTCCTGTCTTTTTGTTGGCGCCACCGCTCCAAACCATACAACATAGCTGGTCTCACTACCTCTTATATACTTTCCCCTTAACTCTTGCAGCTACCCTTCTGTCACAAATCACTCCTGCAACTCTTCTCCACCACTCCATCCTGCCTGCACTCTCTTTTTCACTTCTCTCCCACACTCTCGTTACTTTGGACAGTTGATCCCAAGTATTTAAACCCATCCACCTTCCCACCTCAACTCCTTGCAACCGCACCATACCACCACCCTCCCTCTCATTTACGCACATGTACTCCGTCTTACTCCTACTGACTATCATTCCCCTTCTCTCCAGTGCGTACCTCCACCTCTCGAGGCTCGCCTCAGCCTGCTCCCTACTCCCTTACAGATCATGATGTCATCCGCGAACATCATGTCCATGGAGACTCCAGTCTGATCTCGTCCGTCAACCTGTCCATCACCATTGCAAACAGGAAAGGGCTCAGAGTCGATCTTTGGTGAATCCACTTTTACCTTACCCGGTCCGTCATTCCTACGCACACCTCACGCTGTCACACTGTCCTCAGTACATATCCTGCACAATTCTCACATACTTCTCCACCACTTCCCGAACTTCCTCATACAATGCCACAACTCCCTCGTTGGCACCCTATCATAAGCTTTCTCTAAATCCACAAACACACAATGTAACTGCTTCTGGCTTCCCTATACTTCTCCATCAACATTCTCAAAGCAAACATCGCACCAGTGGTGCTCTTTCCTGGCATAAACCCATGTTGTGCTCACAAATCGTCACCTCTCTTCTCAACCTAGCTTCCACTACTCTTTCCCACAACTTCATGGTGTGGCTTAACAACTTTATCCCTTGTAATTTCCACAGCTCTGCACATCACCCTTGTTCTTGAAAATCGGAACCAGTACACTTCATCTCCACTCCTCCGGCATCCTCTCACTTTCCAAGATTTTATTAACAATTGGTTAACAACCCCACTGCATCTCTCCTAAGCACTTCCATGCCTCCACTGGTATGTCATCTGGGCCAACCGCCTTTCCACTTTCATCCTCTTCATAGCAGTCCTCACTTCATCCTTACTGATCCACCCCACTTCCTGATTCACTATCTCCACTCTTCCAACCTTCTCTCTCTCTCATTTTCTTCATTCATCAGCTCCTCAAAGTTCCCATCCACCTCAACACACTCTCCTCCGTCGTCAGCACATTCCCATTTCGTCCTTTATCACCCTAACCTGCAGCACATCCTTCCCAGCTCGGTCCCTCTGTCTTGCCAATCGGTATAAATCCTTTCCCCTTCTTTTGTATCCAACTTCTCATACAGCTCGTCATATGCCTTTTTCTTAGCCTTTGCCACCTCTCTCTTTGCCTTTCGCCGCCACTCCTTGTACTCCTGCCTACTTTCTCATCTCTCTGACTATCCCATCTTTTTTCGCCAACCCTTCTTCCTTATACTTTCCTGTACTTCCTTTTCCACCACCAAGTCTGCTTATCTTCCTTCCTCTGTCCAGATGTCACACCAAGTACCTTCCTAGCTTCTCCCTCACCACTTCTGCTGTAGTTGCCCAATCATCCCACCCATCTTTACCACATCCAACACCTGTCTCGCCTCTCCCTAAATTCCACGCAACAGTCTTCCTCCTTCAGCTTCCACCATCTGGTCCTTGGTTCAGCCCTCACTCTCTTCCTCAACCTCACTCCACAATCATCCTACAGACCACCAATCGATGCTGTCGAGCTACACTCTCCCCTGCCACCACCTTACACTTCTAATTTCTTTCAGGTTGCATCTCCTGCTTAAGATGTAATCCACTGTGTGGCACTTTCCCCACTTTTGTAGCTCACCCCTGTTTGTTCCTCCTTCTTCTGAAATACGTATTTACCCTGCCATTTCCATTCTCTTTGCAAACTCTACCACCATTTGCCCTTCCACATTTCTCTTGTTGAGACCGTACCTACCCATCACCTCCTCATCCTCTTTATTCCCTTCCCCAACATGCCCATTGAAATCTGCTCCAATCACCACTCTTTCATCCTTGGATACACTCTCCACCACTTCATCTAACTCACTCCAGAAATCTTCTTTATATTCCATCTCACACCCCATATGGGTGCATATGCACTGATGACATTCATAATCACCCCTTCAATTTCCAACTTCACACTCATCACTCGGTCAGACACTCTGCTCACCTCCAATACCCTCTTGACATAATCTTCTTCAGGATTACCCCGACACCATTTCTCCTCCCATCCACACCATGGTAGAACAGTTTGAAACAACCTCCATGCTCCTAGCCTTACTCCCCATCCACTTGGTCTCTTGTACACACAGTATTTCCACTTTCTTCTCTCCATCATATCAGCAACTCTCACCCTTTGCCAGTCATCGTCCCAACATCCAGAGTTCCAATCTCACCTCCACCAGCACTCTCATACGACTTCACCCTTCACCATCTGTCTCGCCCCGGACTCCGCTTCCCACTCGTCCTCCGGACTCTCGGCTCTTCCGCATCTCCTGTCCCATGCCAAGACCAGACTGCGACCTCATACTGGGCCAACCAGCCTAAACCCTTCCCCCTCTCCCACTGCCTCCGGACTCGCCTTCCCCACTCTCCTTCTCTCCTTCGCCCAGCAGTAGCACAATTTCCACTGGTACCCTGCTGACCACCGGTAACGGTGGCGGTCGTTGGTAACCCGGCCTCGACCGATCCGGTATGGAAATTCGTTTGTTGTCCGCATAATGATTTGGCATAGGTTTTTACGCCGGATGCCCTTCCTGATGCAACCCTGGTCACCTCTTACGACACAGAGGGATATGGTACACCTATTCTAACCGGGGCATACACCGGGCCCAGTACACTGGTACTCATTTCGCCGACCTCGGAAGGATGACAGGCTGAGTCAACCCCCTGGTGTTATAACGACTTGGTATATACATATATACACGTACATATATATTATATTTATATATATATATATATATATTATATATATATGTATACATATACATATCATACATATATGCAGTATATATATATATATATATACAGTAAGTCCTCGCTTTTGCAAGGGTTGCGTTCCTGGAAACCTTATGATAAGCGAAAACTGTGTTAACGAAACATATTTTCCCATAGAAACCAATGTGTTAAAGGGGGGATGTGTTTTTGGCTCGAATTTTTTTGGACATAAACACAATAAACAAACACACTCCTCGAGTAGTGGCGACTTACCGAGGCTGGAGGAACGGAGTTGATTGCGGTGGACAAGTCACACTTGCGGAGTGGCAGAATCGTCCCCCTCTTCACTTGACACTGTGCTGTCACTTTCTTCACCAGCGGGAACGGTCTCTTGGCAGCTGGTTGAAGGAGCATCCTGGATGGTGGATGGAGTTGGTGCTGCATCTTTTGGCTTGAAAAATGCACGGAGAGTGGCGTGGATGGCTTTTCTTTTTCTTTGCTGCATAAAGTTCCTTGTAGCAACAAAGGGCATCATTAACAACACGGCTAAAATCAGTGCTCCTTTCAAGATTTGGATCTTGCTCGATAACAAATTCTATGGCATTTTCAAACGAGCTGAGGATTTGGCTGAGGTTTTTCATGGTGAGATGCTTGGATGAAGGTGTCACAGCATCTTCTTTCTCCTCAAGAGCCCACTGCTGTTCCAACTCCATAAGTCTTCATTGCTTAAGGGTTCTGCATGAGATTCCAGTAAGTCATCCACGTCCTCTTCGTCAACCTCTTCAAAACCAGCCTCCTGCGCCAGGTCTACAATTTGACTTGTAATCAATGGAACATCAGCAAACCCGTGAAATTGTGGACACACTCAGGCCACACTTTCTTCCACACACGCGTTCATTGTGGAGGCACTCACCTCCGCCCATGAATCCTTAATGTTTTCCAAAGCCATTTTTATGTTGTATGTTCGCAAAACTCCTTGATTGATAGCTTGTCCTTATCAGTTTTTTTGATAAGCTGCAGCATGGTATGCTTAACATAATAGGCTTTAAAAGCAGCAATAACTCCCTGATCCATAGGCTGTAAAAGTGAGGTAGTATTTGGTGGTAAAATATACCTGCACGTTTTCACACCAGTCTTCCATTTGCTGAGGATGGGCAGGAGCATTGTCTACAAGCAGCAAAGATTTGTTGTCAATGTTGTTCTCCTTGGAGTACTTCTCACATGATTGGAGAGTAATTGATCACGTAATCGTGGGTCAATGCCCCAGTCATCCAAGCCTTTGTATTTGACCGCCATATTAGGAAGTTGGGGCTTGAGCAACCCTTTAGCGCTCGTGGGTTTTCAGAAACGTAAACAAGAAGCGGCTTGAGTTTTTCATCCCCTTCTGCATTTCCACCGAGTAATAAGGTCAGCCTGTCCTTGCTGCTTTAAACCCTGGAGCAGTCTTTTCTTCTCGTGCGATGTATGTACGGGAGGGCATTCTTTTCCAAAACAATCCGGTTTCGTCAATATTGTAGACTTGCTTCGGTGAGTAACCCCCTCCTCAATCATCTTCAACTTGCTGGAAACTCTGATGTGGCAGCATGGTCCGCACTTGCTGCCTCACCGCTACACTTCAGGTTGTGGGATTAGCGCGATGACAAACCCTCATGAACCAGCCTCGGCTCGCTGTGAAGGTCTCTGCGCCTTCACCCTTTCCTTCGGCTTCCTGTTTCTTCTTAAATCGTTCCACAAACTACGCGCTTTTCTTGTATCACAGCAAGAGAGATAAAGGCATGCGACGTTTCGTTTGACCTTCTATCCACACCATACGCTCCATGTTGTGCATGGCACCATCTCTCATCTCGTTAGTGTCGTTGCACTCGAACTGGTTGCAATCTGTGATATTTCTTTTATCTTTGCCGAACTTTGAACGATCGAATGTACAGTCGATGCAGCGATTGCATGCGCGCGGCCGATTTCCGTTGTCCCTTCACCTCGTTCATGTCTTTTAATGAAATCCAATTTCACCTTCAATGTGACAGCCTTTCGTTGTCTCTTGAAACAAGGTGTGCTCGGCAAAACTTGCGGGTCGCTTGGGATTCATACTGAAGGTATGCAGGCGAGCGTGAAGAGAATATGTACAGTACAGCGTACAGTACATGCGCAGAAAGGTGAAAGTGTGTTTATGCGCATCCTGTGTGATTGTTGTTTTTTGCAGGCAGTTTGAAACTTTTTTTTGCATTTTTCCTTGCAATGACATTACGATCGGCATAAAATGTTTGCGATAATTGAAAAATTGGTCATTAAAACTAAATTACGAATAATCGAAACTACGATATGCGAACTTCCGGTTAGCGAGGACTTACTGTATATTAATTCAGTGGCCCAACGGGCTTGAACTCAGGACCTTTTGGTCCCAAGCCGCTGCCTAACCACTGCACCAACACCAGGCTTAGCTTTAGCTGAACTAAATATCGTTGGATAAAAGTGACATCATCAGTCACTGGTCTGGCAGCCATATTAGATCAAAGAAAAAAAACCCAAACAAACAAGAGTTGGCTAGCACCAAGACCTTTTCAAGACTGTGCAGGGTAAGTATTCTATCAATACCATCTAGTTTTTTTATAATGGAAAGTCTGATCCTGATGGGGATTCAATCCCCGAATATAACCTCAATGGTGAGCACACTACCATGTGAGCCATCTTGCCACGTGCATTCTGGTTATGTAAGGTTTGGTGATGTTTATGGAGAGAGACAGAGACACAGACAGACAGATGTCCCTTGACTTGATGGGATAGTGTGTTTTCCATTTGAAAATGTTGAGACAAGACTCCTCCTATGCTAAATCGGAGCCAACTTGTCATTCTTTGCCTCCAACCCCACACAGGAACCTTGAGCCAGTGACGCAGCTGTATGTAAGCGTGGATGCCAGCTCGGAGCGGAGCTTGAAACGTATTGATCGGCCTCTCTTCAAGGACTTCTGGTCTCGTTTCCTTGGGAGTCTGCAAGCTCTTTCCGAAAAGGTAAGTTACCTCGATCTGTGTAATGATGTTGCTCTCTTTCCAAGACATTTCTGAGAGGGTTACCCTCTTTCACAAAGAGTAGTGAAAAGCTGTAGTCGATACAAATATTTAAGCATTTGGCAAATTCACGACAGTTGGAAAGCTTCCTGTATAAAGACTTATTGAAAGTTATTTTCAGACAAGGGTTAATGAGGTATTTATTATGATGCAGCTCTATAAATTAATTAATTGCTTATCCACATCTATTATCATCTCTCTCTCTCTCTCTTTGTGAATATGATATACCATCCTGAAAATTTTGCATCATCTTCACTTGGTAACGTGCAATTGTTGGGACGTAATGCATCCTTCCCCTTTGTCAATTAGGCAGTTGTAAATACGAAACGTTGACACAAATCTTGATTTTTGAATTGTGCACAGGGCCAGCGGACGGTGTATCGACTGACCCTAGTGAAAGCCTGGAATGTGGACGAGATCCAGGCTTATGCAGAGCTGGTAACACTCGGGCAGCCAGACTTCATCGAAGTGAAGGTAAGTTGTACCATACCATCGTGCACAGTGCAGGAATGCTTTGACAGGTCATCATACATACATCTCAAATCAATTGTCCAGAAGTAAAATCATTGTAATGGAAGGATGTACGACTGCCAGGAGCTTTATCGGTTAGTCAAACAAGTGGTTTACCAGTCTCCGTTTGTATCCTGCCACCTCGAATGCCTCCTCCACAAGTGAAAGAGAGGATGGGTTCTGGTTGTGTGTGACCTGTTGCAGGGTGTGACCTATTGTGGCGAGGGTGGTGCCAACAGCCTCACCATGGCCAACGTGCCCTGGCATGAGGAGGTGGTGTCCTTTGTGACTCATTTGGCTGACTTGCTTCCCAACTATGAAATTGCCTGCGAGCACGCACACTCCAACTGCCTGCTGCTTGCACACACTCGCGTAAGGACCACCACATTGATTGAAGTTCAAGTATGACATGAGCCTGTTTAAAAGGCAGAATGCATGTGGATTAATTTGAGACAATTTGTCTTTAATGGTATCAGTTACCAATATGTTCATCACTTGTTTCCTGCTTTAATGCATGCCCTGAAGAGCAAAGCAAGAGAGTGGAATGGCAACTAAAAAAATTTAAATTTGCAACTGAAACATCAAGCATGCTGAAATTTGAAGATTAGCTGCTCAATATGGCAATCATTCCGTCACGTGATATACGAGCTGATCTGAACAAAATATGAACCACCAAGATTTTACAGTTAGTGTTGATCGATCGACTCCCAAGTTAACGTCCCTCCTTTATCTGTTGCGCAGTTCAAGCGGGACGGTGTTTGGTGGACTTGGATCGACTACGACCGTTTCCATGCACTCTACCAAGAGCACGAGTCGAGCAGTGGATTGAGGACCTTCTCTGCAGAGGACTATGCAGCACCAACACCGGCCTGGGCCCTTTTTGGCTCGAGTGGGCAGGGCTTTGATCCCGTGGAGACGCGACACCTCCGCCGAGGCAAACCTAAAGACATTTCCGGTTGCTGAAAAATCTGCATTTGTGCTGAAGTTTGCACGTGGGCCACAAACAAGCAAATGATTGAACAGTACACCAGATGCCGATTGTTCACAGAACACAGGATGCTGCCGAGCTTCCATCATTTTAGACTTCGATGCTTTTTCAGGTCATTTGTACAAGATGTTGTTGGCTGGCTTTGTCTGTGCATCACTTGTTCCAATTTTTTCTAGACTGATGGCAGCAGATGGAATTCTATGCAAGTTCATGGAATTTTCTCCATTTCTAAGAGTGGAGCTGCATCCGCAAGTCTTTTATTCTATTTGACTACGATCACGTGAGATGTAACCCAATGCCCAAATGCAGAGTACTGATATAAAGTTCCGGTGAATCGTACACGGATTCATGAACCTTGGCAATGTGAAAGATCACTCAATAAAAATGTCAACCAATTGGCTACGAAGCATCCACGATATGGCTAAGTCACACTGCCAACACTGCACTCTCTGGCCTGTGATTTCTCATTTTATGCGTAACGTCACGTCGATGGCGAAACCACTATAAGTTTTGGGCGATGACGACGACACACACAACGCTGATGCAAATCAAAAACTGCCAGCAGTGTGCTTTTCAACAGGTGAAGGTAAACTTCCAGTTTCTTGGAGAACATTGCAAAACAGAACATTGAGAGACCAGAGTACCAGAGTGACCAGAGTCGCAGGGCCAGGCTGAATGGCAGAGCTGAGCTGTTCAGGGAGCTGAGGCGTAAAACTGTAGCGTGCACTGAGGGTGGACAAGGAGGCCTATATGCGAGGAATCTGTGAGGGGTAGAGCATCACCTGTGGACAGGTGATTCTCGTCCCGCTTACAGGGGAATTCGTGCATTGCGTTCTCCAAGCCCATCCCTCGGAGCACTGCAGTTAGAGCAGAGAGTGGTAGGCTCTTGACAGAGGAGTCTGAAGTGAACGCCCGCTGGGCCGGTTACTTTGAGCGGTTGTACCAGGCTATCCCCCAGCTGTCGAGTTGGACGTCAAGGGTGTTACAATCCCTGTTGCTGACCCTCGAATCAACTGTGGTCCACCTTCGCTTGTGGAAACACGGGCTGCGGTGAACCAGTTGAAACGGGCAAAGCTCCAGGGATCTGTGGCATCATGCTGAACTTCTCAAGGCTGGTGGAAATGCTGCACTCGTGTCGCTGCATGCAGTTTTGTGCTCTGCCTGGAACACAGGCATCATCCCAACCGATTGGAAGAGGGGCCTTGTTGTTCCTCTCTGGAAAGGGAAGGGTGATCGCCAAGACTGCAACAACTACCGAGGGTGACGCTGCTCTCAGTGCCGGGCAAGGTCTTTGCTCGGATAATTCTTGATAGGGTTCGCCACCATCTGCTTGAGCACCAGCATCCAGAGCAGTCAGGCTTTACACCAAAGAGGTCAACAGATTGACCGTATCCTTGCCTTTCGTGTCTCACCGAACGCAGACGAGAGTTTCGGCAGGGGCTGCTTGCAGCTATGTTGATCTCTGTAAAGCGTTCGATTCAGTGAATCGGGATGTCCTCTGGAGGATTCTTGGTCTTCGTGGGGTGCCACCAAAACTGATCGATCTGATGTCTGAACTCTACTCTGGTACTGAGAGTGCTGTGAAGTGTGGTGGTACCATCTCTGACTTATTTCCAGTTGTTACTGGGTTCGTCAGGGGTGTGTACTGGCCCCACACTTTTCAGCACTTGTATGGACTGAATTTTAGGGAGGATGTCGGAGAGATCAAGCTGCGGTGCATCGTTTGGGAATGTCAAGATCTCGGACCTTGATTTTGCAGATGATGCAGTCATCTTTGCGGAGACTTTAGATATCCTTTTGGGGGCCCTCGAGGTGCTGAATGAGGAGTCGGAGCCGCTGGGATTACGGGTTTCTTGGGTCAAAACTAAGATCCAGGCTTTCGGTGACATCTTTGATGTGCTGTCCTGTCTGTGTCTGTTTGTGGTGAGGATGTTGAGGTCGTGGAGAGATTCACTTACCTTGGCAGTGATATTCATGTCTCTGCTGGCTGTGAGTCGAAGGTCAATAGACGTCTGGGTCGGGCCTGGGGAGTCATGGATTCACTGGATCATGGGGTGTGGCGCTGCGGTACCTGTGCGGGAGGACGAAAGTCCGAGTCTTCAGGTCCTTGGTACTTCCAGTCTTGCTCTATGGATGCGAGACTTGGACTCTGACCAAGGATCTGAGACGGAGACTTAATTCCTTTGGTACCAGGTCTCTTCGGAGAATCCTTGGCTATCGCTGGTCGGATTTTGTGTCCAACGAGCGGTTGCTGAGAGAGACTCGGATGAGATTTGTTACCTGCATAGTCCGTGAGCGTCAGTTGGCGCTGTATGGACATGTGGCTCGTTTTCCTGACGCTGATCCTGCTCACCAGATTCTCTCAGCGAGGGAGTCTCATGAGTGGAGGAGGCCAGTGGGCCGACCACGTGCCTCGTGGTTGCAGCAGGTTGACCATCATCTCAAGGAGATGGGGATGGGCCTGGCATCTGCCTGGGGGATGGCCAGACGGAGGCCCTGGAGTACCGGCAGAAAAGTGGACGCAGCGACGCGCTGTTCTGGCACATGCTCCCATACCTGACCTGATTGCATCCTGCAGAGGGAAAGGAAAACATCAGGGGCAACAGCAATTTCATCATCCCATTGAGATTTTATTGTCACGTCCATGATGACCTCAAGCGTGGCCAAAGTAGATTCGTCATTGACATTCTATGCCCAGATCCAGGGCCATGCCAGCTTTCTAAAAGTCCAGTAAGCCCAATCAATTATGCCTTAATCCCAATGCTCCAGCTCATGCACTGCAAATATGTAAAGCCAGCACAAGGGCCTGTACCAACAATTAACAGAAAGACTTCAGAGGATTTCCCCACTTGCTCCCTGCCAATGCTCTTATCTTCTTGGCTTAACATTCCACTAGCTCACCTATCCCTTTCCCTGCAGTTCTGGTACATTTTGATGCAAGCATACTTTGTGTGCTCAAACTACCAAAGCCAGCACCTGTTTGATTATGATCAAGTCCCCCACATCACTGGTATCCAGGAAGAGGCAAGGTTTTTGCACCTGGGCTATGTTTCACAGCAAAGCAGCTTTGCGCTGAATCTACGTTATGGCAGCAGTGCAGCCAATTAACATGCATAACAATCTGGTGCAGGAATCCGGATGCTAAACACTCTAATTCTGACGTATTGGGCATCCAACAGCAGGCCCTAAGCACATCATCTGGAGGAGGATGGTGCATGATACCAAGCGTCAACATCTTGCACTAAATCACATGATAGCCCATCGGAACCGAAACCATCAATCGTAGAATCACTCAACTGTACGAGCAATGGCGGCATGAAGAACAGGTTTTTTTTTTGGAGGAGTTGATCGACTCCCAAGTGTAAAACGATGTGCGACACACTGTGGCC
>CM068956.1:177652981-177676133 GCA_035128595.1 Eptatretus atami | reverse complement strand
GAAAAATAAACAAAAATAAAACGTGACAGACAAATGCATCATGATCGATATTGCATAAATGTTTGTCGTGCAACCTGAAATACTATTGCAAGACGTTGCCCGGCATTAGTTTGTACCTTTTTCACAAACCATTCCTCCCACCCCAAACACGACACCAGGCTAAGTAACAGAGCTGGCTGCAGGTGATGCTGAGAGATCTTTGGGTAACTTAGCATATCGCGGCATCGGTCTGAAGACATCACGAGCCCATGCGCGACAGCACTTCATTCACCGGCACTCTCGCCATTTGAGTTGTCGTCGGTCCAACGGCGCCGCGATTCCTCAATTTTCTCCCACATTCTCTGTAACAAAAAAAGAACAATAGGGAATCGCTTGCAGGAGGCCACAAGGAATGCAGATGCGTCAAATTAACCGTTCACTCGACCTTTCGGCACCGTGATGGGAAATGAGTGTACTCTTACCTGCGCTATGCCCTCTGTGGAAAAATTCAGTATTTTCCCAAAATCCTTTACGTGAAAGACGGATCTTAACTTTTCCTGCAAAACAATTCACCAGAATCCGATTAATCACATGGCGACTCGTGCATCAATACCGTTTGCGTCCGATACTCACCAGCATAACCAGACGGTAAGTTATGGATTTTTTTTAATGCATGTTACAAGGTGGACACAAACCAAAACTAGAAGGGCACTCGGTAGAGCGCATACCTCCCAACGCCAGGTTGAATATTTTACGTTTTGTATCCCAATGATAGGCCGGATCTGGATCCGGACCTTACCGAAAATCTATCCGGCTTGTACTCGTCACCAACCCAACTCATCCACCTAATTTTGTCATCACCCATCCACAACTTTTTGAAACATCATGCTATGTATGTATAGTTTTTGGCCCAATCACACAATGCTGAAGAATCACTTAAACTGAACCAATTCTTCCTCGTCACACACCCAACCTGTCCATAACTTTTCAAGATGTCCTGTTCACAAACAGACAGATAGGGTTGAAAACATACCTCCACCAATGAAGATGGACGGAGGTTAACAAGACAAATTTCCATTGCAGACACAGTTTTACCTTTGCTAAGATCCGCAAACGTCGACCCTCAACAGCAGGTATCCCTGTGAAGTCTTCAAAGAGGTATTGCCAGTCACACGTGAGTTGTCCGAAGAGCTCCGCTTTGGTGGCGAACAGGATCCGTCTACCAGAAAGCATGCGTTTGAGTATCGGGGAGAGATGAGGAGGGGCACAAGTACATTCATGAATACCATTAGTGCCACGCTACCCTGTCATATAAACAGCCATCTATCTGTACGACCTGTAGTTATTCCCCAAATCTCATATTAAACACAGAAGAGAAGGGTGTCTGAGGGGTAAGACTGAGGCCGTTGAAGATGACATCACTGCCATGCAATACGAGAAGAGCAGTCATCTTTACGGTGAAAACTGGGAAGAGCAAGCAGAACAAAGGACACGTGACTGTTAACTCTTGCCTGGTAGTTGGCTGTACAAACAGGGTCAGTTTATGATTGCAAATGTTACCACAATTCCAACATTTACTGCAAACCTGGATGATTGAGTATAGGTGTCCGAGAAGTGGTGAACTGAGTGGAGTATCGTTAATATATACATACACAACCTGGTTCCTGTGATGGAAGCCAAATTATGCATGTACTTAACCCTCTTCTTAATTGGATGTGACACATCGTTCGTATGCAGCACGTGACTGCAGTTTAGCATCAGTTCTTGCAGGGGCACTGGAATGCCATTGATGCAGTGCCTCTTGTAGGTTAGAGCAGGAATGTGTAATTTGTTTATGGTGCCAGCGATAGCTCGCCTACTCTTCACGAAGGACACTGTGGGATTAACGTCCACCAACTAATGCTAGCAGACGGGACACCCAGTTTAATATCCATCCGAGGGACGGCACACACACAGACTTGTCCTGCCGGCGAAACGCCACAATGGGAGTTTTTGCTGGGCCAGGATTTGAAGCCAGGCTCGACAGCTCAGGGGAGAGTGTACCTTTCGGCTATCCTGCCAGCCCTTGATACGACTTGCACACTATCAATCAAGAAAGTCCCATCACTCTGATTTGCACACGCACTCTCTGGAGTAATACTTAAAGTACGGCAGAGCACAAACGTGTCTGCAAGCTTGACCTAAACCAAACAGCCCTATAGTCAGGAAACCCAAGGTGCTGCAAGCTTGAATACCAACTAGATGTTTAAAGTACTACACCAGTGACTTGCATGGAACAGTTATAGTTGTCTCCTATCATCAATTATTGAGGCCTTCCTCCTGGATTTTCAACAAACCAAATTCCCACCGTGTACTGTCGAGTGCTGCATACCTGTTTGTTATAATGAAGATGTTTTCTCCATCTGTTGTGACAACTGCATGAGCACGGTAATGGTCAGACGCATATATTCCGTTCTCAATTTTCTGCAAAACAGCAAAAGTGATGCGGATTTGTGGATCGGTTAAAAAAAAAATTATTCAAATTGAACGTGCAAACAATGCAATGCATTCCCCCGGTGTCCCGCATTCAAACCTGCAGCAGCTGGCTCCCCTCTCCCTCGTGCCTGCTGTAGGGCCGGATTATCCCGTCCTCCTGTATGACACGTGGAGGACGCAGCTTGTGTACGATTTCTGACGAGTCCGTGGCTCTGGTTGTGCAGACAAACACCACACAGATGCATTGCATTGGTACATGCTTGGTATAGTGAAGTGCTGAGCAAGAACAATGCAGTTTAACATTTCATGTAATTTACAAAAGCCTTATTTATTTAATTAAAATGCTGTTTACTCCCACACCCCATCAGGGTATCCATGACTGGTTGTGAATGTTTCTATCGTATTGCCGAGTTGTGAACGCTGGCCAGGTAGCCACTCAATTTCAGGGTACTGCCAAAGCTTTCCTCAACCCGAGTTATAATTTAAAAGAAGCTTGGGGGTACTGGCACGCAATAACCTTACTCTTCCATCGGTATCATGGGACCTCTAATGTCCACAAGCGAACGCCAGTACACGGGATGGCAAAGTCAACATCCGCTCCGAAAGACAGTGATGTGACGCCCTCCTGCTTGGGGAGCACCAGGATAACAGTTTAGTCAGGTCAGGTATGGGAACATGTGCCGGAGCAGCGCGGCGCTGCGTCCACTTTCCGCCGGAACCCCAGGGGCCTCCGTCTGGCCATCCCCCAAGCAGATACCTGGTCCATCCCCATCTTGAGATGCTGATCAACCTGCTGCAACTACGAGGCACGTGGTCGGTCCATTGGCCTCCTCCACTCACGAGGCTCCTTCGCTAAGAGAATCTGGTGAGCAGGATCAGTATCAGGAAACAGCCACATGTCCACACAGCCGCAGCTGACGCTCACGGACGATGCAGGTAACAAATCTCATTTGAGTCTCATCAACCGTTCGTTGGACACAGTCCGACCAGCGATAGCCAAGGATTCTCCGAAGAGAACTGGTACCAAAGGAATTAAGCCTTCAACTCAGATCCCTGGTCAGAGTCCAAGTCTCACATCCGTAGAGCAAGAATGGAAGCACCAAGGACCTGAAGACTCAGACTTTTATCCTGCACATGTACCGGCAGCACCACACCCCATGGATCCAGTGAATCCATGACTCCCCAGGCCAGACCCAGGTGTCCATTGACCTCTGGCTCACAGCAAGCAGAGAAATGAATATCACTGCCAAGGTACGTCAATCTCTCCGTGACCTCAACATCCTCGCCACAAACAGGTACATACAGGATAGCAGCATCCAAGATGTCACTGAAAGCCTGGATCTGAGTTTTGACCCAGGAAACCCATAATCCCAGCAGTTCTGATTCCTCATTCAGTACCTCGAGGGCCCCCAAAAGGATATCCAGAGTCTCCGCAAAGATGACTGCATCATCT
Source organism: Eptatretus atami (assembly GCA_035128595.1). NCBI lineage: Eukaryota > Metazoa > Chordata > Myxini > Myxiniformes > Myxinidae > Eptatretus > Eptatretus atami. Next base: position 177,672,226 of record CM068956.1, on the reverse strand, counting down.
GCAAAATCAAGGCTGGAGATGTTGACATTCCCCAACGATGCACTACAGCTTGATCTCTCCGACATCCTCCCCAGAATCCAGTCCATCCAAGCGCTGAAAAGTGTGGGGGCCAGTACACACCCTTGACGAACTCCAGTAACAACTGGAAATAAGTCAGAGATGGTACCACCACATCTCACAGCACACTCAGTGCCAGAGTATAGTTCAGACACCAGATTGATCAGTTTTGGTGGCATCCTATGAAGACCAAGAACCCTCCAGAGGACATGCCGATTCACTGAATTGAACGCTTTGCAGAGATCAACATCGGCTGCAAGCAGCCCCTCCCGAAACTCTCACCTGCGTTCTGTGAGGACCCGAAGAGCATGGATACGGTCAATCATTGACCTCTTTCATGTAAAGCCTGACTGCTCTGGACGCTGGTGCTCAAGCAGATGGTGGCGAACCCTATCAAGAATTATCCAAGAAAAGACCTTGCCTGGCACTGAGAGCAGTGTCACCCCTCGGTAGTTGTTGCAGTCCGAGCGATCATCCTTCCCTTTCCAGAAAGGGACAACAAGGCCCCTCTTCCAGTCAGTTGGGATGATGCCTATGTTCCAGGCAGAGTACAGAACTGCATGCACCGACATGAGTACAGCATTTCCACCAGCCTTGAGAAGTTCAGCATGGATGCGACAGATCCCAGGAGCTTTACACCATTTCAACTGGTTCACCACAGTCTGCATTTCCACAAACGAAAGTGGACCATATTTGATTGGAGGGTCAGCAATAGGGATAGTAACCCTCCTGACATCCAACTCGACAGCTGGTGGATCAGCCTGGTACAACGGCTCAAAGTAACCGGCCCAGCGAGCCTTCATTTCAGACTCCTCTGTCAAGAGCCCACCACCCTCTGCTCTAACTGCAGTACACCGAGGGAAGGGCTTGGAGGAAAGCAAAGCACAAATTCCCCTGTAAGCAGGACAAGAATCACTTGACCACAGGTGATGCTCCTACCCCCTCACAGATTCCTTACACATAGGCCTCCTTGTCCACCCTTAGTGCACGTACAGTTTTACGCCTCAACTCCCTGAATAGCTCAGCTCTGCCATTAAGCCTGGCCCTGTGACTCTGGTCAATGGTATCCAGTGGCCCTTGAAATAAAATTCTTCTTCGCCCACTGGCTGGTGAGTTCCAAGGCATCACCGGCGACATCAAGGACGATGGTCTTGAAAGCACTCCATAACTCTTCAGGACCTCCCAAAGCACCCAGACCTCCAAAATCCCCACTCAGCCTGTTTGCAAACTCCTCAGCTATCATCTCATCCTTGAGCTTGCCAACATCCACCCAAGGCCTGGATGTTACCATTCTCCTGGATTTAAGCTGCAACTTCAGAGTTTCTACAACAAGCCTGTGGTCGGTATTGAGGAACTGAGCACTCTGGTAGATCCTGCAGTTCTGGATCATCCTCCAGCGACCATCAACGAGCACATGGTCAATCTCCTTTGCCACACCACCAGTGTTAGAATACCAAGTCTTGTGATGAGCCAGCAGGCGCTGAAACCATGAACCGGCCACCCTAAGTTCATGACTTCTTGCAAAGTCAAGGAACTTGGTGCTATTCTGGTTCACAGTTCCAGACCCATGGAGACCAACACGTCTCATCGCCATCCCTATCAGTTCCAGTCGATGCATTGAAATCCCCCAAGACTAGAAGTGTATCTCACCTGGGGCACTGATCAACCACAGACTTGAGCGTGGCATTGAATGCATCATTCACAGTGAGATCCCTTGCTTCAGTCAGAGCATTTTCAGAGACCAGGGAAACAACACCCAAGGAGTGATGAATCCCAAGTCTCATAATACGCTCATTGACCGGTGTTATCTCAATTATCATTGGAGTCCACATATTGGACACAGCTACAGCAACTCCTTGGGCATGGTAACCATCAGAGCGACCAGACCAATCGTAGGTGCAACTACCCACCATGATCTCGCCACAATCCTGTCTCCGAACCTCAGAGAGTGCTGCAATATCTATGTTCAAACGCTTGAGCTCAGTTGATAACAGACAGGTGATCATCCTCTCTTCGAGATAAGACATTCCAGGCACCCACCCGAAGGGACCGCCTCAGGTTAACCGAAGGAGACCGCCGTCTGGTGGATGACACCTCAGCACCACTTCACCACCGCAATCTGACCCTGGAGGTATACCCCGTGGTTTAACTCCCATCAAAGAATGGGGGTCCCGAAGTTTTTTTCCCCAATCCCATCATCCGGTGAGCTGCCCTGCGGAGGGTAGCAGCACAGGAGGTACTCTACTCCCACGGAGTGGGTTTTCAGATTTCCTTACATTTGTGGGTTTTGCGGAACGAAGTGTTTTACGGTGGCCGGAGTGCAAATCCTGCCACCAACCTCCTTAAAAAAAATAAAAAGTAACCCAACTGCCGGAGGATGTCCGCAGACACAGTCGGGCACTAGAAATGTAAGGCCGTTGGCTCACAAGGAGCTCCTCCACCCTTTGACAGTTTTGTTTTTAATCCTACTGGGTGTCCATATCTATATACCCTCCTCAAGTTCCAATTTGCGGATTTTTGTTTTGGTTCCACCATAATTGCTCCATATTGAGATGGGTAAGGTTGGTGCCAAACGCCATCACGTGTTGCCTCTTTTCTTTGCGTGTATTACAAATACCAAACAGCATTTTTATCAAGTTTCTGACGATGGAAAGATTGTGTTCTTTTGCATTTCTCATATTTATGTGAAGTCAACAGAAGGTTCTTTTTGTGCGTTTGTATGTCTGGTGCCGTATACACAACCACTTACATCACCATGGGACTTGTGGCACTCAAAAACAGGCATAATGCGAAGTAATACATTATGGTTGCTGGGAAAAGGTGTTTGGTGCATACATTGGGTGGTGTGTGTGCGTGTGTCTGTACGCGCAAAATACCGCTTAATACCCTCCAGCGTGCTGCTTGCCATGTCCACCACCCCACCAGCTGGTCTTGCTACGACCCCGACAAGTCCTTTTCCCACACCCTTGAAGAAGCCGATGGCACCATCATTTCGTGCTCCTGTACAAGTGAGAAAGATGATGCTGGAGCACATTCCTTGTAAATAATCTCTTTACTCCATACTTACATTCAGCAGATTTTTGAATTTTTTTTTAACCTTCCACACCAACCCATCCCTACACATGCTTCATCTCTTCCCTCCCCGTTGTCCCATCTCCTCACAAACTTTCCCTTCTCTCCCCACTCCTTCCAAACCCCCACAACCTACCAATTTAGCCAACCCTCCCCCACCCCTTTGCCATCTACATGCACACATAACTACATATAAACAAGCAGACTTGCAAAAAAAGCAAAACAACTTTCACAAGTGTGTTTGTTGTATGTCGTGCCGTCTGTTCTGTGCCCCGTGTCCTTTAATAAGCCATTAGATGGGAGTGTGCTTTGTCTATTAAATTGTCAAACTAGCGTGGGGCCTTCCATCTTGGTCTGTCGTCCTTGGCCAGAAGAGTCAACTGCCGTTGTTAAAGTTGTTCAGGCACGAAGAAGGCCCTGCCTACAGCATTCAAATCCGGCTAATCACCATTCAAGTTATCTTTGGGGGGGGGAAGAGTTCCAGCTTATGCATGGCCTTGTAGCAGACCACCTACATGTTACAATATGAAGAAGAAGGATAGTGAGTAATCTAATGATGTGAATTGCATGTAAATTTGGACAAATCTACACAGAACTGTATATGTGATTTGAAACTGGGATCCCAGCATCATGAGCAAAGTACTCAGGCGGGAACTCCAACCAGGTCTTCTCAAACAATTGTACAATGTAGTTTGTTGCATTATCTTCCCGAATAATTTGCAAAAATTTTTAATTACAGATTATAGATCCATCGGTGTCACCGCAAGTCCCCACACTCCATTCTCCTCTTCTTCAGCAGCAAAAACAAAAATCAAGTCAAAACAAAAACGTTTCTTTACGAACACTGCTCAACACGGGACTTTGTTTTCAGCATTTAGACGAAAGAGTGGAAATTTCAAAACGGTTAACCTTAATCGTTGTGTTCCTGAATGCAAATCGGATTCACGGAAATACGAAAAATATACGTGGACGACGAGTGTCGGGTTCGTACCATTTCCTGTTAGTACAGTGAGTGGCGGCAGTGGGCGTAACACACATACGGATGCTTAAATTTTTACCAATGGATGCAAAAATCGAGTACAATTTATCTTGTTGCCCTGGAACCAAACAAGCTGTATTTATAACAGCTCACATAACCCCCTCCCAACATGAATCGTAAATATCATCATTTTAAACTTACGCTTGTGCATACACAACCCCCATATACTGGATATCCTTCCCGTCAGTGTTCAGAAACACCTAATCCAGATAAACAGTCCAATCACTGGTAGCGATCCTTCGGGGGGTTTGTGGAGCAAACGCCTGTCCACTCGGGCCTTGCACAGACCCACATTGTCGAGAGTTTGCGGGACGAGCAGCTGCCCATTCGGAGAGCTGAGGAAGTTCTCCAAATCTTTTGTTTTGCAGAGGCAGAGCCCTTTCTCGCAGGTACGTTCCCAAGTATTTTCAACTTATTTTAGAAGCTTTGTGAGCCATTTAATGTTTCAATCCTTATCTCGCACGCACAATATACATTTGGCTGCTCTGATGACCCCAGTTTCCTGGGGTTTCTGCGCATGCACACCGAGCATTCTGTGGAGGATCAAGTCATTTCAAAAGTCCCTTATTTGTTAAGATTTGGGAGCAAAACATACACTTCCAGCTCCAGATGTAATACTACCTTCAATAAGATTGCATCAAACTGCCTTAATGTCTCACCTTCAATAGGTTTAGTGAACACTCCAGTAACTCCGCTCAGCACACCCTGTGCACACGTACAAGGAAGGCATTGCCAGTCACACATTGCATGCACAACAGATTCCCAACTCTATTTCCATAAACAGTTACCTTTTGGAGAACATCGAGCACTTTGCATAGCTTAGCAGTTACCTCTTGAAGACTACTGCTGTCGATGAGACGTAACACTCAATTGTGTGAATCTGCTACTTACGTCCCCTTAAGAGCTTGAGTCTTCGACAAAAGAGAACTGGCAACTATGACGAAACTACTATTCTACCAAATGGTTATAATCACCACCTTGGAGTATCGGTAAGAGACATGGGTTATGCACAGAAGACATCTCAAAGTCCTTGAGCAATTCCAGCACTTGATGGGATGATCGAAGAGTGAATGGCAGCGTCTTTCTTGAAGCTAACTGTATGAGCGATGAAGCCATTATCATCAAAGCTCAAGTGTAATCGACTGGATATATGCTTAGAATGCTCGACTCAAGACTCTAAAGAGAAACTCCTCTCTCTCAATTGTGTGATGGGCAGAGACGTACATGTGGGCAAGGGAAGAGATGCAAGGACATGTTCAAGGCAAATCGAAAGTCGGGGGTGGGGGAGGAGGTATCGTCTCCAAAATGAAGCTGAGAGACTGCCAAAAGCAGATACCCGACTGAGTCAGCAACATCAGCATTTCTGCAACATGTGTGATAACTCGCGAACAGATCCATCCTTTGAGTTATCTTGGAGCCCATTGCATGGACAGTGGATGTAATCGGCTCAAGATAAATCATAAGCATGATGCCACTCATTGAATTGACTGTGAAACGTACATACGAGGAATCACCAAGACGACAAAAAACGCGGAGAGACAGAGTCTCGCCAATCAACCGACAGCTGCACATTCCTCTATGCCACAAAAGCGATGCTGTGTTGATAAGCAGGATATTGCGAGACGAAACCAAGCGAAGCAGCTCACGTTGTCAATGCAATGTGATTGTGTGATCATTTTTTGCCATCGAGTGCCACACCTTCAGCAGTCCTTTCCCTCCACGCGACAGTCCTTCACGCAGGCCTGCAGGCCTCTGGTTCATGGCATCACGCCTCCGTTGCTGATATTCCTCGTCCATGGTCATGGTGGCGAAACCCTTTCCCACGGTTCCCGTGATTCGAGACACGACACCAGCTGCCCCTCCTGGCAAAAAAAATTAACAAACAGGAAACTGAATCAATCTCACAGAACAGAGGTTAAATTATTTGGTTTTCCACCTGCAGTGGTCAAATAATTTTGTCATACCTACCAACAGCATGGCCTAGCAGTGACTTCACCCCAAGTGAAACTCCTTCCATGAACTCCTCAGGTCCTTGCACTGCACCCTTCAAAGGACACGCGCACAACAGGAATCAAAAACTTATACAGCCTTTTGCCATCTACAATCCTGAAAACTAAAAGCACAATTATAGTTACACCTGGGAAAGAAATACAGTAACAAATGGCCTGGTACACTATTTTCCCAGGAAACTGCTTTGGTAGCAAATGCTCTCCAATAAGAGAACAGCAATCAGATTAGATGCTTCAAACCAGCAGTCTCCTTTTTACCTCCGCCACCTTCGGTGGGCGGAGGTTATGTTTTCACCCCTGTTTGTCTGTCTGTGAGTAAGATATCTCAAAAATGTAGACACGGATTCAGACGAAACTTGGTGGACAAGTGACAAGGATAAATCGATTTGATTTTGGTTCAGATCCAGATCTGGATACGAGATTTTCAAAATGTGATTTAGCTTCACCATCGAGAGATTAGATGGGACCGAAAACGATGTAATAGCATTATACTGTATCTCAAAAAAGTTGTGGATGGATTGTGCAAAAACAAAAAAAAAAACTTGGTGGATGAGTTGGGTCATTGACAAGAACAAGCCGATTCGAGTTTGGTTTAGGTCCGGATGCTAATCCGGCCTTTCAGTGAGAAACAAAACGTAAACTGTTCAGCCTTGTGGAGGTACGTACTCTACCAGTCACACTGTTTGCTGCATGCTGTTTGCTGGAGCTATCTTTCTTTTTTTTTTGAAATGATTTTTTTTATCAACGCTGTCAACGGGAACCAACGGGTTCACGGGTCGTCTAGTATATTACTAAAACTCTCATCTTGTGTGTATGTAATATATATATATATATATATATATATGTTTGTATTATATATATATATGTATATTATATATATATGATGTATTATATATATTTATATATTATATATATATATATATGTATGTATTATATATTTTTATACTATATATATATATATATGTATGTATGTTCCCAAAATACAGCCAAAACTGTACACGACAGCGCAAAAATTTTAGGGCCACCTTACTCAACATTCGCCTGCGGTGTGCAGTATCAAGTTTCGTTCAAATCGGGCAAAAAAAAAATTATTAAAAAATCAATTCCCGATTCAGTCAAGTACTCTTCTGGAGTATTTGATCAATGCAAACAACCTCAGCGGTATAGTTCGCTGGAGCTATCTTTTTTCTTTTTTTTTAATGATTTTTTTCATCAACCGCTGTCACAATGGGAACCCAAGTGTTCGCGGGTCGTCTAGTAAATATATATATTGTTACGGCTGTGGAAATTCGCATTACACCATTCAGTCCCGTAGGTGAGATATATTTCTGAAGTACATGTGTAGTTAGCTCCAAACCGCTGTTTAGAGGGAATTAATGTGATCATTCGGGCTGCGATCTCTTCAGTATAGCCGTTTTTCTTTTATCTCTCGTTATTTTGAGCTCCACCTGCACGACTCCGCCTGCCAGAGGCCCCCTCCCCGCATCTCCCCCGCCGTTGAAGAGGCTACCGGCGTTCCTATTCATTTTTATTTTTTTGGAAGGGCGCCAAGGCGGGCATTCCTCGCCCCCCCCGAAAGACAGAGGAGGGAGGGAACGAGAGGACACGCCCCGCTTCGAGTGCCTTCGAGGCGCGCTCGAAGGGGGCGGAGCCAAAAAAGGGGCGGAGAAACAGGGCGGGGCGCCGGCAGTATAAGGCGCGGCGAAGCAGGAGGAAAGGAAGGGAAGGGAAAGAGAGAGTTTTACTTCATCTGCTTCGCCCCCGCTGGTTGCTGTCTCTTCCTGCTGTCCTGCTGCTCTGCGGCTGCTCTCTTCTGCTGTCCTGCTGCTCTGCGGCTGCTCTGGTCCTGCTATCCGTGGGTCGGTGCAGAGTCCGAGGCGTCGAGAGGCCGGTACGTCGGCAGGCGCGAGGCGCGCCGGAGAGCCCCGCAACCACGCTCGGTCGGGGGCACGAGCACGGCAACGGGCGCCGGGACCTAGCACAAAAAGGGAAGTCCCACTTCCATTTCTTTTGGGGTTTTGTGTAAATGTGTGTGTGTGGCGCCAGTCCGGCAAGTAGTATGTTGTAAGTGGTCCGTGTGTCGCGTATTCGGTGGTAGCTCTGCGTTTGAATTGTTGTGGTTGGAATTTGCTTTTTGTTGTTTTTTTGCTGTGAATACTTGCTGTCTTATTGTGCTATTGGTATAAATTAAACGTGCTTGTTGAATTGTTCCCGTCTCGCTGCGTCCTTCTTTTTGGGTTTCCATCTTGAACACGTAACGGGTACGTAATGGGCTAATACGCCCGATAAGTAATCAGGAACCGTCGAGGCCGACGATAACACCGCTCGGTTATCCGATAGCACGGAACGGATGCTTAAGCGGCCCGTGTCCGAAGTCGACCTGCGGCGAGGTGCGGTCGCCCGGTTTTACAATCCGCGTGGGTACTTAGGTAGGTCGAGTTTGGCGAACAACCCTATCCCACGCGGGTGGCCGATTGGCACGATCGTGGTGAGGCCGAAAGGCCCACCCGTGACTGGATCCCGGCGTTAGTCCGAGAGGGTCACGACAGAATTGTCCGTCCGGTGGGCGAGGCGGTCGCGATTCGAGTCACGTGGCCGATCGCACGCCGGCGGGCACGAACACCAACACTGGTGTCAGGAGTGGGATTCGAATCCCTCCTGCCTCCAAGCTAAATTCACGGGAATCGGTCCAGGGTGAGAGGAGCGACCCCCGATTCCTCTAAATTACGAGCGATTAAATTACCCTTACGTGGATAAGATGGCGTCTCAAGGCGAGCAGGAGCCGGGGTAATAGGAATGGATGTAGAATTTTTAGAATCCATGGCCCAGGATGTAAACCCGAGCAGGACATTGGTGTGCAGGAACAATTACTCCCCAACCAAACGCAGAGCCCAAAATGGGTGCGGCGGCGGCCGCGGTGTATAACACCTCCCTCCCCCTCTCCACCAAAACCCCCGATCCTGGCCAAATCGGCTCAGCCGAGTGCGCCCGTCATGGCCCAGCTATTCGCCATGCTGGAACAAATGAAAAACGAAATGAAGACGAAATAAAGGAATGAACGAAAATATGGAAACAAATGCGCAAGGAATGAAGGAAGAAATAAAAGAAATGCGGGGTGAAACGCAGCAAATGGGCGAAGCCTGCAGGCGGGCATGAAGGCGACAACAGCGGAGTGCGTAATGGCGATGCCACGTGTGGGAGCGAACGAGCTGGGAGGGGGTGCAACGGTTGTCAGGCCCGCGGTGAAGGCGGGTGAGGAAAATAATTCGGGAGACGTGTTGGGCGAGAAGTGTGGAGGTGACGGAAAAAGTGACGGTAACCGAGAGGGAAAAATTAATTGGGGTGACGGAGACGTGCACGAAGGAAATAAAAATGGTGGAGTGTGAGAAAAGACTTCAAGACATGATAAGAGAGTTGATAAGCTGGGACTGGAGGTAAAAACGGAGACAGAGGAACTGGGAAGACGGATAGACAAACACAAGGGCAAGCCGGAAGAACAGTTAGAAGCCAAAGCAAGTCGGAGGGTGCGGAGATGAGAAAAGAATTAGAGAAGAAAACTGAGTTACAGAAACACCGAAACAAAGAGACGGAATTGCAAAACGAGTTGAGGATGGTGAGAGAGGAAAGAACGAGAATGGAGAATGAAACGTTAAGGAACCACACTGTACAGATAAAAACAGTTGGAAGCAAAGGCCAGATTAAAGAATGAGATGCAAGAAAGAGTAATGATGGAAGAACGAATGAGACAGAAGAAGGAATCGATCAATGGAAGGAAACCACGAGATTGCAGAATGAGGAACAAGAAAGAGTCTGAAAGAACAAGGAATGAGACAGGAGAAAGAAATCTGTCAGTTGAAAGAAATAACGAGATTGCAGAACGAGGAACAAGAAAGACAGTGGATAAAAAACTGAAGAAGTATGAATTTGAAACTGACGACAAAAGGAAAAAAATAGGTTGGAATACGAGGAGAAGTTGAAGGAGCAAGGAATGAAGCAGGAAGGAGAAATCAGGAGATTGAAGGACACAACGAGATTGGAGAGGAAGAGCGAGAGGAACACTGGGATAGAAAACAAAAAGAACATGAAGCCGAGGTTGACCAATTGAAGAAAAAGGCAAGGCTGGAGTACGAGGAGAGACAAAGAACAGCGAATGAAAACAAAATGGAAATTAACCACATGAAAAAAACCATGAAACTGCAGAAGGAAGGGCAGGAGAAGAAACAAGGAGAATAATGAGACAGCAGCAACTGAAAACACAAAGGAGATTAACCAAATGAAGCAAACAACGAAACTGGAGAAGGAAGGACAGGAGGGAAGCAAGGAAGGGTAATGAGAGAACAGCGAATGAAACACAGGAGGAAATGAGCCAATTGAAAGAAACGATGAGATTGGAAAATGAAGAGCAGGAGAAACTGTTGGAGAGAAAACAAAAACTATACGAGTTTGAAATTAATGAACTGAAGAGAGAGTAAATTGAAGTCCAGAGAGATGGAAAAACTCCAGAAAGAAACAGAAACTAATAAATGTATAGAGACGCGGGAGACAGAAAAAGTAGAGGAGAGACTGCATGATAATGACGGGGTTAAAGGAACAGAACAACACACACACAGGTAGTGGAGGATAATGGGGGTGAGCTCGCGGAGCGTGTGGAGACCCGGTGCGAGCAGCGGGATGGCTGCCTCCAGGAACGAGGGGAGGGAGTATGCCCCTTGAGGCGAATCACGACCAGGTGGGTCCGGTCGTGCTTCGCAGAGTTGAAGGGACGAGTGCTGTGGATAGGTGCACGTGCAGCTTGGGGGTATAGAGGCCCCGGGAACCCTTGTGGGGACACGAATCCCCAGTGTGGTTGTGCAGGGGTGTGTGTTGGCGAGTGTGCGGAGATGCTGCTTTCCGGCACCATGGTGTGAGTGAGACCCCCTGTGCAGGTGAAAGGTTGGTGTGTGAGTGAGAGGGTCGTGTGAAGGAGACCGTGTGTGTGAGGCTCTGTGTGTGAGGGAGATGTCGGTCGGCATGCGTGAGCATGCAGCCGCGTCTCCCGGTGTGAATGTGAGTGTGTTGGAGTGGAGTCTGTGCGTCGTAACACGCAGGTGTGCGTGGGTGGAACGGAGACGACGGCGACAGAGGGACAAAGGCCGGGTAGCGGCGTAGCTGTTTCGGGCACCGTGCCGGGTTCACCCAGCAGCGAGCGCGCGGTTCGGGCCGTGCAATGCACGAGGCCGCCACGTGCTCGCTTGCGGGAGTGAAGCCCGGTCCGAAACGCCAGCGGTGGATTTGCCGATCCGGCGGACGGACAAAGTTGAGGCAGGATACGGATTTGGACCGGATGGGTTTCTCACGCGAGCTTGTGTTAGGCTCCAACGGGCAGAGCACATGTGTTCGCGTGGGGAGCCCCTCGGAGTGCGAGGTTTGCTTTTGGGGGTGCGCAGGGTGACGTCATGGCTGCACGTGTGGTTGGATCTGGCAGGAGGGGTATCCCTGCCGGATGGTACCGTCCAAGAGGGACGAGGTACGCGTGCAGCTGCATGACGTCACGGGCAAGGTGCAAGTGCGCGGCTGTGAGTTGCCGCGCTGGTGCTGCGCAGAATTTGGAAAAAAAAAATAAATTGACAAAGCAAGCCTCGCTTTCGGGTGAACAGGATTCCCTGGGCAAGGGTGGATGATCCCCTTGGCCTGGGCACAGGATGGAACTAGCTAGGGGGAAGGGTTAGCTTAGCTAGACCGACTTCATGGGGCAGGGGTAAGTCCTCATGGAGTCCGTGGAATGGATTAGGTAGAGGGGTTGTAGTGAGCTTTGGATGGGAAATAATTTTTGATGATTTGGAGACAGAGACAGACTTTGGATGTGTAGTGGGGACGTAGCTTAGCTACGTAGTGTTAAAAGGAACGTGCTGTAGTTTAGGATGACGTGGGAGCACGAGTTAGTTAGGGGAGGTAGTTAGAAGGATGGCAGAGTTCAGCGGTGTGTGTTGAAGAGTTGGAAAGTTGTGAGGTGAGTACATGATGAGTGAGTGAGGCCAGCGGGTCTGTATGTATGGAGCGATGTGGAATGCATGGTGCGATGAGTGATTGGGGGAGGAGTGACTCCCGCCCAAGGGACCCCGGGGTCAGAGTAAAGTGAGTTAGGTGGGTTATTTAAATTGACAAAATGGAGGTCGTTTTGTTGTTGGTGGGAGTGTAGGCTCGAAACCTGTTTGGAGGGGTGCAGGAGCCCTGTTGACGGGCTGGGAGCGTGGCTGCGAACGGTGAGTATCGCTGAGTGGGTACCCCGGGCACGGCCTAGTCGGCCGTGGTAGGCCAAGGGCCCATGGGGGCCGGGATAGCGTAGTGGGCACGGGTGCGCCCGCTTGGTGCGGGGGCCCGGAGCGCCGTTAGCCGCGTGGCAGTGTCGTGGGCACGGGTGACCCTCGGAAAGGGGCCCGGGGCGCCAGCCTGCCACGTGTGCGTTTCAGGGGAGTTGCCATGGGGGCACTCCCGGTGTTTAGGGAGCTGGTAGGCTCGGAGGCAGTGTAGTGCCCGGGGTGCCATCGTAGGGGATTCGGCAGAGGGTCGTGCCTGCCAAAGGGAGCCACGCGTCCCAGCCCGAAACCGTGCAAGGGCCGAGGGAAAATTGAGGGCGAGGCCCGAAATTGAGAGGACACCAACACAGGCGACGGGAATCTGGGTTGTTAGAACCAATAGTTTAAGCGCGAGGCGCTTGGTGAAAGCCCCGGGTAGTTTAAGGAATAAATGGATAGGGTAGATTAGGAAGTGTACCCTCCGCACCATCCATCCCTTCGCTCTCGTTGTGGGCCGCTGGACCCATTTGGGTTAGATCGCTGAAGTCTGGGGACGCCATCTTGAGGCTTCATCGGGCCTCGACACAGGACGCTAGCTCTCCTTTATTCCCCCGGGAAGGGAACGTAGGGGTTGGGAGTAGGCTAGGGGACGATAGGTTAGCCGAACAAGGACGATAAAGGGGGTTAGGGGACGAATTATAGTGGGGAAGTAGGGAAGTAAACATAAAAAAACAAAAAAAAAAATTAGTTGGGGCTAAATTGGTTTTTGACAAATTAAGGGGGTGGGTATGGACAGTGACAGGCAAGGCGATAGGTGGGAGGGAGACAGTAGGTAGGACCGAGCCCGCCTTCTGCGAGTGGTCAGCACCACCGACTCCCTCCACCAACCTGTACTGCAAGGCCTGTGCCAGCCCGTTCATCTGCCGGCTGTGTTTGCCTGCAGCGGCCTTGTTCTGCAGGCTGTGTTTGCCTGCTATCTTTGCCATGCCATACCCACTGCCCATGTTCACCGGCCCCGTTCTGTTCTATTTGCTTTGCCCCCTTGTTCATTGCCATGTGCCAGGATCGTCGTTACAACAGTTTGCAAGCTGCAGGAACTGTCCTGTTGGCAGCTGCAACACGGGCCTGCAGTGGCGGCCCGTGCACCGGTTTCTTTTGACTCTTTCTTTTTCCTGCAGAGTCCATTGATCCTGGGCCATGGTTTGTGTAAATTATAAGGTTAAGTTGTTAAGTTGTGTATTGTAAATATGAGTGCGCCCCCGGCATGTCTGTCTTAGCGCCGGCAATTTTATTTAAGTCGTCTGAATGAGTGAGATTGTTTGTTTAGTTACTCAGCCCTCAGGTTATTTATTTTGGGGACACGAATACATGAATGTCGCACTCAGGGATCCGTAGGTAAAACGTACTAGGGGAGAACTACACATGATGGCACACGATAATTTGACGACTCGGGACGAGTCTGTAAAAAGGGGAGGGGGTAGTGTTACGGCTGTGGAAATTCGCATTACACCATTCAGGTCCCGTAGGTGAGATATATTTCTGAAGTACATGTGTAGTTAGCTCCAAACCGCTGTTTAGAGGGAATTAATGTGATCATTCGGGCTGCGATCTCTTCAGTATAGCCGTTTTTCTTTTATCTCTCGTTATTTTGAGCTCCACCTGCACGACTCCGCCGCCAGAGGCCCCCCTCCCCGCATCTCCCCCGCCGTTGAAGAGGCTACCGGCGTTCCTATTCATTTTCATTTTTTATTGGAAGGGCGCCAAGGCGGGCATTCCTCGCCTCCCCCGAAAGACAGAGGAGGGAGGGAACCAGAGGACACGCCCGCTTCGAGTGCCTTCGAGGCGCGCCTCGAAGGGGGCGGAGCCAAAAAGGGGCGGAGAAACAGGGCGGGGCGCCGGCAGTATAAGGCGCGGCGAAGCAGGAGGAAAGGAAGGGAAGGGAAAGAGAGAGTTTTACTTCATCTGCTTGCCCCGCTGGTTGCTGTCTCTTCCTGCTGTCCTGCTGCTCTGCGGCTGCTCTCTTCCTGCTGTCCTGCTGCTCTGCGGCTGCTCTGGTCCTGCTATCCGTGGGTCGGTGCAGAGTCCGAGGCGTCGAGAGGCCGGACGTCGGCAGGCGCGAGGGCCGCCGAGAGGCCCCGCCAACCACGCTCGGTCGGGGCACGAGCACGGCAACGGGCGCCGAGGCCTCAGCACAAAAAGGGAAGTCGCACTTCCATTTCTTTTGGGGTTTTGTGTAAATGTGTGTGTGTGGCGCCAGTCTGGCAAGTAGTATTGTGTAAGTGGTCCGTGTGTCGCGTATTTCGTGTGTAGCTCTGCGTTTGAATTGTTGTGGTTGGAATTTGCTTTTGTGTTTTATTGCTGTGAATATTTGCTGTCTTATGTGTGCTATTGGTATAAATTAAACGTGCTTGTTGAATTGTTCCCCGTCTCGCTGCGTCCTTCCTTTGTGGGTTTCCATCTTGAACCACGTAACGGGTACGTAATGGGCTAATACGCCCGATAAGTAATCAGGAACGCGTCGAGGCCGACGATAACACCGCTCGGTTATCCCGATAGCACGGAACGGATCGCTTAAGCGGCCCGTGTCCGAAGTCGACCTGCGGCGAGGTGCGGTCGCCCGGTTTACCATCCGCGTGGGTACTTAGGTAGGTCGAGTTTGGCGAACAACCCTATCCCACGCGGGTGGCCGATTGGCACGATCGTGGTGAGGCCGAAAGGCCCACCCGTGACTGGATCCCGGCGTTAGTCCGAGAGGGTCACGACAGAATTGTCCGTCCGGTGGGCGAGGCGGTCGCGATTCGAGTCACGTGGCCGATCGCACGCCGGCGGGCGCGAATTCGCAACAATATATATATATATATATATATATATATATATATATATATATATATATATATATATATATTATATATATATATAACGTGGGAGAATAAGTATTTGATACACTGCCGATTTTGCAGGTTTTCCCACTTACAAATCACGTAGAGGTCTGTAATTTTTTATAGGTACACTTCAACTGCGAAAGACTGAATCTAAAACAAAAATCCTGAAAATCACATTGTATGATTTTTAAATAATTAATTTGCATTTTATTGCATGAAATAAGTATTTGATCATCTACCAACCAGTAAGAATTCCGGCTCTCACAGACCTGTTAGTTTTGTCTTTAAGAAGCCCTCCCATTCTCCACTCATTACCTGTATTAACTGCACCTGTTTGAACTCGTTATCTTCAAAAGACAGCTGTCCACACTCAATCAATCAGACTCCAACCTCTCCACAATGGGCAAGACCAGAGAGCTGTCTAAGGACATCAGGGACAAATTGTAGACTTGCACAAGGCTGGGATGGGCTACAGGACAATAGGCAAGCAGCTTCGTGAGAAGGCAACAACTGTTGGTGCAATTATTACAAAATGGAAGACGTTCAAGATAACAGTCAATCTCCCTCGGTCTGGGGCTCCATGCAAGATCTCACCTCGTGCACCCTCAATGATCATGAGAAAGGTGAGGGATCAGTCCAGAACTACACGGCAGGACCTGGTCAATGACCTGAAGAGAGCTGGGACCACAGTATCAAAGAAAACCATAAGTAACACACTACGCCGTCATGGATTGAATTCCTGCAGCACACGCAAGGTCCTCTGCTCAAGCCAGCGCATGTCCAGGCCCGTCTGAAGTTTGCCAATGACCATCTGGATGATCCAGAGGAAGAATGGGAGAAGGTCATGTGGTCTGATGAGACCAAAATAGAGATTTTTGGTTTAAACTCCACTCACCGTGTTTGGAGGAAGAAGAAGGATGAGTACAACCCCAAGAACACCATCCCAACCATGAAGCATGGAGGTGGAAACATCATTCTTTGGGGATGCTTTTCTGCAAAGGGACAGGACGACTGCACCGTATTGAGGGGAGATGGATGGGGCCATGTATCGCGAGATCTTGGCCAAAAACCTCCTTCCCTCAACAAGAGCGTTGAAGATGGGGCGTGGCTAGGTCTTCCAGCATGACAACGACCCGAAACACACAGCCAGGACAACTAAGGAGTGGCTCCGTAAGAAGCATCTCAAGGTCCTGGAGTGGCCTAGCCAGTCTCCAGACCTGAACCCAATAGAAAATCTTTGGAGGGAGCTGAAAGTCTGTGTTGCCCAGCGACAGCCCCGAAACCTGAAGGATCTGGAGAAGATCTGTATGGAGGAGTGGGCCAAAATCCCTGCTGCGTCTGTGTAAACCTGGTTAAGAACTATAGGAAACATCTGATCTCTGTAATTGCAAACAAAGGTTTCTGTACCAATATTAAGTTCTGTTTTTCTGATGTATCAAATACTTATTTCATGTAATAAAATGCAAATTAATTATTTAAAAATCATACAATGTGATTTTCAGGATTTTTGTTTTAGATTCGTCTTTCGCAGTTGAAGTGTACCTATGATAAAAATTACAGACCTCTACGTGCTTTGTAAGTGGGAAAACCTGCAAAATCGGCAGTGTATCAAATACTTGTTCTCCCCACTGTATATATATATATATATATCTATATATATACTGTATATGGATAATTTTATAGAAAATTGGGGCAGTTGGGATGACAAATTTTGAAAGAAGAAGAAGAAGGTGCTTCCAACCAAAAGTAAAATGACATTGACTCCGCTAATTTGAGCATTAAGCAAGAACGGACCCGGTCCCAGGTGACGTTTCACCAGCTTCACAGCCGATTTCCTCAGCACGTGTCCGGTTTTTATTTTTTTTAATTTCAATACGACCGCTCATATCCGGTCACGTGCTGGTGCTTGAGGTCAAATGGAGGAGTGCTTTTTTACTTTATTTTGCAAACCTCAAGCAAAATAAACGTCAAATCACATCATTGATGGGGTGCTCTGCTCTTTTTTTTTGTTTTTACTTACACTTGACCTGGTGTTGTATGTGTGGGTGAGCATGTGTGTAATCCAAAGTTACGGGAAATACTAACTGGTGATAAATCTGGAGTAGTTTACCACTCATCATGCAGAGACTGTGACCAATTCTACATTGGTGAAACTGGAAGAAATTTGAAACAACATCTAGATGAGCATGACAGAGCAATTAGGCTTGGAAAAATGACCCAGTCAGCCGTAGCGTGTCATTGTCTGCAATCTGGCCATAAATTTGACTTTGATGGGACCCGTGGCTTAGACACAACATCTAACAAACGAGACAGGTTGAATTTGGAAGCATGGCACATGAAGAGCCGAGATGGTGGTCCAACTGGGGAGACGGTGGACATACCCACACAATACACCCCTCTGATGCAAATGGCGAAAACTAGATGGTGCAAACAGCTGGATAAGGTGAGCAACAAACAACACTCAACCCCAAACACCACATCCACATGTGCACAACACCAAACGAGAACCCCAGCACTCATACAGCCAACACCTAATCATGTCTCACCCAGACATGAAACGAGCCGTGTTAGTACCCCGGAAACAAAGAACAGGCGCTGCGCGCACACACAACACAACACACACACACACCACACCACAACACACCACAACACACACACACATCACGTGCAAGTGAAAAATAAACAAACAAAAGCGCAGAGCACCCCATCAATGGTGATTTGACGTTTATTTTGCTGAAGGTTTGCAAAAAAGAAAACAATTCTCCATTTGACTTCGAGTACCAGCACGTGACGGGAAATGAGCAGTCGGAGCAAAATAAAAACCGGACACATGCCGAGGCTCAGGGTCTATTGGCCTGAGAAAGCCATCTGTGAAGCTGGTGAAACGTCGCCCGAGACCAGGTCTGCTTTTACTTAATGCTCAAATTAGCGGAGTCAGTCTAGTTTTACCTTTGGTTGGAAGTGCTGTCGTCTTCTTAAAAAAAAAAGATTCAAATTATATATATATAGTCATTTTGTACCTAACTCATCAAGAAAATAATGAAGTAAAAGTTACTTCAAATTAATCCAAAGTTATAATTTTTTTCAATGAGACAAAGAAATTGAACCCGGGTGTTGTATCGGCAAGACCGCTGCCTGAATTTTTTTTTCTTTGTTAAGGCCCTTTCACACCTTGACGATTTAGCCAACGTATGCCTGACGTATGCAAAATTGGGCTAAAACGCCGGCACATGTCGAATACGTTATGGGTAAGTTTTGTATACGTTAGAGCACGCTGGCATACGTCGTAATACGCTGGCATACGTCGTAGTTCGCCGAGCTGTTAGACAAATTTCCATGCTTGAAATTTCCCGACGTATGCCAGCGTATGACTCAACAGTTCCGCATAACGCTGGCATAAGTTGTAGGCACGTTACGCGATCGTTGACACACGTCGACACACGCTACTTGTAAGTTACTCATAATTCGAAACACGTCGAGGTTAATGTTTAGCGTACCCGAAACTTATTTCTAACCTATGAGTAACGTGTTGTAGGCACGTTACGCGATCGTCGACACACGTTACTTGAAAGTTACTCATAAGTCGAAACACGTCAATGTAATGGTTAGCGTCAGTGTTCCAGACTCCCTGGTTTTTTTTATTTTTTTAATTTCTTCTTCGGTATGACGGTCATGTTGACACTTCGATTTCTAGTGCGGTTATAATATCATATAATTAAAAGGCTGCCGCTCAACGATTTAAATCATAACCGTCGTACCGAAGAAAAAAAAACCAGGAGTCCTGGAACACTGACGCTAACCATCACCTTGACGTGTTTCGACTTATGAGTAACGTACAAGTAAAGTATGTCGACGTGTGTCAACGATCGCGTAGCGTGCCTACAACTTATGCCAGCGTATGCGGAATGTGT
>CM068956.1:177642872-177652971 GCA_035128595.1 Eptatretus atami | reverse complement strand
GAAAATTTCTCGACGTACTCGGCGTACAATGACGTATGCCAGCGTACTACGACGTATGCCAGCGTACAATGACGTATGCCAGCGTGCTCTTAACGTATTCAAAACTTACCATAACGTATTCGACGTGTTCCAGCTTGGTTCGGCAAATTTTTCATACGTCGGCATACGCTGGCTAAAACACGTGTTGGGCCACGTGACCGCCTCGACAGCCAATCGATCGGCTGACATCGTATCGCAAATTACGTCAGACTGTCACAGTGACCAGCTAAGTTGTCCAAGATGGAAGTTACCTGCAGGAGGAAATCACCGGCAGCTGATCCGGCGATTTTTGATGAATATGGCGTGAGGGCCGCTCCCAGTGTATTATACCAGGAACAATGGAGCCGAACGAAAAAGGTCAAACGTCTTAAACGGGTCTGTTAAGATGGGATTAAATGGAGAGAAAGTGTTCAACAAATGGCTCGTCTAGACGGTCACGAACGACGTTTAGCGAGAGTGCCGGCTGTAAAGATTTCAGTTTAACCCCCGGGAGTAGCTTGAAATCGATTTAATCCTACCCCTACGATTTCAGATAACCCCCCCTCAAAACATTTTTTATGTTGTTATTACAAAAAATTAGTAATTTAATCGGTATTGAAAACTAATTAGGGAACACCATTGACTACGTGACAGGCCTTTAAAGAGTGCAAATGAATTTTGATTTATTATGAATGATTTTTATTTTAATATTGCTTATTATTGAAATCAGTATTTTCTCATACAAGTTATAGTTTTTGCCATAATTTCTTATGAAATCCTCAGATATCGTTGATACAAATAGACATACTGGTTTATCTTTTAACCAACTCAGACTATATTACAATATGGAAACAACGCAATAAAAATCAAAGTATAAGAAAAAGGGCAATGAGAACAGCTTATTTTTAATTCACAATTTCGTTGTGGTGCGTGCGTTGCGTCGTTTATGGCAGCTTAGCTGCCGGGTAGCTCTCATTTCTTGAAGCGTGACTGGTTGTCGCCTGATGCAGTGCCCCTCTACCAGTACACACACTGGAACTGTACTCATTCGCCGACCTCGGAAGAGATGACAGGCTGAGTTTTCAACCCCCGGTGTATTAATTCAGTGGCCGACGGCTCGAACTCAGGACCCTAGGATCCCAAGCACCACCCTAACCACTATCAGGACCTAGGATCCCAAGCCACCACCCTAACCCACTACTCAGACCCTTAGGATCCCAAACCACCACCCTAACCACTACTCAGGACCTTAGGATCCAAGCCACCACTATAACCACTACTCAGGACCCTAGGATCCCAAGCACCACTCTAACCACTACTCAGGACCCTAGGGCATCCCAAGCCACCACCCTAACACTACTCAGACCCTAGGATCCCAAGCCACCACCCTAACACTACTCAGGACCCTAGGATCCCAAGCCGCCCACCCTAACCACTACCAGGACCCATAGGATCCCAAGCTACCACCCTAACCACTACTCAGGACCCTAGGATCCCAGCCACCAACCCTAACCACTACTCAGACCCTAGGGCATCCCAAGCCACCACCCTAACCAACTACTCAGGACCCTAGGATCCCAAGCCGCCACCCTAACACTACTCAGCGACCCTAGGATCCCAAGCTCCACCCTAAAACCACTACTCAGGACCTAGATCCAAGCACCACCCTAACCACTACTCAGACCAAGGATTCCCAAGTGCCACCCTTAAAACGCGGCCCACAGACACACACAACTGAGCTAACACCAGGCTACGCACTCAGCCTGTCATCCTTCTGAGGTCGGCGAAATGAGTACCAGTTCCAGTGTGTGTACTGGTAGCAGGGCACGCCATTCAGCGACACAGTCACGCTTCAAGAAATGAGAGCTACCCCGGCCAGCTAAGCTGCCATACGACCACCAACCACCACAACTAAATGTGAATTAAAATAAGCTCGTCTTCATATGCCTTTCTTATACATGATTTTATTGCGTGTTTCCATAATTGTAAATAGTCTGAGGTTGGCTTAAAAAGATAAACCAGTATGTCTATTTGTATCAACGATATCTAGAAGGAAATTTCATAAAAATTATGGCAAAAACTATTAACTGTATGCAGAAATCTGATTTCAATTAATAACAATATTAAAATAATCATTCATAATAAATCAAAATTGCATGCAAAACTCTTTAAAGGACTGTCACTGTGTGTTCAATGGTTTTCCCTAATTATTTTCAATACAATTAAATTACTATTTTTGTAAATTAAACAACATAAATAAATGTTTTGAGGGCGGCGGTTTATCTTGAAATCGTAGGGGTAGATTAAATCGATTTCAAGCTACTCCCGGGGTAACTTGAAATTTCTTTACACCGGCACTCTCGGTTAAACGTCGTTGCGTAGACCGTCTAAGACGCAGCCATTTCTTGACGCTTTCTCTCCATTTATCCCATGTTACAGACGTAAAACTTTGACTTCTTCGTTCGCTCCATTGTCTTTGGTGAATAATACACGGGTGGGAGCGTCCTCACTCCATATTCATCAAAAATTACGATCAGCCTGCCCGGTGATTTCCTCCTGCCAGGAAGCTTCCATCTTGGACAACTTAAGCTGGTCACGTGACAGTCTGACGTAATTTGCATACGATGTCAGCCGATCGTTTGGCCTGCTCGAGGCGTCACGTGCCACCACGTGATCGAGTTCAAATGGGAACGCGGCGAATGCTATCGATTTTCAAGATAGAAAATACCACAATAACTGCAGCTTGTCGTGAGCTGGAGAAATTTTGCATACTATGTATTGGAAAAATATTACTATCATATTATCAAGGTTTTGTCTACCTCTCCCCCCCCCCGATGTTGTGTAACAGAAACTTGATTTCAACACTTTCTGAGCCATGGCTGATGGCCTAATCCTCATTATCAACCAGATCCAAAGAAGAAAATGCAAAATTTATGATTATTTATTAAATTTTATTTTTTTAGTTGGTTTTTTAAAAAAATTTATCAATTTTAAATTTAAAGGGTTTTTTTGTTTTTTATTTTTTTTTGTAAAAAATAAAAGAAATCTATATTTCTTCTCCAAGGCGGAGGGGCATGGGTTGGGTAAAACACATAACATCAACCACACAACACCCTTGAAACAAGAACCCCCACCAAACAGCACTCCGCGACACATGCACAAATCACCCCAATCAATGCTCAAACTACTGAAAAGTCCTCACTTGTCACATCCCCATACCCCTCACCTCCATAACTTCCAGGTACCCATCTAATTCTAATTAAACTTATCTACTTTTTCCTGCTGCACTACCTTTCCCAGGAGACCATTCCATGCATTAACTACTCTCTGAGTAAAAAGTCCCCGCCTTACGTATCGTCTTAACTCTCCTCTTCTTTACTTCTCAGAGTATGACCTCTGCACGTCTATCACTGCTTACTCTGGTGAATAATTCATCTGACTATTTTATCTCTACCTTTCATTATCTTAAACATCTTCCCATCATATCTTCTCGTAACCGCCTCTTCTCGAGTGAATAAAAACCCTGCTCTCCTTCAGCCGCTCTCATAGCTGTCTAGCTTTTGCCCATGAATCAATCGTGTCGCCCTGCGCTGCAAACCCTCTGTGGCATCTATGTCCTTCCTGAGTTGTGGTGACCAAAACTGGCACACAATATTCCAGATGTACCCTCACTAAATTCCTGTGCCAATGTTAAACACCACCTCTTTTGATTTATTCATGATCTCCAATCCGAATACTGTTGTGGCACGGGTATCCGCGTGCGAGCGCGATTCGCTAGATGGAGCTTGCAGAGTCGACCTCCACCGAACACCGGAATTCAGATCGTCACCCTCGGATACTCCGAAGCGTACGGGTGTCCTTTGCAGGACCGTGGAATCGTCAATAAAGTCAACCGCGTGGGCACAGGGTTTTATTTGCCCAAACTCAAAATACCTAGAGGGCCCACTTCTGGCGAATACGGAGTATCACACCTCGACGAAGCTCGAACAGGATGAAGCCGTACACCGTTGCTCGACCATGTGCGTAACCCGACGGTATGGTTTTCCGCAGCGTCCTGTCAGTCCAAACGTACACAACTACGGCAACCAACGGCCTTTTTAATTCCCCACACGCACCGTGCTAAGCCAATGAAGCGATAAAAGCGACAAAGACGAGCTGAAAAACATTCAACAAAATGCGATATTTATTTACATTAGGTGGCGGAAGGAACACATAAAGGGCCAGAGTTAAACCAACTATAAAGGATGTAATAATGATAAAACAAGCAAAAGCACTAAACCAGTTGCTACTTAAAGACGGGCCCACAGACACACACACAAATACCCAAAAAGCAAAGATGACCTCGAGGTCTTTATTATTCCTTCATCTCGGGAGGGAAGTCGAGCTGAGGGACGAGAACGTGGCTGGCTACCTGGCCGCGGCACGCGGCTGGACATCCACCCCTTCCCAGACTCCGTCGCAAAGACGGACCAGGCAAGCCAGCACGCAGACCAGCGAACCAGACCAGGCGCCAGCGACGACACGAAGCCAGCGACCAGCCGGCCAAGCGACGACACGAGGCCAGACCAGCGCCATCCGACCGAGACGAGATGAGATTAGACCAGCCGCCCAGCGACGAGACGAGCCAGACCAGCCGTCGAGAGATCGATCCAAGAGCCAGGACCACCGCTCGAGCTGACGGAGAACCGGACGACTCGCTCGAGCAGACGGGCGCAGTTATTTATTCTCCGTTTCCTTCGTTCCCCTTCTCTCGGGCGCGATTCGCTCATCGACCATTGCCGGCAAAATGATTCAAAGTCCGCTGCATTGCGACCGGGGGAGGGGGCGGGGGCGTGACGGCCATCACGCGGCCGACCGCCCCTCAAACGAGGAGAGGGGAATACGGGTCCTGCGTGGGCTATGCCTATTGGCCCGACCGTCGGCAACCTTGCTCGCATCTCCCTGAATTGGGCGAGAGCATATGTCAGGTCTCGCGAACTCGCTCACGTACGTGCTGACACGCACGCGTGCAATGGTGCTCGGTGGAGGATGGTGGAAGGAAGGCAAAGGCAGATGTCGTTGCTAGTTATATATGTAAAAATTAAAGAAACCCGGACTATCAAAATAACTCCGCAGCGCATGAAAACTTTTCCCCAAATTTTTTTTTTTTTCCACTTAGAACGGGGAGGGACGGGACCCTAACTAGAAACACACACTTACCGATATAACTAAGCCTATAGGGACGGCTGTCTGTCTGTGAGCACAAGGCTTCAAATTCGTAACAATACAACCTAAAAACCCCATTTGCTTTACCTACAGCTACCCTGGAACTGCGTTGCCTGCTTACCACTCATATCTATTACCACCCCCAGATCCTTTCCCTGTGTGAACGCTCCAAAATAACCCCTTGCATCCTTAATCTCTATTTTCATTGTTCTTTGCCCATCCCCAAACACCTTACACTGCTCAGGTTTAAATTTCATTTGCCAATCTTTTGCCCAATCATGCACTATCAATACTTCTGTATCTGAATCACCACCCTTCTGCTATCCACCTCACTACAAGCTTTGTGTCATCTGCCAAATTGGAAAGGCATACTCTTAATGTAAATAATGTAAATTATCCCCATTATCCAAATCGTTAATTTAAAATAATGAATAGTATGGTCCAAGTATTGCCTCTATGAGGTACCCCACTACTTACATCCTCCCACTACACCACTCTTTGCTTCCTATTACAGCCAGTGCATCCAATTAGCTACTTGACCAGTGGACTCCACAAGCTCATCACCTGGGGTAACAACCTCGATTGTGGCTACCTGTATCAAGTTCTAGATAACCTATGTCCACTGCCTTTCCCTCACCACCCAAACAAGACCACAGCTTCATAGAACTCTAAAAGATTTGTTAAGACAGGAACTACCTTTAGTTAAACCCTTGCTGAACACAATTGCTAAAACTGGCGGATTAGTGACGGTCCTCTAACCATGGAATTTTATGCATTGCTGTACCTTATTGATTCTTGTAAGCGGCTGCCGAAAGGATGCCTTAGAGCATGTGCACACTCACCCTCTAAGCCTGTCTCACCTGGGTTAGAAAACCAGAACAACTATAAACTTCATTTCCGGTTTTCACAGGCAGGGTGATTGATCAATGTGCTGCGCCATTCTCTCGGATGGACATTAAATGGCCGTTCATCTGCCAACATTAGTTGTGGACGTTAAAGATCCCATGTTGCCCTTATGGAAGAGTTGGGCACCTATTGACGCGCAAAATTACAAATTCCTGACATATAACTAAATGCCGGGAAGCGCAATCCAAACCCACCCAGTATAGCCCTGCCAACAAAGCTGTTTCAGCAGCACCGATGCATTCACAAACAGAAATAGGTACATCAGGATCAAAATTCCGAAAAAAGAATCGCATGGTCTCCATCAATTTACATGCTCTTATGGGAGAAGGCCATTCCTGGTGGCATCACTTGACCCTTCCTAACTTGTGGGAGGAAATGGGAGGTCTCACTTAAACTGTTTTTGTGGCCTGCAGAGTCACTGTATTGGAAACTAATCTTTTTCGCATCATGGTGTCACACAAATTTATATGAATGAATTTGGCGGAATGGTTGTTTGGCGGAATTTTGATTCCGAAAAGTCTGCTATATTCTAGAAAGCATTGACCACGTTCTCTTGCATTCTCAATGATGTGAGCGTGCTCACTCCCATGAAGAGGCTGAGACAGGAAGTAAAAGATCAGTGGATTCAATCCAAGCGAATGGTGTTGATGCAGAGGACCGTCTCTTGATGCAATAGCAACCTTATTAGCTATGCCAAGGCTCCGAGGAGCAAGAGGAAGAGGCTAGTGACAGCATAGGTAATTACTTTTGAATTAGCTTCGCTGGTACTGCTGCACACACAGCCTCAGCAAGGCCAGTCTTTGGTTGACTTTATGGGATTTCGTCGCCGGAGGCTTATTTAACCAAATTTGAGTGGAACCACAAAAAATGAATCACGGGTTGGGAGGTAAGCACCACCGGACCCTGGTAGTTAGTTTTGCTTGGATCTGGGTCAAAAATGTATTGGATGCGTTTCCAAAGGAGCAAATTTGAGAGCCAAGACATCATTGCCACCTTACTCACTGATTTGGAAGAGAGTATCAAATGAATTGGTGCTTGGTAGCATAGATTGGTGGTATTGCACACTCACCTTGAGCGGTCTAAGGTTGGGTTATAGGATCGTTTGACCAAAGCCTACATACTGTCACTGGTGTTTCACAACCAGAGAATGCAGAAATGTGCACCCACCCTGCATCAGATGATGTTAAGCCAGAAGAGTCCATCTGACAACCACTGATTGTTCGTGGTGGTCATTAAAGATCGACAGTGTCTTTGCAAATTCCAATTACTGCCACCTTCAGAATCGAATGTCAGTCCTGGGCAAGACCAATTCGTGAAAATTATAGTAGAACATCAACACCACAGCATTAATCATTGAGACCTGTGTCGTAGGTGGAAGTGCGTTAAAGGATTTTTCTGAAAATTCACATCCGACACTCGACGTCATCTTACCTTTGAACGAACATTTTAGACAGAGCAAAGACGAATTCATAAATAATTTCCAAATATTTTTGTTAAATACAAAAAAAAAACACCAAAAAAAATGTTTGAATCTGAAGCAAAACCTCATTGAAAAGTGGGAAAAAAAATATCATAAAACAAAATCATGTGACTCAGTGCTTATATGCGGAATTGTACATTCGTGCATTACATTTGTGTGTCAAAGAAACTTGGCATTCACGTTTCACACATTGTGCAATGGTGCTGCAGTGATTGTGTGTCTATCTGTCTGTCTGTCTGTGTGTGCGTGCGTGCATATCTCTCATTGATTAGAGATCGGAACAACATTCCTACTTTTAGAAATACAACCAAATTCTCATTGCAGCAGATGTAAAATGTTGACACATTTGAAGCAAAGCATACCTCTTTTGAAGTGCACTCATGTATACTTTGCAGGATCTGAAGCTGATCCGGGATCAAAAGGAGGAAAGGGGGAAAAGGGGGATAGGTGAACTTGGTGAGAGTGCAAAAATGGGTTGAAAGGAGATAAGGAATCAAGGGAGAACATGGCGAGGCAAGCGCCAAGGGGAATCAAGGGAGATCCTGGTGAAAGAGCAGCCAGGTGGAGATAAAGATAAAGGGAGAACATGGAGAGATAGGTGTTTTTGGACAAAGGGTGTGAAAGGGGTGTATGTCGGGATTAAAGGAGCCAAAGGCGATCGGGACCGCCGGGGAAAACCTGGTCCTGCCTACTTAAGGGGGAACATTCAAGGGGCTGCCGGCTCTCTACATCTTTCAGACTTCATCCCAAGTCTTGGATTTTCCTGGCCTTGGTGTGCCACAGCATGTCCAGCTGGACCACCGGGGCAACAGGACGTTCGGTCCCCTGGTCGTCTTGGGCCTCGAGGTGTCTCCAGCAGCTGTCCCAGGATACAAGGCCCACCTGGCTCTCCTGGATATTTGCAGACAACCCACCTCGAGGGAAAGCGATGGTGATAAAGCAATGAGAGCACGACGTCTAAGCTACCTGCAGCCTTCAGTGTTGGAGTATCATGGTCCACCAAGGACGATGCTCCTGGAAAGTTTGAAACGAGAATGGCCGATTTGATAAAGTTGTACAGATCAGGCAGGATCTTATATCCTGAGAATGCACGTTTCACCTGCCAACAAGTGGCATCTATGCTTTTGGTTTCAGCTCACCGCTAGAGCAAAAGCAAACCCTTTGCGCGAATTCAAAAGCCACTCTGGGGGTTTATCGCAACAATCTCAGTGTTCTAACCTATGACAATCCTACAATGCCAGTATATGATGCGATTTGCTTCTAGTCTCTAGACACGGTTGCACCAAGTCTGGCGCGTGGAATCGTGGTCTACCCATACGGATTACTTGAAAGTTACGTCCAGTCATGAGACACAAAGTACACATGTTCGCTAAGATGATGGATGCCGATAGAGTGTTCCCGAATGTCTCTCTCCTGCGTAGTGCGCTTATTCTTTTTTTTATCTTGGTACTTCTTCTTCGGTATGAACCGGTCATGTTTGACACTTCGATTTGTGTGCGCGTTATAACACGATCGATTAAAGACTACATAAGAGTGGGCTGCGCTCTCCGATTATAAGTGCAATAAAAACACAACGTCATTCGAGCGTCATGAGCAATAATAATGAGATAATAATGCATTCATTGCTTGTGCGCTCTCGTCTTGCACAGAAAACCACGTGACAGCTTAAGCCATCCTGCTCTATTCATTTCACCGTCTGTCATCTATGCAACGAATGTCTCAAATATATAACCACATTGCAAGTTAGAGACAAGTACAACTCAGAAGTTTGCCTAAAACGTTATGTCTCGACAATCAGCGATTATCAGCATTCCTGTTAACAAAATACATTTTCAATGATTTCACTATAGTTTAGGGAATGAGATTGGTGGATCTAATAATTATGAGCAGTAATTGATATTGCATGTAGTTCAATGGCAAGGTCCCGGCATTGTTGATAGGAAAATGAAATATGCATCCATCCTTCTTCTCCATTCCAATAAATAAGAACATGATCCCATTTCAGTTTGACTTTGTTTTCATTGTAGCTCATCCATCGCACGCAGTGGCGATGATGGTGTCAACGATCGCGTAGCGTGCCTTACAAATTCTGCTATAAGCTAGGTATGCGGAATGTGTGTCATACGTCGAGAAATTTTCAACATGCTGAAAATTTCTCGACGTACTCGGCGTACAATGACGTTATGGCCAGCGTACTACGACCGTTATGCCAGCGTACAATACGTATGCCAGCGGCTCTTAACGTATTCAAAACTTACCATAACGTATTCGACGTGTTCCAGCTTGGTTCGCAAATTTTTCATACGTCGGCATACGCTGGCTAAAACGTCAAGGTGTGACAGCGGCTTCACACTTCGATGTCTAGTGCGGTTATGATTTGAATCGTCGAGCCGCAGCCTATGAATAGCCTACGCCCATGATCGTCGCGCATACGCAGCCGCGCGCTATGCATAAGTTAGACTATCGTTGGGCATAAGTTGTGAACGCCGA
>CM068956.1:177624576-177640808 GCA_035128595.1 Eptatretus atami | reverse complement strand
ACCTCCCCACACCAATATTGATCATTCTTTTGTTTAATCATCCAGTTAATAAAACATTCAACCAAACTAACATACCACATATTTGTTTGCATGTGCCCCTCCAAAGTTCCACAGTCTGGGTGATAAGCTACAGGCCGACATGCACAGGCCTACCTCACTGTGCTAGTGTCATTGGAAATCAATCACCTGTTTGTTCTCGAGTTCATTATGAAGACAACGAAGTTCATGATGGTACAGTTAAACAGGAAACCATACTCGGGTAATTCCCCCCCACCATTTGGCACCTTGAGTGGAGAGATATGCAGATGCTCGTAGAAACTAACGGCAGAGGTGTCGGCTGCGGCAGTTGCTTGCTGCTCGACTCGTAACGCTTCCAGATCCTCCTCAAACCGCTTCACCACCGCCTTCAGTGTGAGTAAACCAGGAAGAGGAATTAAGAGGAGTAAAAATTAAAATAAAATGAAATAAAATCTGTTTGCACCGGTTTGATGGGCCTAATAGCCTTATCCTGTGTTGAAGTTCCTTGAATATTACAACTGGAGTAGGTAAAGGGGGGGGGGACAAGGCTCAGGATGGAGATGGAACAGTTTTATCAACCAGTGTCGAATAAAAGTGAAATCGGTGTGAACAGGAAATCCCGAATTTAAATTAAATCAAACATTCGCAATATGTCCCGATAAACAAGCAGATACTGTATACACACCTGCCAACCTCTACACATTTGGCATCGAGGCCTCCGCAATACGGAACATCACGCTCGTGCACAAAAACATACGCAATATTGGTGATTCGAGTTTAAAAAAAAAAAATTCTTTGTTTGGCGAATCAGAAATGACGTCTCCGAGTCGGCAGCTCCCTCATATCACGTGATGAACAAGAGCAAAATGTGACAGGTTCCACCACATATCTCATCATCTGGTCCTGTGAAGCTGTGTCCCACTTCTGGTGATGTTCATGATGAGATTTCTCCAAACATCTCCATCCTGCACTGCTTCCCGAAGCTCTGGTAGAGAGACAGCATAGTCGCAGCCTTTACCCCATCCGTCCAGCACAAAGATGTTTGCCTCTTCCTCTTCTTCCCTCATGTTTGATTTCTCCAAAGTTTGGCTTTGTGGATGCATGTTGTGTCCAAAGTATGACAGTTTCTGTTGTAGCATCTGTGCTTCCGATGTACGTGGTGGTCTCATTTCTTCAAGCACCGATTTGCTTGTTATTCTTGCAGTCCATGGAATCTCTAACATTCGTCTCAAACACCACATTTCAAAACTATCATTCTTCTTCCTTTATTGTTCACTGTCCACGACTCACATCCATACATTACAACTGGAAACACCAGATCATTCATCATCATACTCCTCTTGGTTTGTTTTGTCACATTTTTGTCGATCCAGATCTTTGTCAATCCTGACATTGCTGTTCTCCACCAAAGTTAACCGTCTATTCATTTCTCCTCCACATGCTCCACTCACTTCCACCACGTACAATGATTAAATAACGACGTGGAACGTGGATGGAAATGACTTATCTGGACAGAGTACAGAGTCAGAAAAAACGAAAGAAGTGATGGTCATTGTCCAGTGGAATGGGAGAGAACATTTCCTACAAGGTGGCCTCTGGGTATTTAATGAGGTTTTGATGTAATCCTTGCAATGAGATGTGTAGCTGTTTCCATCAGGCCAAATGGCATGTTACGAGGTATTTGAGCTCAGCCGTATCGACACGATGGATGACGATGTTGGAGAGGCATTTGACTCAACCTCATGGAGAACCTTCACATCTGAGTGGTTGAATTGAAGGTCTTGTCCTTTTTTCATGCATGTACGAAGAATGCCGCAGGGCGCTCAAGGTCCGCCAACGACCCCCTTCTGGTAAAACTACCAAAATCAAGAATCACTGCTCACCCTTCACTCTTTCATTCCTCTTTTCCCCCGCCTTTGGAATAAACTCCCATGCTCTCTTCAATCCCATTCTTCCCTCCAGGCCTTCAAAACAGCTGTTCACCACCACCTCTAATCTTCCCACATCCAAATCCATGATCTTTTCTACCCCCGTTAATCCACCCCAAACCCACCTCCTTCAAATTGCCTGCTTTCCTTCCTGAAAGTCCCTGTAATGTCCATCTTCTATTCCCCATGTTCCCCGCCCCATCCCTCTCCCTTCCACAGATCTCCTAATGTCTCTGTTCCCCACTATTTTTGTCCTTCCCACTCCCACCCCTCTTGTCTCATGCCCCCCTTGCTGCGCGTTGTGTGTTAGCTCTCATACGAGCCTCGACAAGGCATACAAAAAAAAAAAATGCTGAACTAGCATGACCAATTAAACACCAGTAGTTTACTTTTAAAAATGCCATTATTCCCTGGATGCCCCTCAAATATCAAAATAAAACAGGCAGAAAAATAAGGGCTGGTAGGATGGCCAAGAGGTACGCACACTCACCTCCAAGCCGTCCATCCTGAGTTTGAATCCTCACCTAGTTATAAAAGGTCATCCTTGTGTTTCACAGGCAGGATGATGCATCAATGTGTGTGCCATTCCTCGTATGGAAGGATGGACATCCCGCCTGCTCGCATTAGTCGGTAGACATTAAGGATCCCACGGTGTCCTTCACAAAGAGTAGGCGAGCTATCGCTGCTACCCTGAACAAGTTACAAATTCCCACTCCAACATACAGGGGATGAGGGGAGTGGTGGGGGGGGGGGGATATCCGCGGAGACAGTTTTGCCCCAACGGCTGATAAATGATCAATGACAATACATTTTTCGTGCCAGCAATGCACAATTTACAAATGAACAATCATTACGACTTTGATACGAAAAAGGCAAGAGGCCTAGAGGATTAAATTACTGAAAAGTTACCGATTTGCTGCTGCACTATCAAGCTCACGCATTCCACGGTCCCTTCTCCCATCAAACGTGTCACGTGGAATGGAGGGCCCATTCTCCCATTGAAATTGTTAAGGAGTTTGTCAGAAAATGTGCAAGGTACAATCATCCGACAGGGTCAACAGGTACGATGTGCAAAGGGCCAGGATTCGAGGGCCCACCTTACCTGCACATCCACATCGGAATCTGAACTTGCCGCGAAGATCTGCATAAGTTCCCCAATAAATCCCATGTCCACCATTACTGCCATCTCTTGGATGAGAACCATAAAGTACCTGCATGGATAGAAGAGCACCATGGGGTATGAGAAAGGAAAGGAAAAGCAAACGGGACATTGAAATGCGAAGATTCATATAATATGGGCAGTCAATTTATTATCGATGCAAAAAGGTGGAACTTTTGACCTCACCCACCCAACCCGAACCCCGGTATGCTCCGTAATGCCGTTCAGCTCTCCTTACTGCGATCTAACCGACACTTGTTTTCTCTACACTCTTCTACATTCCCTACCTTTTCTCTCTTTACCGTCTATCCCATAGTGCTTGAGCAATAAACAATTCCTGTGTCTTGTTCCCCCCTTTATAATAAAGCCCGTTCCTTGTGGTTCGATGTGTCAGGTTCTGTGTCATGACTGTAATGCGCCTCTCACTGAATCTGTGTGATCTTGCTGTGCTCATCCAGATGAGTCACGATGCTTACGTCTGCAAACGGTTTTGGCTCTGAAAAGGTACAAGGACGTTATGGAAATTCCACGGATGCATCGTTACAGTTATACTGCTACAAAAGGTTGATAGACTGATGGACAGATAAATGCGTGAATTAAAAAATAATAATTCAGACAGACTCACCAGAATCCAGAGCCAATGACTTGGGAGGAGGAACAGGATGGAAAACAACGGGAAACATGGCCCCTGGAACCTGGCTGTCAATCTGCATGAACGCAGAGCAACAGCAAGAGGCAACGTCACACAATGACCTAATGTGACAATCTGATGTTTATAAGTGTGTTGGTGAGGATATGTTGGGGGTGGGGAGGGAGGAGGGGAGGGTGATTTAAAGTGTGTTACCGTGTCTTAGCAAATTACCAGCGAAGCGCCAAAATGTAACGTGAGCTTATTCTCAACGGGGGCTCAGCAACGTTGAGTCTAACGGTCTGTTGTTTGCTACTTCAAGCCTATCCATAACCCTCTGTAAACTACATCCCTATTTGAACATTTTATTTAATTTACTCATTTATTTATTATTCACAGTCTGATATTTAGGCTGCAACAGATAACCTTCCTTTTGCCCTCTCAGTCCTCTGACCCTCACCGGCTCCTTCAGGATACACCCGTTCTTCCAGTAACCCCCCTCCTGATTAAACTCCCAAAACCCAGGCTTTTTGCACACCTCCACTCTTTTGTTCCTCCTTTCCTACGTTTGTGGAACTGCCTTTCTAGAGACTGTTCAATCAAACTCTTCACTCTAACCCTTCACGCAGACAGGACAACACAATCTCATGTCAGCCTTCAAACCCAACCAACAATCTTTCTACCTCCAAGTTCTACGTGTCCCCCAACGCATATCAACACGAGCCTTCACCAGCAAGAATAATTCTTCATCCAAACCAATCCAGCTCTTTTATTTGCAGGATACTACGTTTCATCCCCTCCTCACTCTCTTCAAATTCATTCACTCCCTTGCTTGTTGTATTCAACTGTGGCCCCACTGCCCCTCTATCAGTACATTACTTTTTTACCCTTTGTCTACTTGCACTTCCATGAGCCTAAATCTTGCATAAATATAAACGATGGATCCATTATTAAGCAGCGAGAAAGAGAACTAGAGGCGAGGCAGACCTGGGTTGAATCATACACAGAACCGAGTCGGTTATACCGAGTCGGTTCAGAGTTGGAACCGAGTCTGATTCCTGTTACAGCAACCCCGACCTCAGTCCTGACTATGTTCAGTGAGAGGGCAGCAAGCTCAAGTGGACTTTTGGGTTTTGTAATCACATCAGTGGTGGACGGATTAGGACGAAACTTGGTGGATGAGTTGGGGATGTGACGAGGACGAATTGATTCGATTTTGATGACTATCCGAAACCATATCCGGATATGAGAATGTTTAAAGTGATTCGTCACCATTGAGAGACGGGACCAAAAACGATATATAGCATGATGTCTCAAATATTTTATTGGGCCTGATATGCGAGAGTGGATCAGGCATTACGTGGCAGAGGTATGTGCTCTACCATGTGCCCTTCAAGTTTCATACTTTGTTAATTTTATTTTATTGTTTTTCTATAATTATTCAGTATGTCCAAGACAGTACACAGAGAAGAAATTACAAGCCAATTAATTTACACCATCAGTGCCCCCCTTATTCACGCGTGTTAGTTGTACATAAACAGATGCAAAAATGGAAGTTTTTTGGGGACATGTGACTACGAATTGTCATGTGACACCTGAACGGTAAGGGAAGTCCGATTTAGACATGTGTGGTATCAAAATGTGCGCAA
The DNA here is from genome assembly GCA_035128595.1 of Eptatretus atami. Classification (NCBI taxonomy): domain Eukaryota; kingdom Metazoa; phylum Chordata; class Myxini; order Myxiniformes; family Myxinidae; genus Eptatretus; species Eptatretus atami. The sequence goes on along the minus strand of CM068956.1, from coordinate 177,635,426 downwards.
GACCCTCGAGAAAAGTGTCATCAAAGGAGAATTCGAAATACTCGGCAGTTGCGAAAATAAAATTGTGAAAAATGTCGAAGGGAGGGGCCTCCCAGGCTCTCTCCCCCTTCCTCCCAGTACAGTTAGGGTTCAAGTTGCTTCTCAAAACCACCATGTTCCACACAAAATCTCAATGTCCAATTTCAACTCCGAAACTACAAGGTTCTCCATGAGAAAGGCATACTTTTCACCAAAGGAGGTGCTGTTGGAGATGATAATTAAAGGGCAGGGAAAACATTTATATTCATGTGTAAATGGGATATTGACTTCTGAGACCTCAGGATATTTGAAATATTTTTCAGCACCATTTTCCATGAAGACTTGAGACCAAGTCTGCTCTTTCCTGTTTGTTATAATGTTAGTGGAGGTATAGTTGGTACAAATATAGATACGAATTCAGAGTAGATCTGAGAACCAGTGCAGACTCACTCACTGACACAAGGCATTGCTAACTGGACATGACTTACTTTCAAGGTATTTCATAAAGATAATTGGCAATCTCCCACAATGAAACCGAGTCTATGAGCCTACCACTTTGCCATCGCAGACAGGTCAGTGGTCTCTGTCTTCTTTCACTTCCTTTCTGGTCTTTTATCCTCTGCACTCTCCGTGCATGTACCACCCCCTTACCACCCTAAAGGCCCTGTCACACCTTGACGTTTTAGCCAGCGTATGGCAAGGTATCAAAATGTATGTAAAACGCTGGCGTACGCTGAACTATTGATGTTTTTTTTTCCAGTTTTGGACGTATTCATAACGAGTTGGACGTATGCATAACGTATTAGTAATGTACACAGAACGTTTCGATAACATATAGATAACTTATATCAAAGAATGCTGAGCGTGTTGTCGGCGTTCACAACCTATGCCCAACGATAGTCTAACTTATGCATAGCGCGGCAGCGTATCGCAGACGATCACGTGTAGTGGCATAGCCTATTAAAAGGCTGCGGCTCGACGATTCAAATCATAACCGCACTAGACATCGAAGTGTCAAGGCCTGTCCACCTTGAGTTTTAGCAGTGTATGCGACGTATGAAAAAATTTGCCGAATACGCTGGCACACGTCGAATACGTTAGGGTAGTTTTGTATACGTTAAGAGCACCGCTGAAGCACGCTGGCATACGTCGTAGTACGCCAAGTACGTCGACAATTTTAAGCATGCTGAAAATTTTTCGACGTATGCCAGCGTATGACGCACACGTTCCGCATACGCTGACCCATAAGTCGTAGGCACGTTTATGCGATCGTCGACACACGTTACTTGTAAGTTACTCATAAGTTCGAAACACGTCGAGGTAATGTTTAGCGTACCCGAAACTTATTTCTAACATATGAGTAACGTGCTTTGACTATGAGTAACGTATCTCCAACACATATTGACGTATGTAGACGTATTTGACGTCTTCCGGACGACAAGAACTTACTGAACGTGTTACTAACTTACAGCTACCGTATAGTGGCGTATTGGCAGTGTTAGGGAATTGGTATATAAAAAGGGGTTCACACAGGAGGAACCCGTCAGTGTTCCAGACTCCATGGTTTTTTTTTTTTTTCTTCGGCATGACGGTGATGTTGACACTTCCATTTCTAGTGTGGTTATGATTTAAATCGTTGAGCGGCAGCCTATTAATTATATTATATTTATAACCACACTAGAAATCGAAGTATCACATCACCGTCATACCGAAGAAAAAAAAAACCAAAAAAAAAAACCAGGGAGTCTGGAACACTGACGCTAAACATTACCTCGACGTGTTTCGACTTATTAGTAACTTACAAGTAACGTGTGTCGACGTGTTGTCAACGATCGGTAACGTGCCTACAACACGTTACTCATAGGTTAGAAATGTTTCGGGTTCGCTAAACATTACCTCGACGCGTTTCGACTTATGAGTAATTTACAAGTAACGTGTGTCACGTGTGTCAACGATCGCGTAGCATGCCTACAACTTATGGCCAGCGTATGCGGAACGTGTGAGTCACACGCTGGCATACGTCGAAAATTTCAAGCATGTTAAAATTTGTCGACGAGCTCGACGTACTACGACGTATGCCAGCGTGCTCTTAACGTCTACAAAACTTACCCATAACGTATTCGACGTGGTGCAGCGTATTAGACAAATTTTTCATACGTCGGCATACGCTGGCTAAATCGTCAAGGTGTGACAGGGCCTTAAGATTCGGCAGGGCACATGCGGTCCACCAGAAACCCCCTTCCAGTGAAAGTCCCAAAATTCAGGATCACTGCTCACCTCCAGTCATTTGCTCCTCTTTTTCCCCACCTGTGAAAGCAACTTCCACATTCTCTTCAATCTCATTATTTACTACAGGTTCAAAAGATGGCTGATTACCACCATCTCAGATCGTTCCCAGTCCAACACCATGATATTTTCTACGCCCGCTAAACCACCCCACCTCTCCCCCCAAATTGTGCTTCTGTATCCATCTTGTCCATCTCTTGCGTTCTCCCCTACACCTCATCATTACCCGCATCCCTTGTTTGTCTGTCTCTGTCTATTTTCTCCCTGTCTGTCTCTGTCTATTCAGCCCTGCTGTTGGCATCTCCCCCTTCTTCTGCTGTTCATTTTGTTATGTTGTGTTGTGTCCTTATTCGTTCGTGTTCTAGCTTTTCAATGAGCCTTGCCTCTGCACACAAAAAGCTAAAAAAATTAAAAAAAAACATAATATATATATATATTCTTACGGATCTGGAAACCATTTGCATTCAACATACAGATGTCCCAAAAGTCAGTTATGTCGTTAAGTATGTGTGTAGTCAGATCCCCTTCCTTTTGTCTAGTGGGAGAATCAAAGGCGCACATTGCGATTTCTTTTAGTTAGGTTATTACATCTCTCTCTCTCTATCGAGTGCAGCCTGTGGCTGCTGGTTGCATCATTGGTTGGGACGTGGCTATGCTGCTGTGCAGTGTCCCCTTACCAGTACACTGGTGCTCATTTTGCCGACTTTGGAAGGATGACAGGCTGAGTCAACTCCTGGTGTATTTTAATTCAGCGCCAACGGGGCTTGAACTCAGGACCCTAGGATCCCAAGCCGCCACCCTCACCACTAAGCCAACACCAGGCTTGTTATTACATCTAACAAGCCATCTAACAACATCCCATCTGCATGACCCTCGGCCCATCATGATCCACCACCAATCAGCTGCCTTCTCGCACCCTGACGTGCCAAGGCAAGATCTCCGCGTTCCGGTTTCTCATCCCCCACAAAAACTCTTTCACGACGACCTTTGCAACATTGATACTGTTGCTCGTCAAGTGACCCGCTGGAAGAGGTGACTGGGGTTCCCGGCAGGGGCCATTGCAGCATTGATACTGTTACTATGAGTCTGGTGTTGGCTCAGTGGTTAGGGTGGTGGCTTGGAATCCTCGGTGGTCCTGAGTTCAAGCCCCGTTGGCTGCTGATTAATACACCAGGGGGTTGACTCAGCCTGTCATCCATCCGAGGTCGGCAAATGAGTACCAGTTCCAGTGTGTGGTACTGGTACGATAGGGGGCACTGCATCAGCGGTACAGTCGCGCTTCAAGAAATGATAGCTACCCCGGCAGCTAAGCTGCCATACGACCACCACCAGATACTGTTACTCGTCAAGTATGAACCCGCGTGGAAGAGTGACTGGGGTTTCCCGGCAGGGGCCAAGGCCCGCCCCAGAAGGTTGGGCGTAGGACCTGTCCAATCCAAAGGCAGACAGTGAGGTGTGTTTCACCAAGGGCCCTCCCCATTGAGGGGGTCAAAAATCCCCGAGCACTCTTGAGAGCAGAGTTTTGGTGGGTTTTGGCTGTCACGGAGGGGTTTTTGCTGCACGAGGGGTTTTTGGTTGCTGTTACGAAGGGGTGGTAACAGTGGTTGTTACGAGGGCTGTCACGAGGGTTGAGCAGAAGGTCGTCGAGCGCGGCGAACGTGTCTCTGCTGGCCCTCTACAAGGAAGGAAAGGCGACCCGCCACCCTCCGTGAACCCTGGCATTCACACCCGAGCTCCGCCACAAACCTCGAGTCCACATGTGCGACTGGGACTAAACCAGCGACCATTGTCAGGTGCCGCAGCACCGAGTACCCTTCCTTCCCGACGGCCAGGTACCTCATCGACTCTGACCACAAGCTTGTCTCTCTCCTCGGTGCTGCGAGGGTCAATAAAGAACTCTGGGTTTCTTTTCATTTGTGTGTGTGTCTGCGTATGGGCCCGTCTTTAAGTAGAACTGAATAAGTGTTTTTGGATATTGTAAATACTTCTTGCATATTCGCGTTGTTTTGCTTTGTGTTTCATTTACGATAAATAAATCATCACAGAAATGTTCCAGTCCGTTTCCGTCCATTCTGCATTGGTCAGCATGGTTGGATCTGAGTTTAGCCGGGTTTTTATACCGATAATCCGTTCATTCCAGCCGGCACGGCTTTGGCAGTTTCCGCTCGGCTGCACCCGAACCGGAGTTGTAGTCGGTAGTTGGAATCTACGTAGTCGGTGGTACCGTTCGAGCAAGACGTGCGAGGGCGTGGTTTCCCTGGTAGTCGAAATCGCGTAGTTAATTAGGTAAATTGGTTATCGACAATATACCTACGCGCGCGGTTGAAATATTGGCGACACGGTCGGTTAACAACCCGCCGGCTCGCGGAGTTATCCGGAGCGACGGCCTACAATCCCGGGGAGTTTGGTGGGAGACGACGTAGCTTTCCCACCTAGTGGTCGTTCTCAGCCACCGACCCGGGCCCGCACAATATATTACACACACACACACACACACACACACCACACACACACACCAGCAAATACCACCCATCACTTCACTGACGAGAATACTGAGGAGGGGGAAAAAAAACAGAAGTGGGAGAGAGGGAAAGAGAGAGGAGGGAGGGGTAGTGAGGAGTGGTGGGGGAAGGGAAGGCAGATATGCAGTGGAATGTTAAGTACGATTCATACTGTCTTATAAATGCTTCTGCATACTGTAGAATAACAGTGAAGATGGACACAAAATAATGTCTGAAATCCATTTTCTGCCGGTCATACAATAATACTGCCCAGAGACAAACTTTTGTCCAGACATAAATACGGCCTGGATACGTTCGGAAACGAACTCCGCCGGACACGTCCGGAGACGAACTCCCCCCGGACAGTCCGGAGACGAACTCCTGCCGGAGACGAACTCCCCCGCCCGACAGTCCGGAGACAAACTCCCGCCGACACGTCCGGAGACAACTCCGCGCCGGACACGTACGGAGACGAACTCCCGCCCGGACACGTACGGAGACGAACTCCCCCCGGACACGTACGGAGACGAACTCCCGCCGGACACGTCCGGAGATGAACCCCGTCCGGAGACAAATTCTCATCCAGACATGTTCTGGAGACAAACTCCATCCGGACATGTCTGGAGACAAACTCCCATCCGGAATAACACACCGACCGGACACGTCTGGAGACAAACTCCCATCCGGACATGTCCAGAAACAGAAAGAGATAGAGTGAGATATAATCCATGACTGGGGGGGTCCCCGTGTGCAAGTGATGTGCCCTAAGTTCTCTTCATTTTTAACTAGGCACCTAGGCACATCGGAAAAATGAGGTGGACATTCTGAATCCTGGCACTAACTCCACATTGACGTTTGAAATTTGGTCTGAGCGCCAAATCTGAGGCTGTAATTTGGGGGTAGGGGAAAATAAAGCTGATTTCTCCGGCAATATTGAAGATATCACAACAAATTACCAATCAAAATGTTTGTTTTTAATTGCTCTTTCAGATCCAATACAGTAATTTGACAATTTTTGGCTAATTGGGTCACAGAGGTCAAAAGGTCACGAAAATGACCTATGCTTAAAATTTGACCTTGGCTACAGAAAATGCCTTTGAAGCTATGTGGATCAATTTTTTTGGAATAATTGGCAGATTCTGATAGCCAAGGGACTCAGCATCAATGAATATGCATATATTGTGTATTAACCCTTTAGGGACATGATGATATAAGGTATGTAACACTATTTTCGATAGTGACAATTCATATGATTTTCATAGCTGTAATTTAAGGATGCAGTCAGGTAATACCTGCTGTACATGTACATAAGATACATGAAAAGGTTATAGGGCTCACACATGCACTTTTTCATTTATTTTCAGATTATCCTCAGGGCTCGAAATGCAAGGCCAAGGTGTACAATCCAGTGAAACGTTCAAGTCTGGGCAATTCCATTCAATTTGGCTTCAAATGTGGAGAACTTGATCAGAAGCGACCGTGATGCCAATTGGGAGCTACATCTGCAGGCAGTGCAGGCATTGCTACCAATGTTTGCTGCGTTTGACTCTACCAACTATTTGGAGATGGTCCAGCTGTATCTAGAGGACATGAGAAAACTCCCTGAAACTACCCACAAGTTCCACAAGCATTCAAAGATGGGAATTGGCAATGAAGCGATCGGTTGGTAATTTCAAAGCTGTTGGGGCAGACATGGCGCTGGAGCAAACTATCAATAGGTCAAGAAGAGTAGCTCAGGGTAATTGGTAGCACACAGAAGAAACAGTATGTAGCAATGTGGGACATCATCTATCATGAAATGTTAGGTGTTAGTAATCTCCATCGTGATCTGAGTGGAGTGAGATCGGCTACTATCAGCAGGATGTAACTCTTCCTTCAGCAAATCAGAGAATGAATTTGGGGAAAAGAACATCCAAGCTATTCTCACTGTGATCGAGAACAAAGGAGAACCCTTTCAGAACTGACGTTCCTGAACCCAAGCTCCACAACATCATGACCCAGGAGTTATGAGGAACGTGATTCGTGACCAGTTTGCTCCATGTGAGAACAACAGGGACAGACGCTATGAAAGTTCCGGCAAGAACGTCTGGTTGAGAAGTCTCTGTCAGGTTCTTCAAAACCATTCACCGAATGACCTGAAGACTTTTTCAAGCATTCAATGAGAATCGGTGGCAAGGAAAGGTGGCAAGGTTTCCAAAAAGCTGAAGATAAGCTCAAGAATCGAGTGGCGGAATTTCAAGGCACGGGGCAGGTCTATGAGAGAGTTAATAGAGTATGATTTGTCAGCTTCTTACTATCTATTTGATGAAGAAGGTCTGATGTTCCAAGTCGATCAAGAGTGGATTGATGAATGAACTGGAAAGTAATCTAAAGGATGAAGACAAAAGGAGCCGAATTTCACCGAACCCTCAGTAAGAACAGCCTACATTGTAGATGCCATGGCAAATGTCAGGAAGATCAGTCCAAAAGAACACAACACTTTGGAGAATACTGCAGTGCCATTCTGGACTATGTTTCCAATTCATCAAAGCATGCCCAGAGAATTGATTTAGTCTTTGACTCATATATAGATCTGTCAGTAAGGACTCTGAAGAAAGAGGCGGGAAGGACATCAGCCCATTGAATTGAATCTAGTCAGCGAGGATACCCCTTTGCCATGGAGATGGATAGATTCTGGCACAAGCAATGAGAACAAGCAAAGCTTCAACTCTTGCTTGCCCAGAAAGCCATATCAAGGCAAAGGGAAAACAGAACTGATCAGGAGATAGTAGTGAGCGGGTTTTCTGATGAACCTTGCATTGTCTTGTTGTTCTGGCTTTCTGATGAGGTTTCTGAGCTCTGCCTTGACATTGAAGAGGCTGACAGTCGCATCATACCTCATGCACTGCATGCTGTAAAGCATGAGTAGAGAGAATAGTTGTGCTTTCGGCAGACACTGATATTCTTCGCTCCTTCTGTACTATTGGCAAACTCTCCAAGTCCAAGGTTTACTTGAGTTATGGATGAAGCCGGTGTCCGTGATTCGCAAGACACATTCCCATTCATTTGCTGGCCTCGCGCATAGGTCTTGATCTTTGCAAGGTGCTTCCTGCAGTTCACACCCTGACAGGATGTGACTACATAGTAAAGTGGCACCAAACCTGCAGCAATCAAAGCCAATCCTTTGGTTTTGGAACACTTTGGGATCAGCAGAAATGGGCCAACTGAGGAGGATATGGTAAAGGCGGAAAGCTATCTGGTCCAAGTGATGAAAAGGGAGCAACGCTAACACAGTATGGACAGCCTCCGTGACCAGCAATACCATCATAGCAAGGGGCTATCCTGCACGAGTTGCCCCTACTAGTCACGCATTCAGTATCATATCAAAAGGGCATATTATGCCACACATGAGATGAACAGATATTCTCAGTCTCAATGAAGACCACTCAATCCTCTCTCCTATGGCTTTGAGGAAGATGATGAAACGCTAGTGCCGGTTAGAGTGGTCAGGCCAATACCAGAGATTCGCTATCCATTGTAATTGTGGCAAAGTGCGACTGAAAGATGGTGTTTCTTGTCGCCAAAAGAAATTGCCCTGTTGCACATTTTGCAGTGTCACGTTACAGATGGTGAAATATGTTGCAAAATCCAATTGGGTTCATGTAATCTTAGATTGTAATATTTTTGACCATTTTTGGACTGATTTCAGAAATATTCAGTGTTTTGGCGAAGCAACTCTATTCTGAATTTTAGGACTTGATTTACCATGTTTGCATGAGGTAACTGTGAAGTCACTCAAGTAGAATGGTCCAAAAAAGTTCAGATGCAATTTTACCAATTTGCGGCATTTGAAAACGCATTTTGAAGTAACAGCATTTTCCGTTTGTTTTTACTGAGATTGTATATGGTTAATTCATAATATATGCATATCATTTGATGCTGAGTCCTTGGCTATCAAGAATCTGCCATTTATTATTCCAAAAAAATTATCCACGTAGCTCAATGGCATTTCTGTAGCCAAGGTCAAATTTTAAGATAGGTCATTTTCGTGACCTTTTTGACCTCTGGTGACTAATTAGCCAAAATTGTCAATTACTGTATTGGATCTGAAAGAGCAATTAAAAAACAAACATTTTTGATTGGTAATTTGTTGTGATATCTTCAATATTGCCGGAGAAATCAGCTTTTATGTTTCCGACCCCCAAATTACAGCCTCAGATTTGGCGCTCAGGACCTAAATTTCAAAGTCAATTGTGGAGTTAGTGCCAGGATTCAGAATGTCCACCCTCATTTTTTCCGATGTGCCTAGGTGCCTAGTTTGAAGAAAGAAGAGAACTTAGGGCAACATCCATTGCACACGGGGACCCCCCCGGCAATAGACTATAGAGTAGAGATAATAGAGAGAGATAGAGAAAGAGATGATAGAGAGAAAGAGAGAGATAGAGATAGGTAGAGAGATCAGAAAAGACAGAGCACGAACAACCGCTCCCACACGACGGAGCAGAACAACTCGCTCGCGAACGAGCGGAGCCGAACAACTCGTTCGAACGACGGAGCACGAACACTCGCTCCGAACGACGGGAGCACGAACACTCGCTCCGAACGACGGAGCACGAACAACTCGCTCGACGACGGAGCACGAACAATCTCGCTCCGAACGACGGAGCAACGAACACTCACTTCGACGACGGAGCACGAAACAACTCGGCTCCGAACGAGGAGCACGAACAACTCGCTCCGAACGACGGGCACGAAACACTCACGTCCGAACGACGGAGCAGAACAACTCGCTCGAACGACGGAGCACGAACAACCGCTCGACGGCGGAGCACGACAAAAAACTCGCCGCAACGGCGGAGCACGAACAACTCGCTCCGAACGGACGGAGCACGAACAACTCGCTCCGAACGACGGAGCACGAACAACTCGCTCAGAACGACGAAGCACGAACAACTCACTCAGAACGACGAAGCAGAACAACTCGCTCCGAACGACGGAGCACGAACTATTCGTCAGAATGACGGAGCACTAACCAACTCACTCAGGATGACGGAGTACGAACCACTAGCTCAGGATGACGGAGCACGAGCCACTCGCTCAGGATGACTGAGCACAAACCACTAGCTCAGGATGACGGAGCACGAACCACTAGCTCAGGATGATGGAATGGAGCACAAAGCTCTCGCTGAGGATAACAGAGCACGAACTACTCATTCTGATGATGTGGCGCGGTCGGGCGCTCGGCAAGTGGCTTTAGCACTCAAGCAAGCACTCTAATTAAATGGTTAATAAGGAATGGCTGGCCAGGCTGTGGCTGCATACCATGTAGGATGCCTTTAACTTTAAAGCTAATCTTCACCACGCCCACAGAAGTTAAACAAATTCATTCAAATAATGATTTTATCGACAAAAGATTTGCTGTATAATGTAGAACAACTCTGGAGACATCCCAAAGTTGTATCGCCCATGAAATAAACATTGCAGATAATCTGCCACATTGCCTGCTTGTCTGTGCACGCGTAACATGGCACATCGGTTTGCCGTCCTCGTGAACATTACAACTATATTTTAAAAAGTCCCTTTTTCACCAGATTTGCTTTGAATCCCTGTAGAGCAACTCGCAAAACCTCCGAAAATATAGACACAGATCTGGCAGACGCTATGGAGAGGCAGTCCCTCTGGGGGACAGGCCACGAGGTCAAGCAGTTAATGCATTAAATCATATAGCTAAATGAAGTTGGCTAATTTTGGCAAATTCCTTAATTTTTACCCCGTGGGATCTTGCACCCCACGGGTCTAAAGGCCCTGTCACACCTTGACGATTTAGCCAGCGTATGCTAGACGTATGAAAAATTTGGCTAAAACACTGGCACAAGTCGAATATGTTATGTGTAAGTTTGTATACGTTAAGAGCACGCTGGCATACGTCATAGTAGCCTGGCATACGTGTAGTACGCTGGCATACTCGTAGTAACGCCGAGCTGTTAGACAAATTTTCCATGCTTGAAATTTTTCGACGTATGCCAGCGTATGACTGAACAACGTCTCGCATAATGCTGGCGCAGT
>CM068956.1:177610462-177620473 GCA_035128595.1 Eptatretus atami | reverse complement strand
ACGATATTTAGATTTAGACCTCAAAGCCGAAATAACATTTCGATGATATACTTTAAATCGTCCGTGAGAGGAGATCATGGAATATCGTATCATATATTGCATGAAATCACTCCTAGCTCCTAATTTGAAAACTACAGCACTTACAAAAGTGACGTATACAGCGATTTGTAGCTATGATGAACAGGCATTCGATAATATGAGTGACGAAAATGAAAAAAATATATAAAAACTATCGTTAAGAAATCGTTGCAACCTATTCCAAGTCGAGGCAAGGTTGAGCAGGCCAAAAAACATGGCGGCTTCAGACCCCAGCAAGGTTCCCTAGGAAACGCCTTGAGACGCCAGAGAACGGTGACCGAGGATGCGCCTGATAAAGGATATAATTAAATAAGGCCGTTAATTACCCTCAAAAGGGGTGTTAAATTAACTCAAAACAATTCACTCTTGCACTTCCTTGGAGTTTTCTTAGTATGCATGCAAAGTTTCAGGGCTGATAGGTTTCAGGGTTTTGGAGTTATGGAGGACACACACAATATATACATATATATATTATTAATTAGTTTTACGCTTGGAAATTCGCAAAAACACATAAAGGTCCGGTAGGTGAGATATATTTCTTAAGTACATGTGTAGTTAGCCCAAACCCATTGTATAGAGGGAATTAATGTGATTCATTTCGGGCTGCGATCCTTTGAGTTAGGCGTTTTTCTGTTCTCCTTTGTTTTGAGCCACCCACGCCAACAACAACAACAACCGCAGCAGCAAAAACCTACCTTCACACTCGCTACCGGCAACCGTCACATCACCGGCCATTCCAAACAGCGCCATGGCCATCGACACCGCCGAAAACCCTCACCACCTTCTCCTACGGCATTCCGCGCCACCTGTGGACGCCGAGCGTCGAGCCTGTCTTAGCGAGACACGCGAGACGCGAGTGCAGATGGCGGGGTTTCTGGGGAGAATTCGGATCAGGCATCCACGCCCACATCTGATCCACCCAATCAGGAAGCGCGGGGCGGCTTGGCCCGCCTCCAGACGCGCTAACGAAAATCGGCATATGCAAATTGAGGATCAGAATGATACACGCCCCCTTTTTCCCCGTCCAATCGGTCGAGCGTGGCTCCGCCCCTGAGTCGTTTGGATCCGGATAATTTGCATATGGTGGGTTCCCGAAGCCGATAAAAAGGCGAGCGCAGGCAGTATCGAGCAGAGTGTCGGTGGAAGCAGCAGATCGGTGAGGAAGTCATGGTGGGCTGGGTCGTTGGAGACGGAGCTCGAGGAGATCGGTGAGGCGAGATCGGTGGGGCAGACGCTGCGGAGGCGAACGGCTGAGGTGGACCTGGAGGCTCCGCGTCGCGGGATCCAAGCAGCCAGCCATACTCCTCCCAGAGCATCAACAATTCCCCCTTTTTCCCCCCGCGCTGAGAGAGTGCGACAAGGGGCCCCGTTCCACCACACCACCAGGTGCCCACGGAACCGCCGTGCAGCGACATTCTGCGGCTCGCCACGAGGGCGCGGGTAGGACCCTTCGGTCTCGTGGGCCTGGCCGCTCATCCAGGTCCCACGCGCATTAGGCCCACGGCCCAGTCTGACTCCCTTGCCTTTGAGGGGGTCTTTTTCTTTGCTTCGGTGTGAATGCGTGTTGTGGCGCCGTGTTTGTAAGGTAGTAACTTATAAGTGGTCCGTGTGTCGTGTAGTCGGTTTAACTCCTTTTATTTCGTTTCATTATCGTTTGTGTTTTGTTCCATCTGCTTGTTACTTCCTTTTATTCGTGTGCGTTTCCATCCTTTTTTTCGTTCATTTCTGCCAGCATGGCGAATAGCCGGGCCATGTCGGGTGCACTTAGCTGAGCCGATGCGGCCAGGATCGGGGGGTTTTGGTGGAGAGGGGGAGGGGAGGTGTTATACACCGCGCCGCCGCGGCACCCATTTCGGGCCCTGGGTTAGTGGGGGGGAAACTGTTCCTGCACACCAATGTCCTGCTCGGCGTCGACATCCTGGACCATGGAATTCTACATCACTACACATATACATTTCTACCCCGGCACCCGCCTCGCCTTGAGACGCCATCTTATTCCACGTAAGGGGTTAATTTAATCGCTCGTAATTTGGGAGGGAATCGGGGGTCGCTCCTCCTGAACCGATTCCCTATGAATTTAGCTTGAGAGACGGGAGGGATTTGAATCCCACTCCTGTACACCAGTGTTGCGAATTCGCGCCGTCGGCGTGCGATCCGGCCACGCGACTCGAACCGCGACCGCCTCGCCACCGAGACGGACAATTCAGTCGTGACCCTCGCCGCTAACGCCGGGATCCAGTCACGGGTGGGCCTTTCGACCTCACCACAATCGTGCCAATCGGCCCACCCGCGTAGGATAGGGTTGTTCGCCAAAATTCCGACCTAATCCTAGTACCCACGCGGATGGTAAACCGGCGATCGTACCTCGCCGCGGGGTCGACTCCGGACACAGCCGCTTGGGCGGGCCGTTCCGTACTCAGGGATAACCGAGCGGTGTTATCGCGACCTCGACGGTTCAGATTATTTAACCGGGCGTTTTGCACCCACTACGAACCCTTTAGTGAAGCAGGATGGAGGTTCAATTAAGAAAAACGAAGCCGAAACGGGAAAACAGTTCACACAATTACATTTATCCGCGGCACGCGGAGCACACATATTAGCACACGTATTTACAGTCACATTAACATATTGCACATATATCACACAGAACAAAGAAAGATGCACATATACAAAGGGAGTTAAAACCGACTACACGACACACGGACCACTTATACAGTTACTACCTTACAAGACACGGCCCACACAACCATTCATTCACCGAAGCAAAGAAAAGACCCCCCTCAAGGCAAGGAGTCAGACTGGGCCCGTGGGCCTAATGCGCGTGGGACCTGGATGAGCGGCCAGGCCCACGAGACCGAAGGTCCTACCGCGCCCTCGTGGCGAGCCGCAGAGAGTCGCTGCACGGCGGTTCCGTGGGCACTGCTGGTGTGGGTGGGAACGGGGCCCCTTGTCGCACTCTCTCAGCGCGGGGGAAAAAGGGAATTGTGATGCTCTGGGGAGGGAGTATGGCTGGCTTCTGGATCCGCGACCCGCGAGCCCAGGCTCCATCCACCAGCCAGCTCGTCCGTCGCTCCGCAGCCGTCTGCCCCACCGATCTCGCCTCACCGATCTCCTCGAGCTCCGTCTCCAACGACCCAGCCCAACTGACTTCCTCACCGATCTGCTGTCCACGACACTCCTGCTCGATACTGCCTGCGCTGCCTTTTTATCGCTTCGGGAACCCACACATAGTGCAAATTATCGGATCCAAACGACTCAGGGGCGGAGCCACGCTCGCCGATTGGACGGGGAAAAGGGGGCGTGATCATTCCTGATCCTCAAATTTGCATATGCCGATTTTTCGTCGGCGGTCTGGAGGGGGCCAAGCCGCCCCGCGCTCTCTGATTGGGTGGATCAGATGTGGGCGTGTATCATTCCTGATCCGAATTCTCCTCAGAAAACCCCGCCATCTGCACTCGCGTCTCGCGTGCTCGCTGAAGACAGCTCGACGCTCGGCGTCCCACAGGTGGCGCGGGAATGGCCGTAGGAGAAGGGTGGAGGGTTTTCGGCGGTGTCCGATGGCCATGGGCTGTTTGGAATGGCGGTGATGTGAGGTTTGCGGTAGCGAGTGGTGAAGGTAGGTTTTTGCTGCTGGCGTTGTTGTTGTTGTTGGCGTGGGTGGCTCAAAACAAAGGTAGAACAGAAAAACGCCTAACTCAAAGGATCGCAGCCCGAATGAATCACATTAATTCCTCTATACAATGGGTTGGGCTAACTACACATGTACTTAAGAAATATATCTCACCTACGGGACCTTTATGGTGTTTGCGAATTTCCAGAGCCGTAACAATAATAATTAATATATATATATAAAAATATATATTAAATATGTTATCAATTTATGGTTAAATTGGACAATAAAATGTTATGGTTGAATTAAACACCTTTGTCGAACCATGTCTAAGGAAATTAAAAAATCAAACAACCGGGGCATGCGAGTTGAGCCCACAGGCCTTGTAGTGCACCTGCAGGCCACATACTGATCTCAAAACAAACTTTGCTGCAGCCACTGACGCAGCACAGAATCTGTGCCTTCATTACTTGTTTCGGTTACATTCGACGACGTTTATACAATTTTATTATTGATAAAAACTAGAAAGAGAATTTAACTGCAGAGTGTCACTGAATTAAATATATTGCATTACATCTAAGAATGAATGATCTCATTAAAGTAGATCTGCGTGCAGACTCACACACTGACAGTGCCTCTCCTGTCCTTTGGGGAATGGGGGTAAGGTTAATGATGTTCTTCCTATCTGAGCATTTTAAACATTTTCATCATACTCTGGCTGCCTGCACATTCCTTGGCTTTCCTGCATTGCTTTCTAATATAGACACCCAGGTTATATTCTCTTATTTCATTACAGGAAAACAGAGTGTATCGCATCATAATATTCGCTTGGCTGAGTTTTCTTCCACTCCTGAAGTTGATACATGTGTTTTAATCCCATTTATTGTTTGCTTAAAAATCCTTTTTGTTTCAAAAAAGTATCGGATTGAATAAACAATAAAATCTTTGCAGTTACCTCTCATTGTATCAATCAAAAGTTTGTGTGTGATCTCACTGTGATAAAGCTCACTAAATACATGAGAACACATCATGAAGGGAACTGTTTTTTGTTGTAGCCCAAAGATAATCTGCGAGCCAAATGGACGCTTTGATGTAAACGTATCGAAAAACAATGCATTATCGAGAACAGACGATGTGAAACAAGGTGAGTGCTACACAGGCATTACGATCCGAGTGATAACCTGAATGCGGTTTATCTGTGCGCGGACACTTGTTTGATGAGCAGAGACGCTATACTCCAACTTTATGGCAGGCAGGAAGTTGCGCCTGATTTGTCGTGGACGTGACCCCAAAAGCTTCATAGGAGTAGAAAATAGATCCACCTATGGAAAAGAAAAAAAAAAATAGGTGATTATCATAAGAAAATGGGAAGAGTGGTCATGTTGGTGGGGATTGGATTTCAGGATCACAGAGATCAAAAATGGATCATTAAAGAAAGCAAAAGCAACCAAAACTAGAAAGCATCTCAAAATGCAAAGCCCATCCATGGCTGCTTTGAACTTGAACTAAACTTGACGAAAACAGTTAGAAAACTAGAAGGGCACTCGGTAGAGCGCATACCTCCGCCATGTAATGCTTGATCCACAATAACATATCGGGCCCAATACATTTTTGAAATATCATGCAATACAGTACTGTATCATTTTTGGTCCTATCTCTCAATGGTGAAGAATCACTTAGAAAAATCAAATAATTCACGTATCCGGATTCAGATCTTCACCAAAATCGAATCAGTTTGTCCTTGTCGCACACCCAACCTGTCCACAAAATTTCATCCGGATCCGTCTACAACTTTTTGAGATATCCTGTACACAATAAAACAAAGACAGACACAAACAGACAGAAAAAGGGGTAAAAACATAACCTTCTTCACCTTTGGTGGTGGAGGTAAAAATTGTGCATTTTATTCATTTGTTAAAAAATACTCATAAAAGTGGTTTGTTGAAGATTTGATGACAAAATATTTATGGGCTGGACAGACAGACAGACAGACAGACACACAGAAGTGATTGCAAAACCCTGTCTCCCAGAGCATGGGGAATAAAAAAATTTTTTTAACCCAAACAGTGAAGAAACAAGCAGTTTAGGTATAAAGAGAAGGACTTGGACAAAAAGCCAAACCTTACAGAATTCACAAATACTAAATGGTCAAGAAACAACAGTGTAATGGTGATCTGGCAAATTATTTCACCTCTTTATCATCAATCAGGATTTTTCCATCTCCCTCTGGCTCAGCCAAAAGACGCTGGTATTCTTCCTCCAGTCGATTGCACCACTTTCCGCTCATCGTTTTCCACCTCCTCTTTGGTTTCTCCTCCCACACAATGCCTGTGCTGGGACCATCAGGGCACAAAGGCAAGCACCTTGTTTAAAAATCACAGGCTTTTCTCTTTGTTCAACAATTTTACAAATACTTGAGCACAAGTTTGGTCACCTGATCAGGATAGGGTTATTTAAACTTGAGTAAAGCATCGAGGATTGTTATTAGCTAATATGAAGTCAGAAATAAGCAAAGCCATAAATACTGTAGATGAACATAGTGGAAGGAGGGAAACGCACCATGGGCCACAAATACTTCTGGATCCAACTTTTTCATCCATGTTCGAGAGCTGGGGATAACTTCATTTTTTATTTTCCACAGTAATTATAACATATTACACTTTTCTCAAATATCTTTATTCCCACAGCGAAATATTGCACAACAATATAATTTGGCGAATCAGAAAAGGCATTATGGATGGATCATAATGGTACGACGGAAGCCAATTGTCATGAACGACCAATCACAAGTGACGTTCTATCCAGCATGACCACCGATTAAAGCAATATGGCGGCACCCACGTCAATTGAATCAAATAAGAAGACTGCCGAGTTTTCGTCAACATTTTGTGTTTTGCACGTTGTTTCTTCAACAACAAAAAGTAATTTCATTCCGTTTACCAACGAATCCTGGCTTCGATTCTTCAGTTTTGTGACCGATTGGAAGAAGTACGAGTGCAAAGAAGGCAAGGTTGTCGCGACACAGCAGCCAATCTCGGTTTGGATTTGGACGATGCACAATCATGCATCAACGTTCAACCGACAAATGACGATGTAGGCCACCATTATGAGTGTTACAAAAGCTTCTGTGATGTCAGTAGTCAGGAGGAAGGCCAGGAAATCTGGTGCTCAAGTTGAGATCTGTAACGTACTTCACTCTCAAATTTAACTTTGGGCCAACCCAGGTAGCCTAAGCTAAGTATGCTTACATGTAGAAGAAGAAGTGACAGGTTAAATTACTATCCTCCGCCAACCAACGGAGTTGGCGGGGGATATAGAAATTGGTTCCGTCCGTCCGTCCATCACATTTCGTTTCCGGAGCTTAACTACAAATCCCCTCAAGATATATTACGAATTTGGTAACATATAAGCAAGTGGTGAACTGGTGCCTTTTGATATTTTCTAATTGATAGGTCACATGGTTTGGCAGCCATGTTGGATTCAAGAAAATATTAAATAATGTTTTCTCTGGAATCACATAACCTACGAAGCGAAAATTTGCAACTATCATCTTCCATCATGTCTGCATACATAGTAAAAATTATGACGTCACAGTCACATGGTTTGGCGGCCATCTTGGATAGAAAAACACACCTCATCCGATTAACACGAAACGTCACACATATTCCACTGGAGGATTGGAGGCAGAATGTAAATTTATGATGTCATAGGTCACATGGTTCGTCAGCCATCTTGGATTGAAAATGAATAAATTTTTAAAATCTTCTTCTCCAGAACGGCTGGACAGATCAAGGGGAAACTTCACATACATATTGCACACGCTTAGGGAATACAAGTTTGTAATCTTCATTTCTATGGCGGGGGATATCGAAGACTTTGTCTTCAACGGATGCTAGTTATTTTTTTATTTCCAACACAAATGAATGCAAACAATAGCATTTCTTTTGTGTTGGAAACTCAGTTTGTTATTCGGATTATGAACACTTGTGAATGGTGGTGATTTTCAAAATACTGTACGAGGGAAAATAAACACACAGTAAGTTTGCCGAGCTCGGCGTAGAGGAGGGAGTTGAGAATAAACACATTTGGTCGGGTTTCCATTATTAGGATCGTGTTGTGTTTATCACCGACTACATGGTAGTTTAGGACTTAGGTAGCCAAGCCCTGAATGTACGCCTCCAATCAATGCCATTGCATGGTTCTTCCTCGTAATTAAATAACTATGTGATAGATCACGTCAAAAGTACATTTATTAAATAAGTACAATTGCACAGTATGTCTATCAATTACATACTAATTACCTATTGGAACGTACTAATTACGTTTACTGTATTATCAATTATGTAACACACCAGCACACAACACATGTCCTGTCAAGGGTGTGCAATCTCAAATTGCTCTTTGTTGTTTACCGATGCAACTGAATCCAGACAAGGGAGCAATCAATATTTACACGGGCTGGGGGGTGGGGGGGAGAGGGGGCAGAGAACAAGCATCGGAGACACCCACAGTGAACGAGTGCCTCAGTCCGAGGTAGTGAATGGTGCAAGAACTTGGAATAACCTGCACACGATTCTAGATGAATGTTTACTATGCCGTTCCAACGAATATAAACAAGATCACATTTCTGGAAAGGTCAATAGTAAGGTTGGTCAGATGTGAAGAGATTCATGGAGGTCAACTTCTGCAAGTAGCTTGGTAAAAAGAAGATAACATTCTGCTTCCACAGATTGATGGTGAGGATTTTGTTGCGCTGGAGTTACAGTACTACAACGAGTATACAAGATTTCTCAGCAATAACGTCAGGTCAGTCTTTTGGTACTGCCACTGGTATCATGTAACCCATTGCTACCTGTCGCATGGTCGGGTTGTCAGCGACTAGACAGACACCCCTCACTGGCTTTGCTCATGGTGAAGGTGACTGTGACACCATACCAGGACTAAAAACAACACCTGACAAAGGGTGGATGAGCTCCCTTCAGAGCCAACGGCCATCGATAAAGGAGATGGTGTCCAATAGAAAACACCCGTCGGATTGGACCAGTTTGTGGCAACCTGTGCAGCAGAGAGGGGTAGTGGACCCCTTGATGTGAGACAGATGAGATAGTATTAGCCAACAACAACCACCAAAAGGTGGACAAACTAGTATTTAGCCAACGGCAACCACAAAACTAGACCCATGAAGAAGAAGGTGGGTAGACGGTGTCACTTAAGCCGTGGAAGGCATGTTCCTCATCCGATGGTCTTCCAAGCTAAGTTCACCCGACCGTTTATGTTGTGTTTTGCTCTTTGCGTTTTTCATCAATTTTTCTGTCCCAAACCGTGTCCTGCTGTGTTCTATCGTTTAATTTGTCTCTCGAGTTCAGTCAGGCCTCCCTCCCCTCTGTTTTTCTGCCTCGTTTTTGCTTCTTTGTTCCAGTTATCGTTACTTCTGAACCCTCAGCTCAATCCTTTTCCCTTCCTCCCTCAAAAATGTAAACAAAATATCTCTCCTTCACCTGGAAAAAAAAAACAACGCCCAACAACACCAACATTGGAAAGAATAAACTTTTTTTCCCCCCGAAACTCCACTCTCATTTTCCGATAACCTTCTTTGAAATATCCCAAAATTGGATGAAACGTTTCTCTTTTTTTAAAAACCTCTTCACAACATTTACAGTGCCTGTAAAAAGTCTACACCCCCTTTCAAAATTTTCACCTTTTGTTGCCTTATTGAACCCTGATTGAATATTGCATATCGAGAAGCCTGGAATTAAATTGCATTGAATCAGACTCTTTCACCTTTATTTATGCATCATAAGCCACAACTTCCAAGTAAAAAAACAAATTCAACAAATTTCAGAAATTTAATGAAAATACAAAACTACAATATATTGATTGTATAATTGTCCCCCCCCCACCCCCAATCAGTTAATACTTTGTGGAAGCGCCTTTGACAGCAATTTCAGCTGTGAGTCTGTTGGGATGTGTCTCTACCAACTTTGCACACCTTGATTAGGAGATATTTGCCCATTCTTCTGTACAAAACTGTTCAAGCTCAGTCAAGTTACGTGGAGAGCGTTGAAGGACAGCAATCTTCAAGTCATGCCACAGATTTTCGATGGGATTTACGTCGGGGCTCTGACTCGGCCACTCAAGGACATTGATCTTTTTGTTGCTCAATCACTCCAGTGTAGCTTTGGCTGTGTGCTTCGGGTCACCGTCATGCTGAAAGATGAACTTCCGTCCCAATTCAGCTTTCTTGCAGAGGGCAGCAGGTTTTCCTCTAGGATTTTTCTGTGTTTTGTTCCTTCCATTTTCCCTTCTATCCTGACAAGTGCCCC
>CM068956.1:177596440-177610452 GCA_035128595.1 Eptatretus atami | reverse complement strand
GATGAGAAACATCCCCATAACATGATGCTGCCTCCACCATGCTTCACAGTAGAGATAGTGGTCTTTGGGTGATGTGCTGTGTTGGGTTTGCGCCAAACGTAACCTTTTCATTGAGGCCAAAAAGTTTCATCTTGGTTTTGTCAGACCACAAAACTTTTTGCCACATGACAAATGATACCGAGGTAAATATGTATGTATGATAAAACAAAAATGCTCTTTATAGCCAAATCATTCGGTCACTGTCGTGTCCAAATATCAGCTTCCTAGCTCAAAAGGTGCCTCAGATATTGCCCAGATGAGAAATAAAATAAAGAAAGAATTAATAAATTGATAATAATCAATTTGTCTGACACACACCCAACCTGTCCACCAAGTCCCATCAGAATCCGTCCAATCACCTTTTGAGATATCCTGCTTACAGACAGACAGAATCCAAATCCATTGGGACCACACTCTATGCAGAGTGTCGGTGCTGCCAAAGCAGTCTCTTTGGGCTATTGGGGCACAATCCTGGACGGGTCGCCACTCCGACACAGGATAATCGAATGGCTCAATCATCCCAGCAAGCTGGTACTCATTTTGCCGACCTCGGAAGGATGACGGGCTGAGTCAACCCCACCTGGTATTAGACGGTTAAGCGGGATTTGAACTTAGGTTCCGAGGATCCCAAGCCCACCACCCTAACCATTAAGCCAACACCAGGCATTCAGATATGTAGACAGACAGACAGACAAGGGTGAAAACATAACCTCCGTTCACCTTTGGTGGTGGAGGTAACAAGTGTGGTTTCCACATCGGCCATTTACCATTTCATTCTCTGGGGTTTCATGAACCGCTCACTAAAAAAAATCACGAGCACAGAGTGCACTTGGGGATAACGTGATTCTGACTCAGATACTTATTCGGAACCCACATAAATCGATGTCAAGTAATAAAAATGACCGTTTTTACAGCCATTTTTCCCTGCTGTGCAGGGGTTGGCTTTTTCTTGAGGCAATGTTTTATGGCCGGATGCCCTTCCTGACGCAACCTGGTCGCCTCTTACGACACACAGGGATATGGTACACCTATTCTAACCGGGCATACACCGGGCCAGTACACTGGAACTCACTTCGCCGACCTCGGAAGGATGACAGGCTGGGTCAACCCCTGGTGTTAATTCAGCAGCCAACGGGGCTTGAACTCAGAACCCTGGGATCCCAAGCCGCCACCCTAACCGCTGAGCCAACACCAGGCTTGATGTCAAGTAATGCCAATCTTTATTGCAAGGAAACTGGATTTGAGGGACTTTAGTCCTATATGCAATGGCCCACAACAGCAGAGCCAGGGACACTTGTAAGAAGAATGTACGGGGGGAAGGGAGGGGGGAGGGCGGGGTGGGTGAACAACTAGAAAAAAAAACAACAAAAAAAAAACGACTGAGCCAAGAAATGGGCGTTTTAAAACTGTTACAAAACCTCAAGAGTGCATCGTGGCAACGATCATCCAAATGGAATCATTTCCTTGTTGATGATTGTACACGACTGTGACCACTCGTTACACTCAGTGTAGTCCCGCGGAGAGTGGACCGTTTGTATATTAATTTCCATTCTGCATACAGAATATAAATATGTAAATGCATTGGTTCAATTCCCAACAGAGAACTCACTTTGGAATGCTTCGACAGAATCCAAACTCTGCCCTTCTCCCCACGAGGATGGGGGGGGGGGGGGGGGGGGAAGGGGGCACATAAACGATCATAAACTGGGCACGACTGACGTGCAACACTCAACCACCCAAACTGCCATTATTTCATGTTTTCATGAGGAAAAGTTTTGAAACAATTGAAAGTTTTTCTCGTGACGCTGACCTTCCGCATGTAAATGTAATGCGGTGCAGCAACTTTTGGGGAAGTTGGGTCAGGGGTTTGGAAACTGATAAGGAACAAACAAATAAACCAGAGAATTCATCGAACACCTCATCCTGCGCCGTCTTGAGAAAGAATGAAATGGGCGGTGTCTACGAGCAGCAAATTTGATTGGTCGTGATGACGTAAAATGCTGTAATATTTTGTCCAAGTACTGCTGAACGAAAGGGTCTTTTATACCACCTTATTTAACACAAGACAATAGTTATCCGTGTCTGTTGTTTGTGTCCTTTACGATGTCTTTAAAAAAAAAAAAAAAAACAGTGAGTGTCCTGTTTGGAATGATTTTCAGTTTTGTTTGACTGCCAGAGAGGCAGAGACTGAAATTATCGCACTTCTCTCCGCAGGTGTGATCAGGACAAATTCAGAGCCAAAAATACTGCTGAACTACAGGTTCGTTTTCCAACTCATGTTCAAAATATAATATTCAATTGAAATGAAGTTGTCTCTCGATCATAAACTGATGTTTGGCGAGACAGACAGACAGACAAAGTGAACCAATTGCTGAACCACACTTTTCTCTTTGCATGCACGGGGTAACAGACAAACAAACTTACTCATATATCCATCCATTGGGACCATACTCTGTGCAGAGCGTTGGTGCTGCTTAAGCAGTCTCCTTGGCTACTGGGCACAATCTTGGACGGGTCGCCACTCCGACACAGTATACCAGCATGCTGGCACTCATTTTGCCGACCTCGGAAGGATGACAGGCCGAGTCAACCCCACCTGGTATTAATTCAACAGCCGAGTGGGATTTGAACTCAGGATCCTGGGATCTCAAGCCCACCACCTTAACCATTAAGCCAACACCAGGCATACTCATATATAGATAAATTAAAGCTTCACAATGACCTTAAAGGCTGGGAAGAAAGGACGAGGGGACATTATGTTGAGGAATGGGCATTGAAAAATACAAAGGTCATAATTTTGACTCACCTGACGAGGCTGGAAATAGTAATTCACAGCTGCCACCATTGCATCAACCCAAACACCATGTGATCTTTTATATCCACATGGTTGCAGAAGAGAACAACCAAGCTGACCATCTACCTGAAAAGATTAACGAGAAGGAAAAGAGCGATACCTGGTAAGTGCGATGTAAGATGCCTCCCGCATGTGCGTATTGTTGACGAGCGACAAGCCGCAGGCTTGCAAGGAAACTACGATCCTCTGTGAAGATTGCTCCACCGGCTGTTCCAAGGCATGTAAGGCATCGTCGCTTGTCAGCAGCACAACACGTTGCAGGCCATCCAGGAAACTGATGCAGAAGACATTTTGATCTGCATCACCGTCGCCCCTCTCATCATTGATGTGTTGCTCGTTCTGCGGAAGGTGGGAAACCATGGTAGGCTTTCACCGACAAGCTTCTCTGAAACCCCTTATACAAGTCCAGCAAGGAAAATAGGCTGTGCTGATGTCAAAGGTGAACTATTTAGTTCGTTCAAAGGTGGAATATAATCGATTGGGCAGATCAATTAGACAAGCCTAAAATAGTGACCTTGATGAGATCGAGTTTGAAGGTGTGCTGTCGATGATTGATCTTGAGCTGGCGTTTTTCACAGGGTTCGGCCCAAGTATAAAGCACCCTTTTCCCTGGAGGAAGCTCTCTGTCTTCCTCCACACCACTAGAAAATAAATAAATAAATAAATAATGACCTTTGATCAGCCGACACCCCCGACTGCTGCAAAAATAGCAGCACCCGAGTTAAAGAAGGGGGAAAATATGACGAGTTGCCAAACAATTGCACCTTATTAGAGCTATCAAAACTTGGTTTTGATAGAATTTGAACAAAAGAAAAAAAAATGTATACATCTCCATGATAATGCCATCCACCACATCCTCCCAGGTGATGTGCAGTGCGCTCACCTTTGGGTGAAGGTAAAAGGAAGTTGCGTATGGTTAACGAGGAGTGCCGAGGCCGCACCATCAAAGAAGGGAGAGAAGGAAATGATGGCTGCGTGCTCTACCACGTTAACATCAACAATCAGCCCACCATACTGCAACAACACATGGCTAACTGAATACGATCACTCACTAGTGGTAAAAAGAAAACAAACAAACAAAAAAACAAAAAAAACCACACACACAACAAACTACCCCTCTCAACCATACTACCTCCAATTTTAATCTTCCTGATGATTAGAAATGAACTCTGCACCATTCTTCATTTTGTCAGCTCTGATTTTTCCTTACCTTGTTCCCAAGTCTTAGAAGAACTCCGTTATCATGCTTGGTGAAGTAAAAAGGCTGTGACGACTCATCGGAGCCTTTGACCTTCACCGACAACTTATCCAACTCCCCATCGGGCCAGAACGGAACAGTCTGAAATGAAATGCACGTCAGCGATGGAGCCTCAAACCAGAGGCAGATGACGGTATTCTCTCAATCTCTCCCGCAGACAATTAAAGGACAATAGAATTAACCAACAAAGTCACCCACATCAGTCTTTTGGGACATATTGAAATTTCTTGTACGGTAATAACATGGCTGAGAATTTCTCTTCAACTCGATACCTTTCCCTCCGGAACCAGCAGCCAACGCTTGACAACAGACTCAAAAACCTCCAGATCCAGCCGAGTCTTGTTGCAGAGGGTGAAGTACGGGGTGAAGAAAACCAGCTTGGTCTGGGTGCAGCTGCCCAAGCGGATCATAATGCCCACCTGGAAGACGGCGTGCAGGAGTACGAGAAAGCTGGATTCTCATGTTCTCACATCAGATGGCAAGGAAGGTTTGGGAAAAGTTTACATTCCCCGAACATAGCCTGCCCAATCACGTCTTCCCTGGCGTTACCTGGTAGTCCGTTTTTCCTTTGGTGGTACACTTAACGCATCCTCCGCTCCCCACTGTATCCAAGGAAAACGAGTCCGAGTTCTTACTGTCCGTCACACACAGTTGCACCTGCAAAAAAAAGCCCGGTTACTCAGTATCACACAATCACCCGCCAAGTTCTCATCGAATCAGCCTGCTAAGTGAAATTCTCAGGCTTGTCACCCCCTGCCAATACAAGTTACGATAAATAAATAAAAATAATTGTTTGTTAGCCCACACGAACCTTGTTTTTGCTGAATATGCTTTGAGGCTTGTAAGAGAAGAGAAAGGGTAGGTGGTAATCAGCGGGATGTTTGCGATAAATGTCGTCCGCGTGGTACTGCAACAGCCTCCCTGTCTTGTTCACCATCCAGTAAGGACAAAACATCGCGAGAGTGGTCTGCCCTCCATTCCGAGAAGCTTCGACTTTCACATCGAATGGGGCGGCTGCATCGCTTCCGGCTGCTGAAAAAGTCACAGCCGTGACCTCTGGGAGGTCAGGTTGCAGCTTTAGTGTCGCGTGCCAATCGGCGGAGAAGTACCCGCAAAGGCTCAGTTGCAGAACAGCCTTCATGGGGTCGGCCAGGTAAAGGTCAGTCACCTGTCCAGGAGTGAGCTCCTCTTTCTCCGTTGAGTCCTGAAAATAGCAAGAGATTCCCCCCCACCCTTTTATTATTTTTCCCCCCCAACACGCCTGCCAGTTTTCATCTCAGCAAGGAAATTACTAACTTCTTCGATTCCTCACTAAAGTCACCTTGAGTGTGCACCGCAGTGGGTAAGGCAACAGGTTTTGTAGAGACACTCCGGATCGTATGTGCAGCACACAGGCAGCGCAATTTGTTGCCGCCCGATGGGATGCCGATGTTAGATCGTCTTTCTCGCGCGTGACCATGATGCGCACAGGTTGCTCCCCCTGCCGTGGCACAAGGCACTGCAATTCTGTTGCTTCGCAGTCTGCCTTGCTAATGATTTCTGCCCAAGAAAGCAGTGCACCTTCGTATTCCCCCTTCTCTGGCTTCACAAAGAGGTCGATCCTGAAGGAGTGCCGCGGGAGAAATTGAAACATCGGACGTTTTGAAGTCAAAAGGTTTGAGAATTATAGTGTGCACAAACTGCACTACAGAACGCAAACTTTCATTCCTCCTCTTCTTCTTTCCTACGCAGCACAGGTTGCTGGGGATGCAGCTGCGCTACTACTGAATCAGGCATCGTGTGACGGAGGTATGCGCTCTACCGAGTTCCCTTCTAGTTAATAATGGTTTCTCGCTGAAATAAATAATTTATAATCCCCATTTCTGAAACTATTCAAGAAACACTTTTTACAACATTGGCTTTAAATAAACAGGAATGGCCTTGCGAGGGAGTTCAATGCAGTCGGAGGCCATTATGCCCATCAAAACTTTGCAATGGTTGCCAACCTATGGTTATTTGTCCATACTCCATCCTTTGTAAACGCTGAGCATGAAGCAAGGAAGCAGCATGTACCATTTTAAAGAGTTTTGTATAACTCAGCTGGGGTCACGTTCGGACCGTCGACCTCCCATACTCAGAGCGGACACTCTAACCATTACGCCATGGAGTCCGATTAAAGACAGAAACCTCCCTTCATCAAAAACATGTTAATGTCGTCTCACCCATAGGCAGAAAGCGGGACATTGAATTCGGCTGCGGGTTCAGCCACACCAATCTCTTCCAGATGTTCGTCTTTGCCATTCGCAATCACCTTGAAAGCCATACTGCCATGATTTTTAATCTACGGGAAGATACGCAAAGGCAAGGGTTTATTCATAATGGAAACATGGTCACTTCAACGAGGGGCTGTGGGGTTTCCTGTGTGAACCTTGCTATCAGGGTCAAACAGGTCATAGATCTAGTCTGTTAAGAAGACACTAAACATTTGTACATAGTTCAGAATAATAAAATTTCCAAGAGGAAGTACAAAGGAGCTGGGTATGGGTTAAAGATTAGAGGTTACATCCAATCAGTTTGAGGTACATATGTCCTGAAAGCTGTTTTGGTCACGCAACAACATAAATAAAACTAATCAAACAAAAACTTCCTTTGGGGCCATCTCAATATCATGTATGCAAAAATGTCAGAGTTTTGACATGCCCTCCCCAACACCCTTCTCTCTTCTTCCTTCAAAATACCTTTCCTTCGTTATACATGAGATTCACTGTTATCATTGTCCAAATGTAATAATCACAGGAATGGGTGTTGCTATTCGTCTTACCTGTAAAGGTGACCTCACAGTGAGCGACTTCATTCCACTTGCAGCATCCACCTGACACACCAGTGTGACCGGCTGCAAGTCTTTGGCATGGCTAAGTGTGTGCACGTATCGCCCCACCTTCGCCATTGTCAGAACAATCTCATTATAGTCCTGTGGTGCTGGAGTTGAACACCGCAAGGATTTTACCAGACTGGCCTCTTCAAAAAAAACAACAATGACTAAAAAAAACCAAAAACTTAGTTACAACACCATTGGGAGTTTATTTAATGGTAATACCAATGGCCAGGTGCACTTCTTGTCGGCAAAGTAACGAGCGCTCTCTGGAGTTTACGGGGACGGAGTAATCCAGACCCAAGCTCTCTCCGTCTTGCAGAACATTTGCAGGGCCAAGTGCCACGGGATCCAGCGGCGATCGTGGAGACACGGGGGATGAAAGGTGAGGCTGAGGAAAGGGTGGCTCACCCTCCGGCGTAAGGGGGGAGACGGCATCCCCAAGCCTGACATCCAGTGGAATGCCGAGGCAGTTTTTTATGGTCACAGGAGCTACCTGCTCACTTGAGCCTATATTTGAAGAGGATAGGCTCGCAGCTTCTGCAAAGGCCTGTACAGAGAGAGCACATTGTACATTTAATAAACATATATTTCATTGAACCAGGTAAAAGGTGATGATGGTGAGTAATTGAGCAATCATGCCTTACGTCTCTTTATACAAGCAAACTGCCCGTTCCAGGCCGAGTTTTCACTTAACCAATTATTCTACTCCAACGCTCCAAACTTCACCCACATAACTTAATGACGTGGAAATTGTTTGCACTGACAAGGTGTTCAATTCAAATAACTTGGGAAAGTAATAAATTGTTTCTATTTATTTATTAAAATCAATGATGCTTCTTTTTGAGGAGACATTATGTGTAGTCATTGGCAGGGTATTCAGGATGGATAACACCACCAATTACAACAAGAGCACCTTTCCCAGGTTGCTGATCATGGTTAGGCTTTGCTGTGACAGAGTGATGTTCAGCAAGTCTCGTGATGTCACGTTGATGGCCATGACGGGTGGTGGGTTCGGAATCTCCTCCGACGGACGCCTTTGTCTCGCAGGGCAAACTGCACTATTTCGCACCTGAGTGCCCATGAGAAAAACATAAAAATAAAAAAAACACACCTGCCTGTTCACCTGGTCCGAACAAGGCTTTTAAAAACAGTCTCCACTACTATTATCACCAACTGTACATATTGGAATGGAACAAAAAGGTGTAAAACAATCATATGATTGTGGATGTGCACACAAGGAAAAGTTTTTGATACAATGTAGAGTTTCAAATTGACCATTCAAGGAAACCACCCCAAACAACGCAGATTATTATAGTGGTGAACAAAAGTTCACACACACCCCTTGCAACCAAGCAGGGAAATTGCATCCTGGAAGCAAATCTAAAATCGAGTTCATGCAGAATATAAAGAAGCCATAACAACAAAAACATAAAATAAAAATGAACAAAAGTTCATCCTTATTAAAATAATGAAATTACATTATATAACTGGAATGGCATTCGGTAGAGCGCATACCTCTGCGAGGCTGAACAGTTTACGTTTTTAGCTCGCCTGTTCGAAGAACAGAGAGCTAAAGCGATACCCCCGGCGTGAGCGTCAGCGTCAGCGTGAGCGTGAGCGTGAAAATGTTAAAGTTTTTGGTGCAAGTTATTTTTTCCTTTCTAATGTTTTTATCTACCACACTATTTTTTATACACCCGATATATATATATATATATATATATATATATATATCGGGGCGTATAATGTGATACCTGTCGTCCGTCCGCTCCTGTCCGCACTCTAACTCCCAAAGTTTTCAACTTTCATATTTGGTACATAGGTACAGTAGGGATACAACTTTTTTGCAACTCCATAGTCCTGTATCATATTCTGATGAGCTTTTGCTAGAAAACAATTGAAAATCAATGTTTTTTTGTATTTGTTCAAAAAAGTTCACCCATGACTAACTTTGAAATTTGCATGACTTGCATGACCTTTATTGCTCGCTCACAGCATTGATTGCTTCTGCTGATGTTTAGTTTTGATGGCTCTTTTTTTTGTTCAGTGATTTGTCCAGGATTTCAAAGCAGTCTTTGCAGGGTAGTAAGGCTTTTTTAAAGTTAAATAAATAATTAAACAGGGTTCTAGTTTTTGGAAATCCACCAAATGCAACTGAGTATAAATTTCAAAGTTAGTCATGGGTGAACTTTTTTGAACAAATACAAAAAAAAACATTGATTTCATTGTTTTCTAGCAAAAGCTCATCAGAATATGATACAGGACTATGGAGTTGCAAAAAGTGTATCCTAAGGTACAGACTGTGTAGACGTGTGTCGGACATACGTTCGTCATCTAAAGTGGTTGCCATGGCAACCAGGATGCGTTTTCCATGTAGTAGACAATTCTGTATATACCTTCTTGTTCGGGCGTATATTGTGCTCACTTGCGCTCTTGTTACTGATTACAATATACAAAACTATATATTGCTTTAAAATTATTGGATCAGACTTCACTGCAATGCTTTATAAAAATTTTTAATTATTAGACTAGTCTTTTAAAACGATTAAATGTTATAAACAGGCGAGCATTGGGTGGCTTTGACACCAACTCTGGTGTATTCCACCGATAGGCCGGATCTGGATCCGCACCTGAACCAAAATCGAACCGTCTTGTTCTCCTCACCAAACCAATCTGTCCACCAAGTTTGCTCATAATACGTCCAAAACTTTTTCAAATATCGCGTCACCGACCCAAATCATCCAGCAAGTTTTGTCACAATCCATCCACAACTTTTTGAAACATCGTTTTTGGTCCTATCTCTCAATGGTGAAGAATCACTTAAAAAAATTAATAGATCTGAATCCGGATCTGGATCTTCACCAAAATTGAATCTATTTGTCCTTGTCAGACATCTAACTTATCCACCAAGTTTCGTCCAAATACGTCACTAACTTTTTGAGATATCCTGCTCACAAACAGACAGACAAACGGGTGAAAAGCCAACCTCGTCCACGTTCGGTGGCGAAGGTAATAAAGGACAACGTGACAGTTTTTCTACTTGCATGTCAAAAGTTAATCATGATTATACATATCTGCAGGGTTGATAAAGACTCATATTAATGACTTGTGGTATGCACCTCTGATTAAAGTTTTGTTTGATACAGTAATGGGGTTTTTAAGGAGGTGGAGGATGCAATTTTTGAAGTGGAGTACAAGAAAGCTTTTTGGGTCCATTTGCTTTTTACAGCACGATATTGCACCGCGAGCACCGGGCCAATGTCGGCTGATGCATCATGAAAGGAGAACAAGGTCAAAGTACCTTGAGTGGCCCTCTTCATCTCGAAACCTCCGCATTGTGGAGATGCTATGGGAGAAGTGTGTGAAGGATAGGGTACCCCATGAATGTGTTAAACTTCCAAATGAAAGATGCTTTGAACCGACAGAACATTATATGAAAAGGCTCGAAGGAGTTAAACAAGCTGTAGAAACATTTTATCATGATGGGTTTGGGGGTGATAAAGCCTGGTGTTGGCGCAGTGGTTAGGGCAGTGGCTTGGGACCCAAAAGGTCCTGAGTTCAAGCCCCGTTTGCGACACTGAATATATATGTTATATATGATGTATATAGATATGTATATGTATATATATAATTATATAATATATAAAACCAAGTCGAAAAAACGGGGGTTGACTCAGCCTGCCATCCTTCCGAGGTCGGCGAAATGAGTACAGTACTGGGCCCGTGGTATGCCCCGGTTAGAATAGGTGTACCATATCCCTGTGTGTCGTAAGAGGCGACCAGGGTTGCGTCAGGAAGGGCATCGGCGTAAAAACCTCTGCCAAATCATTATGCGGACAACAAAACGAATTTCCATACCGGATCGGTCGAGGCCGGGTTACCAACGACCGCACGTACGCGGTCAGCAGCGGGTACCAGTGGAAATGCTACTGCTGGGCACAAGAGGAGTAAGTGACGATGCGGGAAGCGAGTCGAGAGGCAGGGGAGCGAGCGGAAGGAAGGTAAAGTGTGCAGGTGAGAGTTGGAACTCTGAATGTTGGACGATGATGGAGAAGGGCGAGAGTTGGTGACTGTATGATGGAGAAGAAATGACATACTGTGTGTACAAGAGACCAAGTGGATGGGGAGTAAGGCAGGAGCATTGGAGGTGGTTTCAAACTGTTCTACCACGGTGTGGATGGGAGGAGAAATTGTGTCGGGTAATCCTGAAGGAAGATTATGTCAAGAGGGTATTGGAGGTGAGGAGAGTGTCTGACCGAGTGATGAGTGTGAAGTTGGAAATTGAAGGGTGATGATGAATGTCATCAGTGCATATGCCCCACATATGGGTGTGAGATGGAGTATAAAGAAGATTTCTGGAGTGAGTTAGATGAAGTGGTGGAGATGTATCCAAGGATGAAAGAGTGGTGATTGGAGCAGATTTCAATGGGCATGTTGGGAAGGGAATAAAAGGATGAGGAGGTGATGGGTAGGTACGGTCTCAACAAGAGAAATGTGGAAGGGCAAATTGTGGTAGAGTTTGCAAAAAGAATGGAAATGGCAGTGGTAAATACGTATTTCAAGAAGAAGAGAAACACAGGGTGACATACAAGAGTGGGAAAGTGCACACAGGTGGATTACATCTTAAGCAGGAGATGCAACCTGAAAGAGATTAGTGACTGTAAGGTGGTGGCAGGGAGAGTGTGGCTCGACAGCATCGATTGGTGTCTGTAGGATGACTTTAGAGGTAAGGTTGAGGAAGAGAGTGAGGGCTGAACCAAGGACCAGATGGTGGAAGCTGAAGGAGGAAGACTGTTGCGTGAAATTTAGGGAGGAGGTGAGACAGGCGTTGGATGGTGGTAAAGATGGTGGGATGATTGGGCAACTACAGCAGAAGTGGTGAGGGAGATAGCTAGGAAGGTACTTGGTGTGACATCTGGGCAGAGGAAGGAAAAAATAGGAGACTTGGTGGTGAACGAGGAAGTACAGGAAAGTATAAGGAAGAAGGGGGTTGGCGAAAAGGAAGTGGGATAGTCAGAGAGATGAAGAAAGTAGGCAGGGTACAAGGAGTGGCGGCGAAAGGCAAAAAAGAAGGTTGCAAAGGCCAAGGAAAAGGCATTAGACGAGCTGTATGAGAAGTTGGATACAAAAGAAGGGGAAAGGATTTATACCGATTGGCAAGACAGAGGGACCGAGCTGGAAGGATGTGCTGCAGGTTCGGGTGATAAAGGACGCAAATGGAATGTGCTGACGAGCGAGGAGAGTGTGTTGAGAAGGTGGATGGAGTACTTTGAGAGCTGATGAATGAAGAAAATGAGAGAGAGAGAAGGTTGGAAGAGGTGGAGATAGTGAATCTGGAAGTGGGTGGATCAGTAAGGATGAAGTGAGGACTGCTATGAAGAGGATGAAAAGTGGAAAGGCGGTTGGCCCAGATGACATAGCAGTGGAGGCATGGAAGTGCTTAGGAGAGATGGCAGTGGGGTGTAAACCAGATTGTTTAATAAAGTCTTGGGAAGTGAGAGGATGCCAGAGGAGTGGAGATTAAGTGTACTGGTTCCGATTTTCAAGAATAAGGGTGATGTGCAGAGCTGTGGAAATTACAGAGGGATAAAGTTGTTAAGCCACACCATGAAGGTGTGGGAAAGAGTAGTGGAAGCTAGGTTGAGAGGAGAGGTGACGATCTGTGAGCAGCAATATGGGTTTATGCCAGGAAAGAGCACCACTGATGCGATGTTTGCTTTGAGAATGTTGATGGAGAAGTATAGGGAAGGCCAGAAGGAGTTACATTGTGTGTTTGTGATTTAGAGAAAGCTTATGATAGGGTGCCAAGAGAGGAGTTGTGGCATTGTATGAGGAAGTCAGGAGGTGGAGAAGTATGTGAGGATCGTGCAGGATATGTATGAGGACAGTGTGACAGCGGTGAGGTGTGCGGTAGGAATGACGGACCGGTTTAAGGTAAAAGTGGGATTGCACCAAGGATCGACTCTGAGCCCTTTCCTGTTTGCAATGGTGATGGAGAGTGACGGACGAGATCAGACTGGAGTCTCCATGGACTATGATGTTCGCGGATGACATCATGATCTGTAGGGGAGTAGGGAGCAGTGAGGCGAGCCTCGAGAGGTGGAGGTACGCACTGGAGAGAAGGGGAATGATGTCAGTCGGAGTAAGACGGAGTACATGTGCGTAAATGAGAGGGAGGGTGATGGTATGGTGCAGTTGCAAGGAGTTGAGGTGGGGAAGGTGATGGGTTTAAATACTTGGGATCAACTGTCCAAAGTAACGGAGAGTGTGGAGAGAAAGTGGAAAAGAGAGTGCAGGCAGGATGGAGTGGGTGGAGAAGAGTTGCAGGAGTGATTTGTGACAGAAGGGTGCTGCAAGAGTTGAGGGAAAGTATATTAGACGGTAGTGAGACCAGCTATGTTGTATGGTTTGGAGGCGGTGGCACTAACAAAAAGACAGGAAGCGGAGCTGGAGGTGGCAGAGTTAAAGATGCTGCGATTCTCATTGGGAGTGACGAGGATGGACAGGATAAGAAATGAATATATTAGAGGGACAGCGCAGGTAGGACGGTTTGGAGACAAAGTGAGAGAGGCGAGATTGAGATGGTTTGGACATGTGCACAGGAGGGAAGCGGAGTATATCGGGAGAAGGATGTTCAAGATGGAGCCGCCAGGCAGGAGGAGACGAGGAAGGCCAAAGACGAGGTTCATGGATACGGTGAGGGTGGACATGCGGGTGGTTGGAGTGTCAATGGAAGATGTGGAGGATAGAGCGAAATGGAGACGGTTGATCCGCTGTGGCGACCCCTAACGGGAGCAGCCGAAAGAAGAAGAAGAAGGGTTTGGGGGTGATAAAATAAATAAATTGATGATTATTAAAACCTGATATTATAAAATAAAATATATTAAACCTGAAGTAGAATGTACTCAAATATGATATGATTCTTTTAAGTATGTATGCATTTGGAATTAACATAATTATATTTCTCCTCTGTAAGGAAAGATCACCTGTATATTAAATGTGTAAAC
>CM068956.1:177557033-177580045 GCA_035128595.1 Eptatretus atami | reverse complement strand
TCTCTGTCTCTCTGTCTCTCTGTCTCTCTGTTCTCTCTGTCTCTCTCTGTCTCTCTGTCTCTCTGTCTCTCTGTCTCTCTCTGTCTCTCTCTGTCTCTCTCTGTCTCTCTCTGTCTCTCTCTGTCTCTCTCTGTCTCTCTCTGTCTCTGTCTCTGTCTCTGTCTCTGTCTCTCTCTGTCTCTGTCTCTCTCTGGTCTCTGTCTCTCTCTGCTCTCTGTCTCTCTCTGTCTCTCTCTGTCTCGTCTCTCTCTGTCTCTCTGTCTCTCTCTGTCTCTCTGTCTCTCTGTCTCTCTGTCTCTCTGTCTCTCCTGTCTTCTCTCTCTCTGTCTCTCTGTCTCTCTGTTCTCTCTGTCTCTCTATCTCTCTTTGTCTCTTCTCTCTGTCTCTCTCTGTCTCTGTCTCTCTCTGTCTCTGGTCTCTCTCTGTCTCTGTCTCTCTCTCTGTCTCTGTCTCTCTCTCTGTCTCTCTCTCTGTCTCGTGTCTCTGTCTCTCTCTGTCTCTCTCTTCTCTCTCTCTGTCTCTCTCTCTGTCTCTCTCTCTGTCTCTGTCTCTGCTCTCTCTGTTCTCTGCTCTCTGTCTCTCTCTCTGTCTCTCTCTCTCTGTCTCTCTCTCTGTCTCTCTTCTGTCTCTGTCTCTCTCTCTGCTCTCTCTCTCTGTCTCTCTCTGTCTCTCTCTCTGTCTCTCTCTCTCTGTCTCTCTCTCTGTCTCTCTCTCTGTTCTCTCTCTGTCTCTCTCTCTCTGTCTCTCTCTCTCTCTTCTCTTCTCTCTGCTCTCTCTCTCTCTGTCTCGTCTCTGTCTCTGGTCTATCTCTCTTCCCGAGAGAGAGAGAGAGAGAATGGGTTGGGAACACAAGATTTGAAAGCAAACACAGAATTGAGGCATTCTGTGTTCTCACGAGTGGAGTTGGTGATGGTGCCATTTGAGAAGAGTGAAGCGATGGAGGGGGAGCATACATCAGAAAGAGACTTAACAAGGTGTTGCCAGGTTTTAGAGGAGGGAGACAAGACTGAAAGTTCAATGTTGAGGACGGACAGATGTTGTTTTCTGGCTCTCCTGAAGGTGGACACACACTTGTTGCGGGCTTTGTGGAATGATCTTCAGTTGCCTTCGGTCGGCTTTGTCCTCCAGGAGGAGGATGCAAGTTGTTTTAAGGCATCTGCCTCATCACAGAATTCAGTGTACCATGGGTGGGAGGATGGGTATGATAACTGAAGACGACATTGGTTGAATCGGTGCAAATGGGAGAGCAAATTTCTGTGGAAGAATTCCCAAGCCAAGTTAATATCAGAGGCGGTAGATTGAAGAGACCAGTCGTAAAGTGGGATGGCTGTTTGCTGTCCCTGCCACTTCACCGAAGTGAACTGCCAGACTCACCGGTGCTGAAGCTGTTCTCTGAGAATGGCCAGAGAAATGTTGACCTTCACAAGCACATGAACAGATGAACCAATTGGAGCAGAGGAAGAGTAAAATAAATTGATGGGGAAGTTGGTCATAACCAAATCCAGAAGGGAGGATTTGCCATTGACAAAAATCTGGGTGGGAAAGTTTACAGGTCGAGGTAGTCCCATGGAGTCACAGAATTTATTTGCAGACGCACCATGGCTGGTGAGAGAGGTACCAACACCCAGCCAATTTGCATGGTGACAATTAAAATCACCACATATGAGGAAGAGAGAGTTGGGATGAGTGGTTAAAAGTTGGTCTCTGTCGTCTGAGAGAGAGAGGATGTCGGTGGAGTTGTCACTGATTGGAGGATATTACAATTCCCAGACATACATGAGGTGGAAGTGGAGGGGAAGTCACAGCCAAAAGTACTTGAGGTTTGGTAGTTGTAAGTGCAGTACGCGGACAGCGAGAAATGGAGTGCGACTTTGCCGCCAGGACGGGCTTCAGATCAATCAAACTGGAGGAGACAATAGCGAGGATGAGACACGAAGGAGTAAGGGATGTCCTGTGGGAGGAAGGATTCTGTTAAACAGATGATGTCCAGTTTATTAGCAGTGGCCTGGATTGAAAGATGTCAGGTAGGAACAGAGGCCTTGGATGTTTGACGTCCACACAGTTAGGAACAAGAGAAGAGGAGCTGCTGATATGGTGTAGGAATGTGGAAAGAAGCAAGGAGAAGAGTGTGTGGGGTGGGGGGTTGCGGGGCTGGGGTGAAGCTGGAGAGGTGTGGAGCTGGGGAAAAGCTGGGCATGAGTGTGTGGGACTGGGGCAAAGTTTGGCAGGAGTGCGTGGGGCTGGGGAAAAGTTTGGCAGGAGTGTGTGGGGCTGGGGAAAAGCTAGGGGAGAGGATTAAGGGAAGAGCCGAGAGTGGGATGAGGAGGAAGCTGAGAGGGAGTGGGACGAGGGGGCAGCAGATGGGGGTGGGGAAGGGGAGAGGTGGGAGGTACTGACATGGAAGGGTTTGATACCATGAATGAACATGAAGGGGAATTTATTGTCGTGCACACACAACCACTGCACAATGGATATACTGTGACAGGCTTCATGGGTGGTGTGGTAAAAATGTTTTTGGTTGAAGAAATGGGGGAACATTCGGCTGTAGGTTCAAGAGGAGGCCAGATGACCTCCTAAGCGTTTAGAAGTGAAGAGGTTTTGGGTAATCAGCCTTGTGAAAAATAAGGAGTAATGCGTGAGCATGGGAGATGGAGTTCAGTCTTTCGTGATGTGGTTGTTGAAGTTAGTGAAGAGGTGTGTTCACTTTTTGGAGTAAAGAGTGTTCTGTTTGTATTTTATTATTATTTTTTTTTGAAGCAAGGAGGGGAAAAGGATTAAGCTGAGGGATCAAAAGTAACAATACCTGGAATAAAGGCAGCGAAAACGAAGCACGTGAGATCAAAAATGGAGGAGAAGCAACAACCTGAACAGCACTTGTAGGCCGGACATTACCAGGGCCACAAACTTGACGATTCAACACAAAATACGGTTTGGCAGAGAAATTGGACGAAAAGCACGACCGGCAAAACAGGAACTAAAACCAGAGAGTTGGTGTCAAAGCCACCCAATGCTCGCCTGTTTATACATTTATCGTTTTTAAAAAGACTCGTCTAATAATATTTTTTATAAAGCATTGCAGTGAAGTCTGATCCAAATAATTTTAAAGCAATATCTTCTTCTTCTTCTTCTTTCGGCTGCTCCCGCTAGGGGTCGCCACAGCGGATCATCCGTATGATCCGCATAGTGATTTGGCACATGTTTTACGCCGGATGCCCTTCCTGACGCAACCCTGGTCGCCACAGGGATATGATACACCTATTTTAACCGGGGTATACACCGGCCCAGTATACTGGTACTCATTTCGCCGACCTCGGAAGGATGACAGGCTGAGTCAACCCCCTGGTGTATTAATTCAGTGGCCAACGGGGCTTGAACTCAGGACTCTTGGATCCCAAGCCGCTGCCCTAACCACTGCGCCAACACCAGGCTATTTTAAAGCAATATATGTTTTTGTATATTGTAATCAGTAAACTAGTACACATATTAAATGAATGGCAAGCGTCTAGTATAAACAGGCGAGCATTGGGTGGCTTTGACACCATCTTAGGTTGAAATTAAAAAAAAATTTTAAATCATTTGTTAATTTCAACTTCACAACATCAATAATATACCCCAAAGGAACCTCCATGCCAAATATCAGCATCCTAGTACACATATTAAATGAATGGCAAGCTTCTAAATAACTTGGCAACCAAAAACTTTAACATTTTCACGCTCACGCTGACACTGACGCTGACGCTCACGCCGGGGGTATCACTATAGCTCTCTGTTCTTCGAACAGGCGAGCTAATAAAACAGTAAAACAAAATGCATCTGGCCCAGGAAATTTAGCTTTCTGGTCCAGGAAATAACAACCGGAGGGACGAACCGCCGATCTGACGTCCACATGCAGCAAACCACGAACTGTAATGTTACCAAATAAATTCTGACAACATGTCACCCACATGGAAACGTATCTAATGGCTGTACGTACCACCATAGGCTTGAGTTTGCCACTGATCTCGATGTCTGGGATACCGTGGAACCAGACTGCAGCAAGGTTCCTCCGTACACATACCTCCAGGTTTAGAGGTTCAACCATGCAATCCTCTATGACCACCTTCCCCTGGTCCAGTTCAACCCTAAAAAGTACAACGGTCCATCACACGTAAACCCAAAAATAATCTTCACAAATGGTAATCAAGAAATGAGCCAAGTCCAGGAAATGATCCAGCTCCACTATTTAATCCCAATATTAGCCTCTTCTGTGTGCTTATGGGCTGGCAAGATGGCCGACAGGTCCGCGCACTCATCTCTGAGCCATTTCGCCTGGGTTTGAATCGGGGCCCAGCTATATAGACCGTCATCCTGGTGTTTCGCAGGCAGGACGATTCATTAAATGAGTGTGCCGTACCTCGGATAGACGTTAAACTGGGTATCCCATCTGCCGGCATGAGTTAATGGGTGTTAAAGATCCCACAGTGTCCTTTGAAAAGAGTAGGGGAGCTATCACCGGCACCCTGAACAAATGCCCAATTCCTGTCCTGACTTCCTGTGTCGGAGAGGCGACTCGTCTCCAGGATTGCAACCCCATCCAAGGAAATGTTTTGGCAGAGCCAACGCTACATGATGAGGATGATGATGTGCTCATCATCAACACATTTATGTAAGATAATCTATAATTCTCAAGTGATGACCTACTTCTCCAACTGATGTCGTCATTCAAATCTCAGCCAACATTTGTTTGTATCAAATGTTTGTATCCTAGCCTCCCATCGCAATCTGCCCATTGTCCTGTTCATGAAATGACAGTCAAGAATATCCACCGGATCCCAGCCTTTCTGTCCTTCCTGCTACTGTAAAACAAGAAAATCCATCACTTCATTCCCACCACCAAATCCAAAGTGGCACAAAGGCCACTCGCCATCGGGAATCTCACTGTCAGACGACCAATGATGTTTTTCTATTTTTTTTTCCCCACGTAAGTGATGGCTGTAAAATAATCAAAAGACGAGAGGGTGGAGATAATTTTAATGAGCGGAAGATCACGCGCTTCTAAATCAATCAAAATGGCGACTGGATTGATTTCAAAAATACCCAGAGGCTACCAATTGATCGGGCAACCAATGGCTGAATAATAGATCGGTTCAAAGAAACGAACCAAAGCATTTCAACACCGTATCAAGCGATGTACAAACATCATGTTTCCATTGAATCACTGCTTACAGCGTTTCCAAATGAATGGTCAACGATTTGAACAATGACGATAACTTACCCCATGGTGCGCGACTTTTGCGCCACCCCGTGTAACCCCTCTCTCCCCTTTTCCCTCAAGGTTTATCAAGCATCGAGAATGTCGAGAATGACCGAGGCTATGGCAGTGACAAGGGTCAGGGTTGCACTGCACTCGGTTTCAGTTCCACGATTGAAGTGCATCTTGGGGATTGGAAAAAAGCGTACGTGCAGAGCTTGCCGTGCAATACCGAAACCTTGCACGTCGGACGTGCGTCGGGCCGAGAAACCATAAGTACTATTAATCTGCTTAAAATGACAAAAAAAAATCCACATTATAAACGGAATCTGTGAAGTTCATCAGAGGATTTTGATTTTATCTGTTTTTCAGTGCTGAATAACACACTTTGTTCCAGCACTTTCTCCAAGGGTTGGCACACGCGGACCCAGACCTCACACCGCTCGTGAAGTTTTGCAACTGAAATTCAGGTTTTGGATAAAAAGCTTCCCCCAAAGCAGAGATTCCTGGATCATCGTTTTGTTACACAGTTAAGCATTATTAACCATTAGTCTTTATCATTCACCGAGGCCTGTGCTAATTTCACTTACTAATATGATTATTGAAATGACTTTAACCCTTTGAACCCTGGTGGCCGTTTTACCAGCCGCTATTCAAACCTCCATATACCCGAGCGGCCGGATTTTTCTCCAGGTAGCCCAGGGTGGGGGGGCTGAACGTCCAAGGAGCTCAGCATTCAAAGGGTTAATGACCCTCAATTCTACGCTCCCAATCAAGCTGCACCTGGGGTGGCCATATCTCACCACCACCACCCCCTTGCTTATACATTTATCACATGTGCTCGTGTTCACGGTGAAGCTTATACATTTATCACATGCAAGACAAGGAAATCAAAAGATATGATTTCAATTTTACATTAATTACAAGAACCTTAGTAGAAAATAGACCTAACAGTTGGGATGAAACGGCCATATAAAATATTGAAGTATCGCGATAGTCTTTGTGACAATATGATACAACTCTCAGTACGATAGTTATTGCAGTCATGGTATGTACTTTGTAGCTAACATTTGGTTCCACTCGATTTGTAAAATTTTAGTTCAGTTACACAAGACACGAGTAATCAATGCATTCCTGTCTCGACACTGTAATGCAGTTTTAGGTGTTTCTGCCTCCTCTGCGTTGCAATCGCAAGATGCGAATGGAATTTTCACGTTTGGGGTGATGCATGAAATGACAAAAGCCACGACATGACGCGAGTCAGCCGAGCGATACCCCGTGGAGCAAGCGTGTTCAGCTTCCCCTTTTCAAAGTGCTTTTAATCACCACTGCCACAATTAGCAAAAGATCCCTCATTGTTGCACTATATTATCCATTAATACAATTGCACTTTGGTTACGTCACCTACCTCTTGGTGGTGCCAGACGTTGAGGTGGGTCAGGTGCGGTGGCAAGTTCTATTAATACTCTTAATGTGCATTTTTCTCGTGTAAAAATTGAATTATCGTGTTTTAGATGAGTCTCGTGGTGCAGCACGCTCGCCTGAGTCATTTTGCACAATGGTTGGCAACGACAACCTGTGTTCATGCTAGACTCGTACATCGGGGCGAAATGACATGCCGATAATATTAAGAAACATGAAAGTGTGATGCTACTGTTGTATGTATATTGTTTCTGCAATAAAGGGAACAGCTGCTTGCGATCCATAATCCAAAACTCGAAGGGCACTCGGTAGAGCGCACACCTCCGCCACGTAGTGCCTGGTCCATGAGAACATATCGGGCCCATTACATTTTTGAAATATCATGCTATATAGTACTATATCGTTTTTCGCCAAATCTCTCAATGGTGAAAAATCACTTTAAAAATTCCAGTCGGATCATCACCAAAATCGAATCAATTCTTCCTTGCCGCACACCGAACCTATCCACAACTTTTTGAGATATCCTGTAGACAGAGACAGACAGACAGACAGAAAGGGGTGAAAACAACCTCCTTCACCTTAGGTGGCGGAGGTAATGATGGATATTTTGATTTGACATTTAAGGCAAGTATTGCGATAGGAATCATGATAAGTATCGAATCATGAAATCGTAGTATTGTTACAATCATAATCAACAACAAATGGTATTTGAAGCTCAGATTGTAACATGAAGAGGAAAATGCTCAGACAGGAACACCAATCCAATGTTCTTGAATTTAGGTAAAAGTACAATAACAGCCAATCCAAAGTCAGTCATTTTTCACTTTCTTTCTTCTTCATCAAACATTCTTTCATTTTTCCAAATGCTCTCAATTTCCAAAGAACTTTACCTCGAAAGTTTGAGCTGGCTGAGCCGGACGGTCATAATGTCCACAATGGGTGGCATAGGGAAGCCAGAGCCCGGCACCACCCTGAACATGTTGGTTACTCTGACAAGGCCCAGGTCTCCAAGAAGGGCCTGTTGTGACACCGACGAGCGTGGAATGATGACCACTGGCGCTTTCATCGTGACGTCCAATAAGAGACGGAAGCTTCGCTGGGCCAGGTCCTTCAGATTAGATGCAGCCTTTTCTGCAGCCTGTGCTGTGGCTTCAGCGACTGCTTCTTTTGCCGTCTGGAATCTGCTTACCACATCCTGTTATGAAAGACATCATTTTAGGTTTGAGATTAAGACATCACAAGTCAGTGACCTCTTCTTGGCCTTTTATAGTAAAATACCACTGGATGTCCTAAAGTGTATTACAAACATTTTGGGAGCACTTAGGACAATTTTACAACAAAGTGAGGACTATTTTACAATAAGTTACGAACCAGCAGTGTGGAGACAAATTTGTTGAGATATACGGCACGTATGCAGCCCACTTGAAGTGTGATTTTTGAGTCCACTTTATCCATGTTCGAGTAACTGTCACCCTCAGTGGAATCCGTGTACGAGATCATGGAAAATCTGAACACTTCTTGACCAATGATAGAGATGATCTGGAAGGAAACAGGAGCAGTCATAACTGAAAAAGCAGCAAAAGCTGCACAAAACATACAGCTCTACCAGGCAATCCACACTACGACGTATCACAACTCAACCACGGAAATCATTCCGCTTCCACGTTTGTTGACCCAATTTGCTCATTAATCTTTGTATCCTG
This sequence comes from Eptatretus atami, assembly GCA_035128595.1. Lineage (NCBI taxonomy): Eukaryota > Metazoa > Chordata > Myxini > Myxiniformes > Myxinidae > Eptatretus > Eptatretus atami. Next base: position 177,571,690 of record CM068956.1, on the reverse strand, counting down.
GAGAATATATATATATATATATATGATAAGCTGAACATGAGCATGGAGAACATAATTCTGGATAAGATTTAAATGCCCGTGTTAGAAATGGACATCACCCTCAGCCTTAAGCCTTCAGACAGGCAGGCTGTAGCCTCTTCACTCTCTTCAGACATTGAAAATAAAATAAAATAAAAAAATTAAAAGATGGTCAAACACTTGGCACATCTTTCAATGCTGACAAATCTCACTCTCTCTCCAAAAGGACGGTCTGGCAAACCTTCATATCTTCCTCAATAATCCTCTTGAGAAAGTTCAGTCATTCAAACTTCTGGGTTTTGCAATTAGCCATGATCTTTCTTGGGCAAACCACATTTCAAACTTGGCCTCCAAAGCAAGTCACTGACTGGACATCCTTCTTTGTACACAGGTTCTTCCTTAGCACACCTGAATTCCTATCCACCTACAAAAGCCTTCATCCACAGCTTGATGGAGTACTGCTCTCCCCTCTGGGCTGGCTCCCCTGCCTCACATCTTTGCTCAGCTTGATGCTGTGGAAACCAAGGTCATTAAGATTATTGGAATCTCCACGATGAAGCTGAGTCTATGGGCTCATCACTTCACCATCGCAGATAGACACGTCGGTGGTCTCTCAGTTTTCTATCGCCTCCTTTCTGGTCTTGCACCCTTTGCTCTTTCCGTGCTTTGTCCCATGCAAGTTTCTGCATGACTCACACGGTCCACCATCAACCCCCTTCTGGTGAAACTACCTAAATCCAGGATCACTGCTCCCCTTCCCTTTTGTTCCTCTTTTTTCCCACCTGTGGAATCAACTTCCACATCCTCTTCAATCTCATGCTTCCCTCCAGGTCTTCAAAACAGCTGATCACCAGCATCTCAGATTGTCTCCATTTCAAAACCATGATCTTTTCTTCCCTTGCTATCCCCACCCAAATCCCTCCTCCTTCCAATTTTCCCTCTTTGGAGTTTCCTTCTATATCCATCTTGTCCACCCCATGCGTCCTCTGTGTCCAACTTGTCCATCCGTGCACGCTTTATGTTTTACGTCATGTTTTGTCTGTTACATCCTGATCCATTCACTGGACAGCTCTTCCACGAGCCTAGACTACGTATGTTTTTTTTAACCCATCTTTGGCCCTGAAGATTTACTGATATCAAAGATTTTTCAGATTTTACATGTACCAAACGGATTTTCGGTTTTGGCCAAACCAAGCTGTACTCATTGAAAAATGTAATTTACCTGGACGTGGTCGTGTTAACTCTTCATCTATCTATTATCCAAGGGAACGTCATAAAATCAGATTCCGAATTGACTTGCCTCTTGTTGTTCGGCATGTCTACATAACTAGGTTTTATCTGGCTTGTATCAAGTCTTTATTCCCCTCCACATACAAAGTATTCATATTCTCATCACCACGTACACACGAAGCAAAAAGCAGGGTTAGGCAATTGGTTAATTTCTGTCTGTCTGTCTGTCTGTCCTTCTGTCCACAAACATCAGTTGATGATCGAGGAACAAGTTGATTTCAATTGAATGTTATATTTGAACATGCATTGGAAAACAAACCTGTAGTTTAGCAGTACTTTGTCCCGATCACACATGCGCAGCGAGCAGTGACATAATTATTTATTTTTTTACTCTGTCTGCCTGGCAGTTGAATGAAAGTGAAAATCCTTCCAACCAGGAAACTTACTGTTTTTAAAGATGTCACATAAAGGATACAAACAACAGGCACGAAGAACTAATGGAACGTGTAAAACAAGGTGGTGTATTTTTAAATCCTCGTGGAGGATCTCTAAGTCTTACTCACGTTGTTGTTCTTGTGGTGACTTTTTTGTTTCACAGCCTACAGTTTTCATCGAAACTTCCTGAAACTTGGCGTATATATGTAAAAACCCTGCACAGACAGTAACCATCTCCGATTTTGAAAATTCTCCTAGAAAAAAAGTTATGAACGTCAAAATATCTCCGCTAATGGAAGTCGCCTAAAAAATTATTCCGAAACTAGGCAAGCTTTTTGAATTCTGTGTACGGGAATCGAACAGGCATGAGCAGAGATGAATTACCGCACATATGATACATCACTATGACGTCATATCAATTCTATGACGTCATTCCTATTTTTGAATTTTTTTGTTTCACAACCCAGAGTTTCATCGGATTTCATGAAACTTGCCATGTACTGTATATGTAGAAAGCCCCCGCGCAGGCAGTAACCACCTCGATTTTTGAAATTCTTCTAGAAAAAAGTTGACGTCATAAATATCGCCGCTAATGGAAATCGCCCTACTACATTATCTCCGAAACTAGGCAAAGCTGTTTGAAATTTTGTTTGCGGGAATCAAGCTGGGCATTAGCACAGATAATTTATCGCAAACCTGATACATCACAATGACGTCATATCGTTTTATGACGTTCATCATTAAGAGGAGAGGATCTTAGCCTCATTCGAGCTTGTTTTTCCAGATTTTTTTCTTTCTACGACCTTTGAAATCATTATTTTCATTTCAATTGATTTGTAGACTTGAACATCGTAGAAGACAAATCGCCTTTTGCCACTTTCAAAACCCTTCCGTTTAGAAGGACTTGGACATGTTAAATAAGGTGGTGTATGAAACACTGCATCAAGGGCACCTAACTTCCGGAATCTTTTTATATACAAACTTTAATATCATTATTTATTTCAATTGAAGTACGTTATATACCGTCAGTCCCCGACATTCGTGGTTCTGATATTCGGGGACCCCGCATATTCACGGCTCATAAATGTAACTTGCTTCTACATTCGTCGCCCTGTGCTTCACGGTATTCACGGTTTTGCGTTGGCGTATATGCGGTTTTCCTGACTTGCTTCTACATTGTGGCCCTGTGCTTCACGTATTACGGCTTTTCATGGGATTTTTGATTTCCCTTATGAATCAGAACCCTCTGAACTTTCATGGATACAAGGAACCTATCCCTTTTTCCCATTGAAACAATTGCCTGGCATTAGCGGATACGACATTCGCAGCATTTTTAGGAACGTATCCCCCGCGAATGTGGGTCAGACAGTACTTAAACACTGCGCAGGGTAAGGTGTTTTATCAACATCATTCATTCTCTATTTATTTATTTTCATCATAAGAACCAGTGAACAATTCAAGTGACCCAGAAGAAGGAAAAAAACACGAGATAATTCCGTACTATTCTTTGGTTCGTTTTGAGAGATTAGATATGGTCGGAGGATGAAAGTTGAAAAAGGACGAAAAGGATGAAAGTTAGGAGCTTTGCACTTCCTGATTTCGTTGCATGTCCAGCCGCATTCATAAATGTGTCAAGCTATTTTAAGCCTCATCAGTAATTTTATGTTTTGTTCACATTGCAAATTATAGTGGTAGCTTTATTTTTTATGATCTCTTCATAACCTTCATGAAAAACTAAGGCGCGCGTGCTCACAAGGAACTCATCGGCAAAATAATATCACTAGTTTTTAAATCACTTGTATAACATCAGAATTCTGCAGTGTTGTGCGTGTCTTGGTTTTGTGGTTTCTGCATTACAAAATCAAAACGAATTCTGCACCAGGTGTTGGATTCAATGCAGCTTTTTCTGGCATTTGCCTGCTACAGATACGATAGGAACACAATGTAGTGTGCATTTGAATTGTACATTTGCCAAAACATGCACCTGATCTAACACTCGTCTTAATGTGTCACACAATATACAGCAACAGTATAATGTGTAGTTTTTTTCTTTTCTTTTTTTTTAAGAGAAGTTGGGGCTCATGGAAAAGCTGGATGACAGAGCATCTGCTCGTCATGCGTTGAGCACCTGCTCCAAATCTGGGAGGTCGGGCTTCAAATCCCGAGTGAGTCATACCAAAGACTATAAAAATTATATGTGCTGCATCTTTGCTTGACGCTCAGTATTTAAAAGGATAAAGCATGGACAAATAAGCACAAGTTGGCAATATTAGCACAGGCTATGATGGGCCTAATGGCTTCCACCTGCGTTGAAGTTCCTTGTAAAATGTAAAGGAACATATACGATAAGGTGAGGGCCCACTGCACTGACGATGGAGGATCAGAATAGGTAAAGAAGCAAAAAGTTGACAAACAGAAAAATACATACCGGCACTTGAGAGAACTCAGACATCCGCCAGGCTGAACAGTTTACATTTTGTATCCCATTGATAGGCCAAATCTGGATGCAGAACTTAACCAAACTTTTTGAAAAGTCCTATATATTGTTTTAGGCCCCATCTCATAATGGTGAAGAATCACTTAAATAATTCTCATATTCCGATCTGGATCTTCACCAAAATCGAAGCATTTCATCATTGTCACACACACACAACCTGTCCACCAAGTTCCATCTGAATCCGTCCTCCATAACTTTTTGAGATATCCTTACTCACAGACAGACAGAAAAACAGACAAAAATGGGTGAAAACATAATCTACGTCCACCTTCGGTAGCGGAGGTAAAAAGGAGAATAGAATAGGATCATCAACAAGGGAAAAAAATATCATGAGCAGGTATGGGGGACTTGGGGAATCCAAGGAGTGGGTTTGGATTCCAAGCTTCTGGTAACCAAGATAGTTTCATGAGAACAAAAATGTCACTGACAGCTTGTTTTGCATTATCAACTCCACTCATGGAATAAGATTCTGAGAACCCAGGTTAAAATCCCATACATCCATGTCCACTTACGACTTGTACTTTGCCCAATAATGTCCTTGCGACTCATGTACAAGTACACTGGCGCATACCAACGTCTTTTTCCTGCAAGCAATTTAATTACAGACTCCACCATGAGCCTTGAATAAATAAAATTAAAAAAAAATTGTCAATAAAACCCAAGTCAGCTCATTAATAACCCGTAGAAAAGAGATAACCAGAGTGCCCAGCCTTATTGCCCAAAGGTGGCACATATTCGCATTTCGCAGGTGACGTATCACTTGGAATGGACGGACACACACACACACACTTTTTTTTTCCCCTACAGGTATCCCTACAAAGGCTTAAAACCATCATATCTCACATTTTTGTGCTTGGTCTGTAGATCAGCATCGAGGACAGTGATGTTCTGTAGGTATGCTGCGATGGACAGCTGACTCTGCATCTGTGACAAGTCTACATTTAGACCTGCAGAGTAGAGTACACACAAAACCACATCGTCAAATCAAGGTTTTTTTTTTCCACAAACTACATTAAAATGTTCCTGTTTTTTCTTTAACAAATATTGTTACCACAATGAATAGCAATAATGAGTGTGCAGAAAGAAAGAGCAACAGGTAAAACTCACCTTCGATTGTGATGTTGCTGATCTTCTGTTTGCTTGTGGTTATACAAACATCAAACACTTCCAATTTTGCGATTAGCTGAAAGTGTGTCAGATCTTCGTGCTGGTCCTTCCTGGAAACTGGTCATCACCAGAAGCAAAATTGCGCAGTTTAAAGAAACGGCGGAAACACTAAGAACCACAGAATACTGAAACCAAAGAACAATCTGACACAGGATGAATTTGACCTCAACACTGTTCTTACGATACAGGATGTTTGTTCTTCACGGCAACAATTATTCCCACCTTATTGTGGCGTCAGCTGGGGAAAGTTTGACCCAAGTCTTTCACGAACCAGCTGGCCCAGACTAACATTCGAGTAATTACATTAGGGCAGGAACTTGTAACTTGTTCAGGGTGCCAGCTATAATTCGCCTACTGCACGCAAAGAACACCATGGAATCTTTAACATCCACCGACTAATACTCGGAGACATGATCCCAAGTTTAACGTTCATCTGAGGGATGATACACATATTGATGCCTCGCCGTGCACGCAAAAGTCCAGGATGACTGATGCTTCTGGGGAAGATGCTTTGCATCAATTGGCAAGTTCAACAGTCATAGACTACTGTCATAAGAAGGCCTCTCATGCCATTGCTGATAAATGGGTGACTTCATGAACATGGGGTCATTGGGGGGTGGAGAGGGGTAGTACATGGAAGGTATAGCTATGTGATTATGTTAGAGGCACGATGTTGTTACGGTTTTGGAAATGCACCCTGGGGGAGAGCATTCATGCATATGTATGATTCCCCCCAAACGAGTTATATGATTAGTTTATGCGGTGTTAAACAAAGGAACGTTTGTGTGCGAGGGGAGGGCGAGGGCTTCCGTAGCCGTCAGATGTAACGCCGCTGGGATTCTCCAGTCCCATCCATGCATCCACCCCCGTCGGACACGCACCAATGAGGAAGATGCTCCCGTGACATTTGCTCCGTCGAAACTATGCCCAGCCCAAGCAGCTTTATGAGACAAAAAGAAAGGGCATTCGGGGATGTTGTCGATGCCCCGGGGGCTGTATGTCGATGCATCTAAGACGCAAGTACATCTCAGACTGCCTGTTCAGGAGATCGTGTGCTGGAGCGCGGGTTGCGCTGGGATACGAGGCGCAGGAACAAGTCATGCAGGGATGGGAGGCGATCGACCGACGAGCCAAGAGTGCGGTGCAGTCCCCGGGGTGTCTCGCAGTTCCATATACACTTATACCACATGCTTCTGACACGGCACCGACACTCCACCACCAAATCCCTCATCCCACTACCAATATTTGGACCAAACATAACCCCACGTGGTTGTGCGAGGTAAAGGAGTCGTCGCCCCCACACTCCGCTTCTTTCTCCTCATTCCTTCTCATCTCCTTCTTCCCAGAATGAATGATGGTGCCTGTCTGTTGTCTAAGTAAGTCTGTATAAGGGAAATACATGGTTTGGGATAAGTATTAGGGGGGTATTAGGTTCAATATTGGGGCTAAGTCTGCTCTTCCGTGTCTTTGCCTGCAGCTGCTTGATGAATTTATTGTTGATTGCCTGTGCAAATAAAGATGGCTGTTGCTTGCTTGCAAATAACTTATTTGATGATTGCCTGCTTGTGTCTCTAAATAAATAACTGTTATCTTCCATATCTGCCTCGTCCGTGTCCTTTCTTTCATTCATCTGACATGGCGTGTTCATAATCGACAAACGGGAAGTTTTTGCCCCGCTGATTGGCTCTGCTGATTCGCCAACGCTGCACTCATGGTTCCGCTTGGCCATAATAAGTACTCGGTTGCGTGTTGAGGGAGCAGACCTAAGTTGAGGTAATTAGGTCACCGACAGGTAACATGATGCAATAGGTGAGAGGACCCTGTTCGACATAATTATCCCAACCGGCATCCGCAGTTGCTTAACAACCCATTGCGATGAGGGGTTATCCATGGCCAGAGGCCTCAGGGTTCGAGGGCGAGTGGCGGGTGGCGGGTCTAGCGATCGTCCCTTGGACCTCGTCTGTACTCGAACCACAACCAGTAACAAAACATTTGGCCATGGTCCAGGTATGCTTTTGCAGAATACAGCAAAACATCTTTCCACGCATGGATACAGACAAGACAGCTGGCATAATACTTTCTTCAAGGAGAAAAAGAAAAAAAAATCATGCTTTATGGTGTGGTGCAGCAACTGCTGTTACTGACACCACACAAATATATCAGTTTGCAATTTTATCTCCTCGGTTGAAGCAAAAGATCACAAGAAGACCCCTAACCTTTTTGCTGCGTGGTCACAGTCTCTGTGTCGAGCTCCTCGATTGGTGGCTCTGAACTGCCCGGAGATACACCATCATCCTGCTTCTGTGGAAGGAGGTTCTGCAGGAAGTTGAGGCAGAAGAGCAGCGCATCCGTGTGCAGCAGGAGATCCAAGGAGGTGAAAGTCACCTGCGCATCACAATGTACTTCAGATGGAACATTTCCAAACACCAAAAACTGCACAAAGAAATGATAGCCATTCTTAAAGAAAGATGGGAAGAACAAAAACATCAAATTAAGAAAACTTTCAAAAGGTAGAGAAACAACACCATCCCCGTCGTTACATCCTCCCTCGACGGATCAACCCCCATGGGGCTTTTCAGCACTCACCTCCATCTTCTGTTCTGTCCGTCGAAAGGATGTGTGGAACTCTGGTCCATTCTTATCTGCCTGGAGAGCAGCAGGACAGAATTTTGCATCAACCACGAGGTTATAGTCATGTCTGATAAATGTAGCAATCCACAAAACGCAAACTGTGGTGGAGAAGCAAGGCCACCAAAAGTAACCCACTGTCCAAAATCTCTGAGGTGTCGGAGAAAAAAAACACAAAAGCGTGAATGACCTGAGTAATGAACTCCGTGCAAACAAAATGGAAAAGCTACCAAGTGTTGTAATAGGATTGTTAAAAGTTGAGTTAAAATTGGGTGGAGTGAGGTGGATCCAATGGCAAGAACCACATGGCATTGCAAGGATGAAAAATTTGGAGTCATCCACATATCACATGGCAAAGAATGGCTGAGAAGTACATACACTCGCCTCTGACCCGTCAAGGTCACTTCCCGACCCGGATCTCAAGCAACATCACCCCCCCCCCCCCACTCTTCTGGATCTGATTTTGACAAATCCTCCTGAAAATATCTGCTGCTTCTCCTCCACGCCCAATCGGTTCACTGACACGTCGTTGTCAAAGTAAACATCTCTCTGGCTGTTATTAGAGAATACCTCAGCACCGTCGAGTCTAGCATTTCACTCAGCCGACAGGCAGGGTCTCCAAGCAGCCATCAAACTTCTAGACTGGCTCCATCCTACTTTCTACAACATCAACTCATCCTGGGAATTCTTTCAAAGAAATTGCTCCTCTCTCTCTCTCTCATGCACGATTTCCCCTCTCGTCTTCACTTGACGACCCTCCTCCCCCCTGGTTCACTGAGCTTGTGTGAGGCAGTTGTCCTGAAACAACTTGCCTTTGCTTTATGGAAGCAAACCCAACTGAGGTAATCTCAGTTCCTTCCATAAAGGTCGAACAAGTGTGGATTTACCCTCAGGAGAGCCAGAAAACAGCATCTTTCTAAGCTCAAGTCTGAACTCTAAAACCTCTCCCCCTCCTCCAAATCCTGGTGGCGTCTAATCAAATCTGTTTCTGGTGTATGTTCCCCCCCATCCCCTCCCTTACCTCAAATGGCCACACTGCTGATACCGCACGTGAAAAGGCTGAATGCCTAAACTCGGTGTTTGCATCTAAATCTTGTTCCGAAACCCATCGCTTTCTGTACCCACCTTACCCGAGTCGCACCCAACTGTCCCTGGATTCTGTGTCTTTTTCTTCTGACAAGGTGGAGAGCTTGCTGTCAAACCTGGACTCAGATTCTGCAACCGGTCCAGACGGCATCAGCCCGTGTCTAAAAACCTGCTCCTCTGCTCTTGCTCACCTCTCTCTGTTCTATCACCCTCTCATTTGCTCAAGTTCATCTGCGCATCTGCTTTGAAATCAGCAAACATTACCGCCCTGCAAAAAAAAGGTGCAAAAACAGATCCCTGCAACTACAGACCAATCAGCCTTCTCCAACATCAGCAAGGTTATGGAATCATCATCGCTTCAGACATCAAATCCTTCCTCTTCTCCTATGGATTGACTTGATTTCTGATCATCAATTTGGTTTCAGATCAGGTCATCTACCCTGGATATGCTGCTTCTGCTCTCCCAACAATGGATGGAGGTCCTCCTGCCAGTCATGAAATCAGAGCCATATCCGCGAGAAATATCACATGCTTTTGACAGTCTGGCACCCTGCCTGCTCACCAAACTCTCTTCCTATGGTATCTAAGGACATTTCCACTCATGGCTCGCAGACTTCCTCTCCTGTCGCAGCCAACGTGTGGCCCTAAGTGGAGTTCTCTCATCCGCTCTTCCTGTCCAGGCTGGAGTTCCTCAAGGTAGCGTTCTGGGCCCTGTTCTTTTTTCTGGTTTTCATCAATGATCTCTCCATCTCTGGAAAATCCTCTATCTCGTTGCTGATGACTCCACCTCTGTCGTACCATCTGTCATCCCTCAGACCGGCAAGCAGGAGCTTCTTCGCTCACTGCAAATGCGGATAAAATCCTTTCATTCAAGCTTTTGTGTCTCACTATCTACCATGATCTTTCCTGGGAAAGCCACATTTCCAACCTGGCCTCCAAATTCAGTTGCCGACTGGGAATCCTCCGTCGTGCAAGTCTTTCCTCGGCCCACCTGAGCTCCTGACCACAAACAAAGCTTTCATCCACAGCCTAATGGAGTACTGCTCTCCCCTCTGGGCTGGTGCTCCTGCCTCCCACCTTTCTCGGTTCACGCTGTGGAAACCAAGGCATTTGGATCATTGTATCCTCCGCGATGAGGCTGAGTCTTGGGGCCTCTCACTCTCTCACCAAGGCAGGTCGGTGGTCTTTCTGTCTTCTACATCTCCTCTCCAGCCTCACCCCTCCCCCCTGCTCTGTCTGCGATATGTCCCCCCAATATTTCCGCAGGGCGCTCAAAGTCCACGCACAACCCCTTCTGGTAAAACTACCAAAATCACGAATCACTGCTCACCTTCACTCTTTCGTTCCTCTTTTTCCCCACCTTTGAAATAAACTCCACACTCTCTTCAATCCCATTCTTCCCTCCAGGCCTTCAAAACAGCTGTTCACCACCACCTCTTATCTTCCCCTATCCAAATCCTCGATCTTTTCTACCCCGTTAATCCACTAAAAAACCCACCTCCTTCAAATCCCTGCTTTCCTTCCTGAAAGTCCCTGTAATCCATCTTGTATCCCGTGTTCCCCGCCCCATCCCTCTCCCTTCTACAGATCTCCTAATGTCTCTGTTCCCCACTGTTTTGTCCTTCTCTCTTGTCTCATACCCCCCCCCCTGCTGTGCGTTGTGTGTTAGCTCTCATACGAGCATCGACAATGTATACAAAAAAAAAGCCTGGTTAGAATCCTGACCCAGCTACAAAAAGTCATCCCAGTGTTTCACAGCAGATGATTCATCATTGTGTGCCATCTTTTGGATAGACATTAAACTGGACGTAGTTTTTCCTAATGTTAGTCAGTGAACGTTAAACATCGCATGATGTGCTTCACGAAGAGCAGGTGAGGTCTTGTCGGCACACTGACTAAATTCCACACTGCTATAACCGATAGTGAGCATTGCATCAGCAGCACAACCGCGGCCCTCAGCCAATGATATTACTTGCAGCTATGTGCTGCACACAAAAGAAGAAAGTTCAACCGATGAAAGGAAGCAGCGTGATATCTGAAAGACTCACCTTAATGTAGGTCACAGTAAACAGGTCATCTTGCTCGTTTTCCAGTGTCGAAATGATGTGCACCGGATTGTTTTCCTTATCTGAGTACAAGGCAACAGTACTATATTGCAAACACCTTGTAGAATCGTGCCAAAAACAGATAGCCTGCAATCATGTCTATATCTAATGGGCTAATTCTGTCTGTTCGTCCCACCCTGAAACATGGAAACGCTCCTCAAAGAGAAAAAACAAATATTCAAGCAAAACCTTCGGGAAAATTGTATTGTTTTCAATCAGCCAAAATTTTGAATCTGGGCAGTGTATCGGCAACCGGCTGCCTAGATCGCTCCCGAATTCTTTTACATGTTATGAATAAATACGTAACCTCCCATTTTAAAGCTTTCAACCAGCACAAGACTAAAAGGCTTCCTTTTTTTTTTTAGTCCACGTGGAGGATCTCTAAGTCTTACTCACGTTGTTGTTCTTGTGGACTTTTTTGTTTCAGTCTACAGTTTTCATCGAAACTTCCTGAAACTTGCCATATATATATGTTAAAATACCCTGCGCAGACAGTAACCATCTCCGATTTTAAAAATTCCTCCTAGAAAAAAAAGTTATGACGTCAAAATATCTCCGCTAATGGAAATCGCCTAAAAAATTATCTCCGAAACTAGGCAAGCTTTTTGAATTTTGTTTGCGGGAATCAAGCCGGGCATTAGCAGAGATAATTATTTATCGCAAACCTGATACATCACAATGATGTCATATTCGTTTTTATGACGTCATCATTAAGAGGACGAGGATCTTAGCTCATTCGAGCTTGTTCTTTTTATATCGTGGTATTTTTAAACACAGGCTTCCGCTAGGTTACGACAATGGAGCTATGGCGTTTGTGTGTATGTATGTATGTGACGGAAATAGCGCCCTCTGGTGGTGTGCGTGCTAAAATTTGGGGCGTCCCAGAAGAGTACCGCTTTGTGGAAATATCACCATTTTAAATTGCACAATGAAGTTGGGCCGATGCTCGTAACGTAAATGATGACTTGCCAGGGCCTCGAGTAAGGCCTACAAACTCAAAATATTGACACGGACATTGTACTTTGTGGCGAAGAGATGCGATTCAAAAATCAAAACCTTCGATAAACTCTCACTGGACAACGATGAGACTTTGTTTTGAACATCATGCTTAACAATATGGAAGTGATGCCCACTTTCATATTGGTTTGCAGGAAATGTCTGTTTTGGGACATTTAAGATCATCACGTTGTCTATTTAAAGGGCCAGGACAAGGTTGCGGTTAATTACGACAGCTCGTGCGATGTTCCAAATCAAGAAACGAAAGTATAGTATATTAAAAAGGGATCTGCAATGGTGATTGCCATACACTTCACAACAAAGGTAAGGGTACAAGGTATCGAAACGACTCGAAAAATGGGGTGAGATAGTGGGGTCCGTGCTTTCCTCAGCCATGAACAATTATGCTTCAACCAACAACGGTGATTATCAAGTTTCACGGGTCCATCTACGTTGGCGAAACTAGAGGAAAGATCCACCGGAAAAATCGAACATCAGGCACCCTGGGAAGCTCCACTGACTGGGATTAACACATTGTAAGAAAGCACGGATGTGCGATGCCAATTTAAGCTTCAACGAGATTGCAAGATATCCACACAAAACAATGCTGGGGTAGTGGATTAGCGCGGATGAATGTTCCGCTGGGGTGGATTAGAACCTCGTCAAAATGGAAGGTCAGATGACATCTGGGAGATATCTATTTGTTTCCACATTGATATAAGGTAGAGTAAGTAACACAGACACAAATCACATGAAGGACACACGTTAGAGTACTTTACTTGCACTACTTGGTCATTATATATATATATATATATATATATATATATATATATATATATATATATATATATATATACACATGAAGCGTGTGTGTGTGTGTTGAACACACGTGCATACTTACGTGCTGTGGTATGCATATTTAGGTCATGAAACCCTCAGCCATGAAAAAAAAAAAACATCCCCCCCTCCCTCCTCTCGCAAAGGAAATTAGGCCATTTGGCCCGATATTGCCATGTGGCACTCCTGGATTAATTTTCGCTTCAGCTTTAATCATCCTCTTCTTGATGGTTTACTAACCTCTAAATAACCTGATCTTGATCGGGTGAACCAACTTGTGTATAAACATGTACATATACATAATACATATACATATACATGCGAATCGTTTCTGTGTGAAGCCTTTCTTCATCTGATTTTTGTACAATTCCATACCCCTCGGCTAATTGCCCCAAAATTTGCTCTACCACCTTATGTAACATGCGCTAGATCAACGTCACAATAAAAAAAAAAAAAAATTGCAATTCTTACTCAAGTCGATGTTAAAACAAACAAAAAAGAAGCTCTGACCAATTGGTTAGGAGAAGGGAAGAGCCGAGCTTACGCATCGGCACTTCCGCATCATGTTCAAAGGTTTAATTATTTGTCGGGAATTAAACAAATTGCATTTAATTACTCAACCTTTCATCACAACAAAAAGAGAGGGAACAAGTGATATCACCAAAAATGTCAGCTTCCCCTTGCTTCCTCTGGAGGTTAACATACCTCAATCAACATCCTGTTGATTCCATCCACGGTTCTACCTGTCTGCCGATGCAAATCAACACCAGCCTTCACCAGCATGACTAGTTCTTCACTCTACATTTATTTTTGTCGGTTATCAAAATTATATTTCGCAAGAGATTTAAGTGAGAAACACGTGACAGATCTGCCACAACACCTTCAGGGCATGAGGCAAGACATCGAAGGACGCACCGGTAAAACGTAAACAAGAAAGTTGGATCTCCTTGATGTAAGAAAGGGCATTAAGGTTAAAGGTCATGAGTGTCAACTCTGTGCCCAGGTGCTGCACTTCCAGCTGCACCACCGGTTCTTCACGCCCATCCTCGTGCGTGCACAGCTCGATGAAGATCTACACAAGCCACAAAACGTCATGCACGTCATTTTACACCGAGTGAAGAGCTCAAGAAAAACAGCCATCGTATAAGATCGTTTCTGTAACCTTATATATGTGTACATGCTTTGTTTTTAGTTGGCAGGAGGCAGATGCATTACAATGTTGGTGAAAGCAGCCAAGAGCTTATGGTAAAAGTGGTTCCTGATGCTTTTCCCTGTTGAACAATGGCAGCCTGTGCTACCTTAGGGCCCATATACAGCACATATTACAGATGCAAAAAAATGCATAATTTGACATGCCCTCCTCACCTCCCCTCAGCTTTCAGAATGCAAGGCACATACAAAACCATGTGTATACAAAATGACTAAGGGTCATGGGGGAGCTTACAGCATGTTGCTTGCAAGATATAAATGTTAGGCATTAGTGTCCTTTATATGTATAAATTACAAATGAAATTGGGATACAAAGGTCAAATCAACACAGCATGAAGATAAAGCGGTAAGTACTTAAGCAGTCAGCACAGTGCCAGGCGGCGATAGAAAAAGCAAATATGATTTTTTATTTCAGTCGCAAGGGGGAAGTCGAAGGAGATGGTGTTAAC